>VXBA01005482.1:121677-160348 GCA_013399895.1 Serilophus lunatus
GGGGGGGGAGGGTATTATCTGCTTAGTACCACACCCTATGTGTGTTAATTGAAATTATGATCAGGTGGGAAGTCTCACAAGATGAGTCCAAGTTCTGTGTCATAACACTTCCCTTCAATATCATCTGCTCTACAGATCTTAAAAGAAGCCCCCAAACCATAAACCTAAACCCAAACACTAGGAGCAGTCTCAAATAAATTCACTCACTGTAAGTTATCAGCCCAAAGCAGTGAGATCTTTTTTATTCGCAGCACATGTATGGTGCAGGAAGCTGAGCTGAAAGCCTACTCCATAGCTTCTCGCCAATGGGCATGCTTCCTGCCCTGGAAGAATGCTGGATATTTTGAGAAATAGGAACAAACACAATTAGAAATATGAGTCATATACAGACTTTCAGGTTGAATCTTCACCACCACCTCTCAAAACTGAGCAAGAATCATCAACATATGGCTTGCATTGGTGTTTACACCTTCTTTTCAAAGCACTCTCCTTAAGGAAAGATACTGCATTAGATGGAACAGGAGTCTGGTCCTTTCCATTTTGTGTCTGCTGATCGAGCACTAACTGTACATTGATCCTGAAAGATGGCCATAAATCTACTATAAGTCACTAGTTTGTTTCTCAACAGTGTCAGATGATGGCTGAAATTGTGTCCACTCATAACCAACACAAAGAAGAGAATGACTCTTATATGAGTTCAGTCACCTATATGGTATGTAGCTCAAAGCTATTGTTTCATTTGGATTTACTTCCCTGTTGGATCATGAACTGTCCTGGTTCCATGCAGGACAGGGTTAATTTTTGCAGTAGCCAGGAGAGCTAGGACCCGGATATTCTATACCACTTCGTGTTATTGCCAGAGGCATGGTGAAGGGAGTCTTTTCTGGGAAAAAGGGGTTTCTTCCAGTGGAGAAAGTATGGTGAAGGGTAACGCCAGTTCCAAACCAGAGGGAGAGTTGGGTAACGCTCGTTCTGAGCGCTCTTGTGTGAATCATTTGTCTGTCTTGTACACTTTGTTGTTAGCACTGTTGCTGCTGCTGTTACTGTTCGTTTTCTTATCTAATTGGTGTTTCCAGTAAATTGTGCTTATCCCAACCTATGATCCTCACCTTTTGTGCCTCCAATTCTCCTCTCCATCCCACCACAGGGGAAGGTAAGGAGGAAGAGGGGAGCAAGCAAGCAGAGCATGGTTTGGAGAGTCTTTGTAGGAGCACTAAATTGGAGAGTACCATTCCTAAACTATGACAGCCTTCTCTGATGGATTATGAATACAACATGATACAGTTTATGAGAACCTGATCTCAAAGCTGTATTTTCTCTATGTTCTTCTTTCTTATTACTGCATTCATTTTGCCTTCTAAATTGCACCTATCTCTAGAGGAGCAACCACTATTTACATGCCTCTTCAGTTTTTCACATTTAGAACACCTATTTTTATGATTTTATTTTTTCAGCATTTTATCAAATTGTCTTATTTATATAATACATTTTTAAAATTTATTCATTAAGTGAAATTAAGGAGGAAATAAGACTTTTTTGGGGGGAGAGGGGAAAGGAGAAGAATAAAAATGGAAAGGAAGGGAATAAATATACCACAAAATATTCACAAACATGAACAGCTTTTCTAAAGACATCAAAGCATGTCCTTTCCCTGTGGAAATTTTTCAGGCTATACACTTCAATGTGTGTTGATATTGTTGCCTGTATGCCCCCTGTGGTCTTTCAGTAGTATAACACCTTTATCTAAAAAGTGATAAAGATTTCCATCTAGAAATAATAAGGTTTGAGATGTTTCTACCCGCACCACTAGTTGCTAGACAGAGGTGTAGTATCTCTTCACAGATGATGGCACAACTATTTGTAGTACCATATTTTAAAATGAACAAGGTAAATGATCTTGGGTCAAAATAACAGTAGAAAAGAAAGGTGTTTTTTTCAGCCCTTGATCCAGTTCACTACATGATCTCACAAGTATTTGTGCCAACAAACTGAGAGGGAAGTGCCAATGATAGTGACAAAGTAGGGCAGTGGGTCTTTTGGGTTTTGTCCCATAGGGCATGGCCTTCTAGAATAAACCAAGCTTTTTAGAAACTGATTTTAACATTTGGACAGCACTCAAGTTTCAGTGAGAGCAATCTTTGAGCTTTTTTAAGCACCTGGAAGCAGCAGACAAATGATGCAACATACTTTCCTGTTAGATAGCTATAGTCAAGACTAAACACTAAGCTGGTTTTTTCTCTTCTTTTGGGACCTTGTCCAAAAAGCAAGCAGCAAAATACCTTTCAACTCATGGTCATTATGTTAGATATTTTATTCTATGTCTTAATTTGTCTCAACAGCACCACTTTTATTCTACTTAAGAGTTTCTATGTCATCCATGTGTGTTCTGCCTGTCAGAAGCAGTAGACACCCTCTTAGAGTTTTAAGACCATGTAACTGTTCTTCTGCTTCCAATACACACATTGTCAATTGTTTCGGTGTGCAGAATAGCACAATCCATTTTCGTGGCATGTGAAATGTGAATAGGAAAAGGGATCTGCTCCACTTAATTCAGGACACTATATCTGTGTCTGATAGTACTTTCACTGGAAATTCATGACACAGGAAAGCCTTTAAAAAAGTGAAAGGATTTCACACACAGGAAGCTTATCTTATCTCTGCTGTGCTTCCAAACTTTGTACTATATTCTAGGAAGTATTGACTTTTTATTTATTTTTACATTACTGGAATAGATTCAAGAGACTCCTATTCTGAACACTGAAAGAGGTGAAGGTCTTATATTTTACCTGTGAAAAACTGGAAGGTCCCAACATTTCACAGTATTCACTTATCACTTTCATGAGGCCAGGGCCATATTTAACAAATGTGGCGCCTAGTACAAAATCATCATAGAACACGCAGTAAAGAAAGATACTTGCAAGTTTCAGGGCAAGGACATTATGGAAGTTAAACTGAATATGTAATGTTATGTTGCCAAGTACTGTAAAATTATTTTCAGTGCTTCTGATGACTTGAAGACGGGCAAATTCAAGAAATTAAAGTTTTTAGCACATAAAATGGTACAATATTTATACAAAAACAGGAATAAACTCAAAAAGGCGAAGAAGTGCTTCTGAGATCTGAGTGTAAAACAGAAGAAGATATAGTTCAGCTGCCTGCATTACAAAATAAATGTTATTTCACAATGGAATAATCATTTCAAGTTACTGTATCAATTAAAAATCTGTATTCAAAAATGCAATGCAAAAGTGTATGTATTTTATTATCTGAAGTATTTTCTTTTTTTCTCTTCTGTATTCCTTTCTCCTCTAGAGTCTTGTGTAGAGGCACAGAAGGCACAAGCAGCAAGATTTTAAAGATAATTCTGTATATCAGAGAGCTGTATCTACATTTCATATTTATTCTTATCCTGTATTTCAGTGGGGCTTAAGGCATTGTAGATCCAAAACTGTGCAGTGGATCTTAGGGATTTTAAAATGTTTTATATTAAAACTAAATGTTTACTGTATTTAACTTCAGAACATTATAATCATATATTATAATAAAGTCCTTTATTCATTTTTAATGAGATACTTTTAAAAGTAAACATACAACCCATAGTATTTAAGTCAGAATGTACGAAAATGTAGATAAAAACTTGCTTTGAATACAAAACAGTAATTGGTGGTTTCCAGTTCCTGGGGAAATAGACCATGAAAGTCAAAGTGAGTCCAGATAGTTTATACTCATATAAAGAATTACTAATGAAAAGGAGAAAACTAAAAATAAACAACATATACTGAAATCTGAACATGTTGAGGACTTACGACACTAATCACCTAAAGGTCAGATTTTTATATGCACTTACTGTAAAAACATTTCATGTTGTATTATAATTTCCATATATTTCTACAGCTGGACACGCAAAGTAACATGCCAGAGGTTACAAACTAATCAGTGCCTGAGCTAAGAGCAGAAAGAAAGTATTCAATTTTGCACCCTGCTTTTTAACCAGTAGATAGCATAACCATAGGTAAGAATCAGGTCTGTACAAAGACATCTCTTAGTAAACATTTTCACAATGCACTATAATTTAACATATAGAAATAGTGTTCTTCAATTCCATAAAAAAGAAAAAAAAATCATTATTTAGGTGAGCATGTTCATATATATTTTCTTCCCTTCATTCTATGTCTGTCTTTCTCTTGTTTGCATCTAGTAAAAGTAAGTCCTCAGAATAAAAAGAAATATTGACACAGGTCTTTTTTCTTCGATATAGTAAGTTAGCAGAATAAAGTATTTTTTCTTCCCCATATACTTTCACACATTTTTCTCTTTTCTTTCTCAAGAGAAGCTGTACATATCTCAGTCACAACTCTTGTACTTCCCCTAACCTAGTCCTCTTTTCCCAAAGCTGCATATTGAAGCAACCTGTCAAATGTTTAAGATAGAGGCATGCTCCTTGAAAGCTGTTGGCACCAATCTCTCTGTTTTTATTTTCCTTTCTTTATAGTTAATTTGTAATATTATTTAAGCCACTGTGCTAGTGAAAATGCTGACTTTGCTAATGGGACTAAGATCATCATAGCGATGGCACTTTTATAGGAGCAAGAGAGATTCATCTTTGGCTATGTGACAGTCTTGAACTCTAAAGATTTTAATTCAATTTTATGCTCTACAGTAAACATCCTGTAGGCCTTTTACCAAAATAGCGTAAGTCCATCCAAACTGCATTGGTGAAGTATAGGTAACATTTCCTGCTCTCCTACAGAGCCACATCAAGAGGCTTGGTCACTAGGACACTCCCTTCCTCTTCACTGCTTCTTTCTTTTTACTTTGTTATGTTCTACAGCCACTCTTCCTAGCAGCAGCTTCCTCTTACAGCTTGGAATGGCCACCATTTATTGGATTCTCAGGACAAAGTAGTACTGAACATAAAGAAAGACTGCATGCCTAAAAAGAAGGATAAAACCAGCTTTTAAATTGAGAAAGCACCTCTTAGAAAATTCCAGTACTTGCACACTGAGTGAAAAAAAAAGCATAGTAAAGCAAGTTAAAAAGAAGAAAGGAAAGAAAAAAGCATGGGAAGAAACTTGCAAAAGCCATATGAAATTAATTATAAGCCATCAGCAACTTCTGTTCAGCCTAAAGTTCTAAAGGAACTCAAGATGAAGTAGTAAAGCACTAACTGTGATACATTGCATCTGCCTAAAATTGTTTTGATACTAAAAGATGGCCAACACAATGTTTTTTTTTTCCAGAAGTTCTTGAGAGACCCAAGGAAGACCTAACCAATAAACCCCACAAACCTCTGAAATGTTATTGGAATTTATCCTACATATTAAAACGAATGAAGGTATGCAGAAATGAAAATAGGGAAGAGTCAATACAATTTATTTATTAAGGTTTTTTTTAAAATTGTGCCTCACAAAACTGTGACTCACAAATTTATGTCATTTCACTGAAGAAGCAATTAAGAATGTGGACAAGGAGTCTCCCTTTAATATGTTCTACTTGTATTTTTAAAAGTCATTCAGTAATGTTCCTCACCCAAAGACTCTTAAGTAATCTAAACAACATGGGAATGTCCTTGGATGGATAAAGAACTGTTTAGGAGATCAGAAACAGAGCCTAAGAACAAAAAGCCAATGGAGTCCCACAGGGTTTTGTGCTGAAACCTGAGGCCCTCAGTGTATTCATAAATAAATTAAAGGGGGGAAAATACTGAGGTGACAAAAAATGGTGCTGACACTAAACTATTCAAAGCAATAAAGAAGAGAGGCAATTTCAGAAAAGTCTCATGATAATGAGTGACTTGACAAAGAAAAGAAAGTTGAAATTCAGCTTAGATAAATGCATATGGGGAAAACCAACATGAACTTCACATATAAACTGTTGCTCCAGGTTTACTACTACAAGGCAGGATCAAAATCTTGAGGGTTTAGTAAATAATTTGATGAAAACATAATCTCAGTAACTTGTAATGGTCAAAAAAGCCCCTAGAAAACAAGGAATCGTAAGGACAGAATTATTCCACTGTCTAACTTCCTGATTCATTGGTATTGTTAAAATAGTGAGTGGGTGCCACCCCTCTCTTAAAAAAAGAAATAAGGTAGATTTGGAAGAGATATCAAAAAAGGACATGTAGTATTACTGTAGGGAGTCCAAAGCAGAGAACACTAACTGACTAAGGCTCCTCAGTCTGGAACTGAGACCATTTAATCTAAAATATAGTAGCAGTTTAAAAGAAAAACAGTAGAATATGAAAAGTTGTTTAGTATATTTTTCAATATAATAAGTAGAGAACAGCAAGCAAGTTGATTATCTAGATTCAAAAGTAACAGAAGGTAATATTCCTTGATTACTGCATTGTTTAAGCTATGGCCATAGAAGGTTGTAGATGTCAAAGTCATTCAAGTTCAAAAAGGGAATGAACAACACACAGTCTAAGTCTTCACAGTCTTAGAGGGATGTGAAGATTCCTGGTTGCTGGGAGAATATTTTGTGGAAATACCAGTTTGCACTTGCCTGTACTTAACATCTCTTGTCACCTTCTACAGGCTATTTCTGGTTTGTTTCTGAGACATTCATTGATACAGTTGTGCTACAAATTTAGAACTGCAGATTCTTGAAAAACTGCTTATTCTTACAGTCTTGAATCTTTCCTCAGATTTTACCTCAGCTTCATACTTGGCTTCACATACTAATACTCAGTTTCTGAAGGTACCCTTATTGACAGCAGAGACCCTTATTGACACAAGAGAGCATCAACAGAATGGCTGTAGTAGGCATAAGGTAGTTGTAGTTACAAATTTTAATAGAATACTTGATCTGGAACTCTCTCTACCTTCTCTGCCTATTGCAGCTGCTTGCTTCCATGAGTAGCAAACAATACTTGTAGCCTTGGCGTCTATATTCTTCACCACTGTGGTCCTATACAGGGAGCAACAGCTAGTTTCACAAACATCTGTATCTCAGAGATCCTGGTGTAATAAGGTTCAGATCATGTGAGGGAACCACTGTTCTGCTGACCATTCACCTTATGACTCCAGTACCTAATTTCTGCTTCTTTTCCTTTAGAGTCTTTCCTCAAGTCCCTCGAGAGTTAGGAACTGGGTTAGATGATCCGACCTGACATGACTTTTCTTACAAACATCACTATCTACGTCCCTGACTCCAGTCACTCCTGCTCATCTTCTTATGTTCTACTTCTCATTGACTCCTGGAGCTGCTGCCAAGCTTGCTACACTCTAATTTCCACTCGTCTGCAAGCAAGAGTGGCCTAAACTAGCTAAAGGAAGTTGAGTAGAAGTGGGGGGATAGTGCACAAGGTGCACAATAATGCACAAGGACCATTTCTCACCTTACTGTCTGGGCAGTAGCAGCTGTAATTGTGACTATCTCATTTCAAACAGACAAAGAATGAGACTCCTCATTTTTCATTATTCCACTTTGACGGTTTTTTCTGCTTAAACTATCAACTCTTTGCATCATACTTTCTCTCAGAATTCTGTACCACTGCTAGCACAAAAGAGGCCTTGACACTTGCAAGTGGTGTTGCGATATATGAAGTCTGGTAGTCATGGTCATTCTTGATATCTTCACCTTCTGTCCTTCCAATAATGGGATCTGGGAAGGATCCTTCAGATTCTGTTCTGCTGTTCTTCATAGCTTTCCAGGTTGTGGAAATAAAATGGGTAATCTGGCAGAAGGTTTAAGCCAAAAAACGAAGGAAGCATTGAATCGAGCACTAAAACAAACAAACAAACAAACGAGGGTTCAGGAATTAGAATAATGGAAAGCATTATCAAGGCTAAAAGTGTTCTGGATGTAGTTGCCAAACCACTGCTTAAGGGAAACTGAATATAGAGTTCTCTGGGTACATTCTTTAAGACGCTTCTTCTGGACAATGCCATAAACAGGCTGGCAAGTGACATGGATCGTTGGTCACACAAGGAATAGCTTTTCCTAGGTCCTTACACTAGCATTTCTGTAACTGATTAATGTCTTTAGCTCCTTGTCAGAGACGAAAGGAGATGAAGGATGGATTGACCAGTAAAGTAACCTTCAGCAGAATACAATTTGAAATTCTTGAATGACATAAATGTCAGTCATTAATGTGTTGGACTGGCCATTGCTAGCACATAGAGCAGTTAGGCTGACAGATTCCTGCTGAACCTAATAATATCTGCAAGGTGAAAGTGAAAGCAAGGAAGGTAAGATTACTTTTGTAACCAATCTAGCTGCATAAGTAAGAAAAGGTGTTTCATAGTTAAAAGATCTAAAGGTTCTAAGTATGGGTATATTATCTATGCTTTTTTCTCCTAACTTTGAAAAAACACACTACACTTTTTGTTCCTTTGGCTAAATATTACGGGAAATAATTAGTATTTAGCATATGGACTGCAATAACCTTCTGAGGTCTCTGCCAGTACCAGAACAGACTATATTCACAATATGACACAGACCTTTGCTAGTGCAGCATTACACTATAAAGGTTTTGGCCTAGGAAGGCACACACTGTACAGAAGATGAGAAGACAGAGAAGCAGCCAGACAAAATATTTTCATGAACTTCATATTTAAACAGTCCATTACTCCCACTGTGGCAGATGTGCACTGTTGCTCTCTGTGAACATTCAGGAAGAAATGAATAGTGATATTCAAGAATGGACTGTGATGAGTCATGTCAGTGTCTGAATAAACATCAATAGCACCTTAAGGTATGTGATATTAAAGGCATGTGCTGAATCTGAGACATTCTGTATAGGTTCTTCTTCCCTCAACAGGAATTCATCAATGAGCATAACCAGATCCCTTCCCACAGAATATATAGTTGTATATGTGAAACTCATGTGTCACTGGAGACCCTACACTATGTCTTAAATGAGAGTGAAAACTTCAAAACATGCTGAAGATTTTTGTCAGCATCAGAAGATGTTTAAGGAAGCCAAAGGAGCCCAAAGAACCCAAAAAGAACCCAAAGGAAATTGGTGCCTTGCCTTGTAGATGGAAGGCATTCAAAAATAAACTTCAGACAATGGCAATAACACCTCCCTAGTGATTTTTACCATCTAAGTAACAATTTGCAGTCATAGCTCAAAACTGTGCCTGCAGCTCTAAAATGTCATTATGAAGCACTGGTTAATACTAAAGCAAAGATGACAACTGCATTTGTCTCAGCACGACTGAAATTTACAACAATAGAAGCAGACACTGTGGTCCAGATTCCAGAATCTTATGGACTCCTTTCCATTACAGGGAATGAAACAATGCAAATTAAACACAATGCTCATAAGTAGGATGTGTTCTACCAGCAACACAGTAAGAGTTATTTTCAGCTTTCATTTCAACTATTGTTTCAGCCTCTTTGAGATTAGGTAGTACATAAGGTAATGCAGGTTGGCCTACAAGATACAGAAATAATGTCTGTAATTTCATTAAAATCATCTCCACACAAAGAAAATGAAAAGGAAAGACTGGTTTCTTGTTGATTAGGAAAACTACATCTGGAGTTCAAAAGCTGTAATACTAATTTCTTCTATAGAATGCAAATAAATGTATCCAGATTCTGCCATACTGATATGAGTATCCTTAACTCTGATTTTTTACTTTTGCCATTACAAAGTTACTGAAGTAATTATTTTCTTATCTTAAAGTAGGTTGTACTGTTGTAGTACTACCTAAAGTACTTAGGACATGTTCTGCATGGGATATAAAACAACAAATATCTTTGCATCCCATCAATACTTCTCCATCTTAATTGAGAGGTATTAGCTACAATTTTTCATTCTATTTCATTGTCCTATTCAGCCGACAATCTTGATTGTGGTAGAGTCAGCCAAATCCCAAATTTATTAGTAGCTCTATTGATAAGAATCCGGGGTCTTCGAGTATAATTTGCTCAGGCATGGCCATTGGCCATGATGACATATCTAGCTCCCAAATTTGTTCTGAAAAGTGCATATGTACAGAGGAAATGTGCCTTCAATCCAAGCTAGTTAGAAACTGTAACACTTTCATAAACTTTCTGATAAAGAAAGAAAATGCAGTTAAGAAAAAGAGCAAAAATACTAGAAAGGAAGTGTATCTTATTTTCATATTATAATCACTAAGAAATTACAATCAAGGAAAAGACTTGCTTCTTAACTTACATCCTTTTCATATTCAATGTTGACTTCATAATGTCCAGAAGATGGCCTGATTTCGATAGCAATGATTTTGATGACAAAGCTGGAGAGTACTCGAGATTCCAAAGGCAGTTTGGGAATAGAAAATAAAAGGTCTCACCAAAGACTTGTTCAAGGTAAACAAAATATTTGAAGTCTTTTTTTTTCTTTATCTGTAGTGCGAAGCAAAGCTCGTTTTCTATAAATATGTAGTTGCATCATTCTTATGAACTGCAAACAGTTCAGCTCTTTGAAAGAAGTTGCAACTGCTGCCTCAAGGCCAACAACTGATCAAGTTTGCAAGGGTCAACTGTAGCCTTCAAGATTCTCCACATATATAGAATGGATATCATACTCGCTTCTGACACTGGTCCTATGTTTTGACATCCAACCAACAAATCATTAATAGAGTGGATGATTTGGGATCCCACAACAGAAGCTGCCCTTGAGCTGTTGCTAAGTGGAGCTCAGAACCACATTTAAAATCTTTACAATTATAGAATTGTAGCATCAGCTTTATCATGCTTAGATTCAGTATCAATGAAACAGAAAAAAAAACAAACCAACACAAAACTGACAAAAAGATCCACAGTTGCATTCACTTTCAAAAATGAGAAACAGATAAGACCAAGAGTGTTTCTTTTAGAACAGCTAAAACAGCTAAAAGGAACATCTAAGAGAGTTAAAACCTTTCAAGCATTATTGGGTCTATCTAAAGATGTCTAAAGATTCATGGTGAATGCATACTGGCTATTAGAAAGTCTTACGAGGAAGCAAAATTAAACCAACATGGTCAAGTAGAAAGCTGATACACATAATAAGTAAATTCAGAAAAATAAAACATTATCCAAAAAAACTCAACCAAACAAGCAAAATCATTAACTCATATGAGTCAAAAGTTCAAAAATACTATTAAAACCACCATGCTGAAGACATCAATTTTGTAAACAGCTTTTTAAAAATTAAAAATACTTGGAGCAAAATAACTACATACTGTAGTGTAGTCTCCTATTTAATATGATCTGAGTACCTAAGAATGAGAAGGTGACAATGCCAATGCTTAGCTAGTATTCCAGTGGAGAAGTGATGAACTAAAGGTGAGTAAAGGACAAGCTGATAGAGTCTGTAATGAAGAATTGAACTGATAAACACATGGATAAATCTGATATCCTGAGGAAACATTAGGATGAGGAAATGAGTAAGCATGTGGGTGGAAGAGATCTGACTGGATCTATTTAGATTTCTAAAAGACTTTCAGTAATGTCCTACACCAAAGACTCTTAAGGAAAATAAGTAGTCATTGAACAAGAAGATGGGTTTTTTGAGAAATAAAAGTCTTTCACAGTAGGGAGTAGAGGCAGGAATAAATTCAAAGTTTTTATTATAAATGAAGACCACTTGCCAAGATACACAGACAGCCGTTCTGGTCAACATATTAATAAACACATTAATAAAATGACCAGAAATAGAACATAATTAATTTACGAAGTTGATTAATGTAAGTCGAGTACTGAAGAGGACTTGCATAAACACTTCGTAAGTTTCACATATTAGAGAAACAGAAAATAATATGTCATCCATGTAAATATAAAGTGTCACAGGTGGAAAAAAAGATTGATTGCAACTTCATATATAAAATTACATGATTTGAGCTAGGTATTGCCATCCAGGAAAGATCTTGTAATCTGCCAATACTACTGAGAGAATGTTGTCTTAAAATTCAGTAGTGGCTAAAAAGCAGTTGATACTTAATAGAAATCATTAGAAAAGAATAAAGAGCAAAACAGAAAGTGTTTGTACACCTTAAAATGAATTGATGATGAGGTTTCCCTATCACTAAAACATGTACTAGCAGTGTTCTCAGAGAAGGACAACAACACTGATCCAAAGAGCATCCAGACAAGTAGGGTTTTCTTGACTCTTCAGTTTGAAAAATAGCAGTTGGGATGGTGGAGGAAAGAGGATATGAAAAATTTTTCAAATTACTGTTATTAGAGACAGTTTGGAGAGAGCCTGATTGTTTATCGAAATTCTAGGTACATACGGACACAAACAGGGACAGCAACAACACATGGGATTTCTCCACTGAAGCTTTACAATGGGCCAAGCCCTGAATCATCAGTATGGAGTAGATGAGCTTTGTTTGACAGATTCAGCCTGGACTACCTGGCCATATCTTGGTGCTGTTTATTCTTTCCCTTGGCCATCCAGCCCATTCACCAGCTTCTATCAGAAGAAATTCCTTGAAACAGGAATTCTACAGTTGCCATACTTTAAGTCTTGGCTCAGAAAGAAAAACAGAACATCTTGGATATTCCCAAGGCAATAAATGCAAAACTCCTATTCCTGAATCACATGCTAAGGGACAGATACATTGAGAAGTCACAGGATTGTTCCCTCTCAGATGACACATGGAATGACAGTAGAACGCATCAAATGTACCTCTCAGAAAGGTAGGATTTCAGAGCTCCTGCTACTTATAAAGGAGAGGTCAGATGGGCATATTCTCTTACCTTGCTTCCAGTACTGAAAATATTTTAGTTTGTCCATCCTTTAGCTGGTACTCATAAACCTATCCACCTCAATTCTTCAACTTTTTTAATTCTTTCCCCTCTTAGCAAGCATTTGTAGATGCAATGCATTTTATTTGTAGAAGTAAGTGGAGACCCATGTGAGCTCTCTATGTAATTTAGAAGATTCAGGGATTTTAACCATGGTCTATATAAGACATCCAGAAACTGAATTCTGATGCCTTGCTGTCTTGCCTTCCTCTTTAGGTGAGGTGGTATCTCATTTCTAACTAATTCTGTTGAAGAGTGGAAGTTCTGCTTCCTTATCTACAATTTCTTAGACTTCTCTCCCATCTTTTCAAACATCGATTATCATCCAGCATCTCAGAAACAAACTAGTGGGTATTTAAAATGTTGCCAACAGAAACATCTTAATAAAGAGGTC
Organism: Serilophus lunatus; assembly: GCA_013399895.1. Taxonomy (NCBI): domain Eukaryota; kingdom Metazoa; phylum Chordata; class Aves; order Passeriformes; family Eurylaimidae; genus Serilophus; species Serilophus lunatus. Next base: position 134,780 of record VXBA01005482.1, read on the forward strand.
ACATAAAAGTACAAGCTCAAGCACTGCCTAATCAGTTTGAACTGAGCACATCCGGTTTTGTTCACTCAGGTGGAAAACAAACATTTGCTCAGCTTGGTTACTATTTGTCTTTACTGGTGTAAAGAAATGAACAGTTATCCCCAGCATAGTGTTTGTTCAGTACCTGTGCAAGCATCTACTTGTTGGTTAGATTAAGGCAACAAAATTCCCAAGGTAATTTGAATTCACAAAGAAAATGGCAAACAATAAATGCTTGGAAGGATCCAGTTTTCTTCTCTTTCACATTCTTAGCTATGGAAATTGGTATGCTTCTATTGTCAGTAAGGTTTTGATCCAGTCTCATTTTTTTTCTTTAACATGTGCCATTGAGGATGAAATATTCAATGAATAAAAGTTGCTCTTCTTTTAGCAGCAACTCAACAGCTGTGGACAAAGCTATCCTGCTCATAAAGGAAACTAAGACCAGCTTTGAGTTACCTTGCTTTGGAGGCAGTTCTGCTGTAAAAGTACAGATCTTGACAAGTTATATATATAACCCGAATAAATTCAAAATCATGTCATGCAGGCTAGCAAAGTAGCTTTTTCTTTTGAGTATTTCTGAAGAAAGTTGGCTCATTTCAGGACCATGAGAGAAGGTATTTTAGTGTGCACAGCAGTTAAGTTTTTAATTTCCAGAACAACTCCAGTTGTTCTCACAAAGCTTTCCATAGACAACCCACAAGCTGTTTTGACCTGTTAGTCATAATCTTGCATTATCACTCACCTGTTTGCCAATAAACAAAATCATATTTGCAGTGTTTCTTTATATCTCACTGTATTTGTCTTTTCACCCTTTTAGGAATATAAATAAGAATCTAATTGTTCTTTTTCCTCTTCCTAAAAAAATCAAAATTTCTTCCTTATCTCAGTAATTTTCAGTGAGCTCTTTCTGGTTTTAGACTGAGCTAATGTATTAGATCACATATTATATTAGATCTTAAACCTCTTCCATATCTCTTCTCTGCATGTTAAATTTTCACTGGTATTTTTTTTTTAGTTCTGCTACTCTTAATCCCTTCTTCTATTCCCCATAATGTGAAGTTTTTTCTGTTGTCTCACATACTTTTTCTTGACATTATCAAGGACCTTTCACCTTGATATCATTGTTTTCATCTCCAAATTTATCTCCTAGAACTGTCAACTGGTTAAAATTTCCTTAGCAAGCAGCACAGCAAGTAGATCTGTTGTACAAATTCAAGCTGATGGTTGTACGCAGAGCAGACATTCTTAGTTGATAAAGCTGAATTTCTGTTCTCGCACGTTCTCTATCTTCTCTCATTCAGATAATTTTCTCGCTCTGCATTTGATGAATTCTTATTTTGCAGCCACCACTCCAATAGTTCTGCTGATCACAAGTCTCTGACCCTCCTAATTCCATCTGTTCTGTTTCACACAGGTTCCTATATACATTCCTCACTGTTTGATAGCTTTATTCTGTTTGCTGGACATCCATCCATCCATCCATCCATCCATCCATCCATCCATCCATCCATCCATCCATCCATCCATCCATCCATCCATCCATCCATCCATCCATCCATCCATCTTTCCCATTGTCAATTTGTGCTCATATTTTACTAGTAATGGCTTCAGGATGGCAGATTTCCTTGGTTATGACCCCATCCTTCTACTCTTTCCATACAGACACAGAAAAGCAGGTAAGATAGACCTTATTAAAGGACCTGTTCCAGATCAAACTAAGGAGTGTTAAGTAGCTGCTTTTTACTATTTCTTTAGGTCAACTAAACTACAAGGCAGGAATCACAGAAATATATGGTAGTGACCTTTTTTCTTCTTTATGTTGTTTATCATAAAATCCAAATTATACGGTTTTATGCTGTAAAATAATCTGAAATTTTAATGGAAAAACACTGGACATAATTCTAGCTGTCATAATGAAAACATAAACGAATCTTCAGCACAATAAAAGAAGTATGACCACAGAATTGCAACAAGAAGATAAGGAATACAGTAACCGATTTGTATTATGGTCTCTACACATACACTGTTGAACTTCTTATGCTCATTATTTTCACAGAATAACAGAATCACAGAATATTCTGAGTTGGAAGGGACCCACAAAGATCATCGAGTCCAACTCTTGGCCCTGCATAGGACCATCTCCAAGAGCCTCACCATATGCCTGAGAGCATTGTCCAAATGCCTCTTGAACTCCGGCAGCTTGGTACTGTGACTACTTCCCTGGAAAACCTGTTCCAGTGCCCAACCACCCTCCGGGGAAAGAAACTTTTCCTAATATCCAGGCTAAGTCTCCCCGTGATGTAATTTCAGGCCATTCCCTCAGTTTTGGTCAGTGGTCACCACAGAGGAGAGATCAGTGTCTGCCCCTCCTCTTCCCCTCACAAGGAAGTTGTAGACTTCAATGAGGTCTCCCCTCAGTCTCCTCTTCCCCAGGCTGAACAGACCAAGTGACTTCAGCCACTTCTCATATGACTTCTCCTCAAGCCCCTTCACCATCTTCACACTCTCCTTTGGACACTCTCATAGCTTAGTATCTTTTAAATATTGTGACACCCAGAACTGCATACAATATTCAAGGTAAGGCCTCACTAGTGCAGAGCAGAGTGGGACAATCCCCTCCCTCGACCAGCTGGTGATGCTTTGCCTTTTGTGATGCCCCAAACGACACAGTTGGCCCTCCTGGCAGCCAGGGCACTGCTGTCTCATATTCAACTTCCTATTGACCAGGACCCCCAGGTCCCTTTCCACAGCACCACTCTCTAACATCTTGTTCCCCAGTCTGTATGAACATCCGATTGTCCCATCTCAGGTGCAGAGTCTGGCACTCGCCTTTGTGAAACTTCATACATCTGGGGATTGTCCAACCCACTAATTTGTTAAGGTCTCTCTGCAGGGCCTCTCCACCTTTGAGGGGGTCAACAGATCATTATAATTTTTTATCAAGTGCAAACTTGCTTAGTATCCCTTCCAGTCCTGCGTCCAAGTCATTTATGAAGATGTTGAAGAGCACAGGGCATAAGATGGAGCCCTGTGGAATCCCACTAATGACAGTCTGATGTCACCCCACTTACTGTTACGCTTTGTGTTCGACCCATGAGCCAACCCCTCACCAGCCATGTGATGTGTTTATCCAGCTATTTTCATTCATATAGTTTGTAATCAAACAGTACTACATATCTGTGAAGGTGACAGTGATATTTAAGGAAACAGTAAATATTGCCAATTAGTGTAAACAAAGAAGTGCTCACAGACAGAGCAGCTGTGAGCTGCTCACAAAGTCACAAAGGCTATGTCTGCATTAGCAAACACTTACAAGAGGATCTTGTAGGCATCAAAGCAGTTGGTTCTGAAACTCCCACATCTAAAATGTCCACTTTTTATGGGATTTGATGTCAGATGAGAGTAATTTTGGTCACCTAGAATGAAAGTGGTCATGAATATGGCTTGAAGCTGTCTCAAGGCCCAGTTCCTACTGCTGATGTCTCTGATAACTGAACTAATATTTAGCAAATTTTAATCTCTAGAAAATTGTACTCACTTTACTTTGAGTAGTGGAGTTTTGATATAAGTTTTGGTCAGGTATAACTACCCTAAAAGAAACTATCAGTCAAGCTCAGAATTTAGATCCTCAACCACAACTGGCACAAAACACTAAAACAACCATTTGCAATTCTGACAACTGAAATTCTGGTTTGTTTGGTTTTGTTTCAAAAGACTGGTGTAAATTAGTTGACTGAGCATCTGAGAGGTTTGTAAACTGTCTAAAACTACATTACATTGCTTTAACAACCCACAGAAAAGTAAGGGAAGTAGTAATGCTAGTTAGCATCTCATTAAATCCTAGTCCCGGAGCTCTGATGCTGTTTGCTTTTCATGCACTACAGTCCTCTCTTTCTGAGTGGATATTTATCCTTCATTCACAGATGATAGTCCACCTTGAAGCACATGAGGCAATTTTTAAATTAATACAGAAAAAGTTACACATAACAGCAATAGCTCCACTTACACAGCCCTGTGGCAAAAAAATTTGGAAGCAGCATGGAAAAGCCAATGCAATCATTGTGGTATTTTAAATTACTCACAATATTGTGCAACACAACTACATTACAAGATATTGGAAAATAAATGTTTTTATAAGGCAATATTTTAGATAAAGGTGGATGAAAAAGGTTTTATGTAAGATAAAGATCACAACTGGAAGTATCAGTCATTCCCTACTTTTGTGTTTTTGAAAACTATCTGAAACTGTATTTTTCCTCACATTTTTTTTTCCTCCAGGATAATTTGCCTGTGGAAAGTCTGATCAACTTTAAAAAACAAATAGCTTTGTGTGGCTGTTAGTGATATTCACTGGCCAATTCTTAGGAAAGGTTAGTGAAATTTTGGGAGCCAAAAGGTAATCATTATTTTTTAAAAGTTCTAATTAAGATGTCAGACTGGGCATTTAGAATCCCATGTACTTTGATTGTGTTGGCCTATTTAGATAAATTGCTTTGGAAAGAAAAATAAACCAGCTACTTAAAATGTCCAAGGGGTCCAGGATTCATTCCAGTGTTTCACGCAATGACTGAAGCAATAGCCTTTTGCAACTATCAGCTAATCCAATCATAGACATCCAAGTGTCAAAGTCTGATACAAAGAATGATACAAGTGCCTGGATCACCATCACTAATAGAATAAACAGTACACGGTGTTACTTAAGCACATATGCTCAGCTGTTTTTCACCTTTGAACTACAGACCTTTGGAGAAAAGCATTAAATGAAAGGAACACACAAAGACTGAAACATCTGAAGCCGAGACAATGTCCTACAAAAACTCTTGGGATCATTTGGGTTTGTTTAGTTAGTGTGACTTTTCACTCACTAGATGTACTAAATCTGTACGACAAGCCCAGGATTTAGCATACATTAACATTGTGCGGTCAGTAATCTGAGGCTCTAAAATCCATAGTGCTATTCTTTAAAACTCAAAATAGATCCTGACACAGATAGATAGATAGATAGATAGATAGATAGATAGATAGATAGATAGATAGATAGATAGATAGATAGATAGATAGATAGATAGATAGATAGATAGACAGACAGACAGACAGATAGACAGACAGATAGACAGACAGATAGATAGATAGACAGATAGATAGATAGACAGACAGACAGATGAAGTCAGTTTATCAGTTTGTGCCACAATGAACTTTACATTCTGTTGCCTTTTCCTTTTATCAATAGGGAGAGGCAAGGGTGAAAAAAGTTAGAAGAATGTTTGTTTTTCAGAGGAAGTAGCTTGGTACTTTCTTGTCCTTGTATACATCATTGCAGGGTAGACTTAGGCATGGATAGCTCTCCCATGAAGACCCATATGGCCTTCTTGGTAATCTATCCCAAAGGCACAATTTTGGTGCTCTCAGAGCATCTTTTCTTTTTTGATTGCTAATTTTTATCTGCTGCATCTATGTGAAGGGCAGTGTTTTTTTTCAACCTTTATGATTCTATAATTTAAACACTCACAATAATGCTTTAGCTTTTCTTGTGGGTTCGGATTTTTGTGCTGTTGATCCTACCCCTGTTTTTCCTGCCTTTTGCATCTCATGTGACACAACCACGGCTCAGTTTCAGGGTCTTAGAAGGGAAATTGTGAAGTTGCCAGAAGAGATGAAACAAAACTTCCTCTCTGTGCTGGGGGTAGAGCAAACACAGTAGCGCTCTGTGGCACTTTGGCACAGCAGCAGGAGTGTGTTGCCTCCCCAGGTCCCCTTCCTGTTCCCAGGCTGTACTGCGGATTATGCTCTGAACTCCCTCCAGGGTAGCAGGACACTCAGCTACTGTCATGCCAGGCAGCATCAAGGAGGATAAGAAAGGTATTTGCTCTTACTTGGGCAGACCTGTATCGTTCCCTTGATATTTTTGTTTGTTTGTTTTTACTTTTGTCTTGCTACTGTTGTTAAGGGTGAAAGGAACATTTTCCTAGCCAGAAGGTGAACAAAATTCAGAAACAATTTTGCATGTCTTTGCAGCTAATGTACCTGTTCTAATACTGCCTGAAGACTTCATTGGGAGAGATAATTTACACCCAATTTCTGTCCCCCTCATTTACATCTGAGTTTCCAGAGCTTAATGAAACATATAATCTGCCTTTCTTCAAAGACAACAGGGAGAATAAGGCAATATTTACTTTCAGAAAAAAATCTGAAAATGTTGCTTTTATGCTGGTACCTGAAGTACTAAATCAACTCAATTTCCAATTCATTAACCAGGTTTAAAGCAACAAGCAACAGAATATTATGGCACAAAACCAAATAACCCAAATAACTCCAAAGCCTTGGGGAACTGCAGGTCACATGACAGGTATGTGCAGGAACTATCAGCCAGGGCAGTAGGCAAATTATATGAAGTAATAGACACAGAGTAGGCCCTGGCATGGCCAACTTCCCTAGCATGTTATTTTATATAATTAAAATTAAATTCTTCAGATTTCTTTTCTTTCTTTAAATAGTGAAGAGTATTTTTTTCCCTTTCATGGCTCATGCATTTTCTTCCAAGGTCTTCCTGAGTTGATTTAGAAGTAATTCAGAAGTAATTCAAGGCTCTTGCCAGTTCCCTTTAAAAAATTCAAAATTGGAGAGTAGAATGATATCTTACATTTTCTGATGAAAAAAGTGCCACTGCACTTTTTTCTGCTTAGCCTACTAACAAAGGCAATTTGTTAAATTCTTTAATGTCATTTTTAGTGCAGATAAAGATCTTTACCCATAAATACCTTAAATAGATTACTGCAATCTTTCAGATAAAGCCAGAAGACTTAAGACCAAGACTTCTGGTTTAGCCACAAGTTTGCAGCTTTACTTTGGTGAAGTCACTTTACACACCTGGAAATTAAGATGAAAATTCAAAGTATACATCACTCCTTATTTACCACAAGAGACAAGAGGGCAGATTTAATTACAGGCTTGGCACATAGGAAGAAAAGGTACAGAAAGAGTATGAATAGTAAAACATTTTATAGAAGTACCAGCTCACTGATGTGATTCACTGTGCAAGGGGCCATTATTCTCACACATAATGCTGATCATTCTATTTATCAACCACCCTCTTTGCATCCACAGTATTTGGTGTGTAACATTAACACTATAATAAATAATAATTAAAACTTCATCAAATAAACAATAGAGAAGGCAAGCAAACACTAAACAGAGTAACGGAGCATTGAAAAGTAGGCTTTTACATCTCATCCCCCATATAGCTTCAAGCATCCTACTGTGACATTGTTTCAGTACTGAAACAAATGGAAGAACAGTCCCTGTTGAGTCGCCCACATCAGTCCTTCTGGCACCATGAAGGATACCACTGTCAGCACTGATTTAGTGAAGAACAGCCCCTCCCTGCAATAACCTCTCTACCGCCTGTGGCACAGGCACAGATCGAAGTGGATCGACTCCAGTGGTCACAGGAATTGTTAGGGAAAAACACTCCTGTATTTCAAAAAACAATGCACTTCCCCAGAACTGCTAAGCCTGATAAAACATGGATCCTTCAGGATCAGACAAGGATGAAAACACTTCCAGACAGGCAGAGATGAGAGCTGGTTTGAGAGTCCAGTTGTGTGCAGCCATGGCTGCTATTCTGCAGATTAAATTTTGTGTATACTTGAACAAATCTGTGGATATATTGTAGGTTTGCCTGCACTCTGTAGTGTCTCACAAAGGGTAATTCTTTTCACACATCTAATAAGGAAGAAGTCTCCTTCCTAGCCGCAAAAAAAACAACTCCCTCCTTACATGTCTAACCAGAGAAACAGGACACAAAAATACAAATTCTGGTTTAGGAAGTTTCTAAGATACAGTTTGCCAGAAGCTAGGAGAATAGTTTGAGAAGGCAAGGCCAAATGCTTGCTTAAACTCTTGTCTCGCAATTTATTCCTTTCCCATGATGGAGACATTATACTGAGCTAGATGGACCCTTGCTATGGCACAGTACAGTAATGTGCACTTGCTTCCCAGCTTTGAAAGTGGCATAGAGACAAAAACTGTGAATTAAGCCTTCTGTCTTAAATCACAATAAATATATTTACTATCTAGGACACTCCAGAAACACCTTGCAGCATGGTACATTCTGAACAGTGTTTAACAAGGTTGGACTTGATAATCCTGGAGACAATTTCCAACTTTAATGATTCTATGATTCTTAACGATCCTATATTAGAGCAGCCTGTTGAGATCCAACAGAAGATTACCCAGGCTTTGAATTCAAGAATAAAACAACAACCCAATATGAAATAGCAATCTTCTGCTGTGAGTTAAAAAGACACAGTTACATACCTGATTAGTCTAGTTTATTAGAGGGAACAAGGAACATCTGTTCTTCCCAACTTCATTTAGAAACTCCACTGTGAAGAAAGCAGCTTCGCTAGTCCTCAGGTGTCTTCTGTCCATCCATTCCTCTTGAGCATCCAAATGAGCTAGTCTCATCTACTTTATTAGCTGACTTTAACAGTTCAGCAGAACAGCCCTGGTTCCTCAGAAAAAAAGGGGACCGTTTTTGGTTGCAGGTCTACACTAGATTCAGTGTTAGATATATAATTGCCTGTTTGGAAGTTATCACAAAATTGACTATCAAAAATTACTATATGAAACTGAAAAAATTTACTGCAAGTTGCTACAGGCAGACTGTTTCAGAATTCTCAGCTCCTGAGATAAAATCCAAATTGTAATTTTCAGCATTGTCTATTGTTCTTATTCCATAGATTTCAGGAATCTTTTGTAGACTCAATCTTGTCCTCTGGTTTAGTTCCTATCTGAATTTCAGGCATCAGGAGGTACACAGACTCAGGCCAGGAAGAACTACCAGTTTAGTTCAGTGGGTTCCTGGCTTATAAAACATGCATAAGGTAAGGTCCACATTACAGACCCAGGACCACTTGGGGCTTCTATCTGAGGAAAAAGCAAATGCATTTTCCTGAGACTACAACAAAAATTTCCATTAAACCATTTTGCCCATTCTTTATATCAACCTACTTTCCTTACCTATTTGAAAAGTTGTTTGAGCTGTACAGGGATACATAACCAAGCGCACTGGAGATGTTGATTACTTATCCTCATATTCATCCTGTCTCCTGCAGAACCATGGATGCTCCCAGCAGTAATTTTCAGGCAGCCTTTTCCAGACAGTAGTATGTTCTGCTTTTAAATTCTACCTAAAGATCACATTCTTAAGACCAAAATTAGAATGGCATAAACTGCTTGTTTTCACTTGTAAAGGAGCCTGTCTATTTTTCTGTCATCACAAGAGCTCTATTGTCAGAGGATGCACCTCAAACTGAAGCATCAGGAACTGTAGGCTGATACCCCTTTAGAAGCACTGAAGACCTCTTTCATCACTTTGTGACAGTCACTAGGCCACAACACCAAGCTAAAGGCCACTAATTACAAGAATGCATTCAAAATGTATTTCTGTAAAATACCTGCTCCAATAAAATAGTCATAGTAAAACTTGTCCTTGATGCCATTTCTGTGGCATCAGGGACTACTCCTATTCAGTACTACTCGTGCATGCAGTTTTTGTTGACATAGCTACAGGACACTGTCCAGTGTCAGCTGTATTTTCAACCTTATTGACTTTAGTTTTACAGGTAAAACTAGAACCAACATATTGGCGTTTGCATTGCAAAGCTGTGGGGGTTGGGGTGGGGGGTGCTGCAGGTGTGGCTTCTGTGGGAAGCTGCTGGAATGCTTGTGCAATTGCATGTCCAATTGGGCAAACACCACCTGGCTTCATGACAGACCTGCCGCTGGCCAAGACTGAGACGATCAGCAATGGTATAGCTGGAATAGCCCATTTAAAAAAGGGGGGAAAAGAACTGAGCAACACAGCTGGAAGAGAGGAGTGAGCATATGTGAAAGAAACAACTCTGCTATTGTCAAGGTCATTGAAAAAAGAATCATCCAAGAAAGAAAAGTTTGTCGTAAAACAACTAACTACAGATCATAAAACTATGTAAAAGACATACAAAATCTCTTAACTACAAAAGGCAAGGCATATGTGATTGAGGAAAATGGAATTAAGTAAAATAATTACATAATTACAGGCTTTTGATGACTGATTTCTCAGTATATAAAGAAGCTGTAGTTTGGCTATCTCTTTGGGAGAAACCAGAATAAGAAAATTCCACTTTATGGAATGATGCAATACATTTTTAGTTTGTTTGTTTTACTTTGTATTTTAAAATATAATGCAAGGCTTTGTTTTCCCAAGACATGCTTACATAGAAATTAAGTTTACTTTCAGATGAGATGAAGGATGCCACAGATCCCGCTGACTGAAAAGGCAGGATCATTTAGATGGAATTCTGTCCAAACCCACGTTCAGTCAAATGAACATAATTTGCATTCTGTAAGAGGCTATAGGTACAACAGCTTGTCCTAATTAAGAACACCTCTGGAAACACTATGTCATTCTTGGCCTATATAAAGACCCACTCCTATTGCAACACTGTAATATGTTGTCTTTTTTTTTTTTTTGCCTTTAATGGTAAACAAATCTTTAACATAAATAAGTGTTTTAAACACACATCTTTCACGAAAACTACTGATTTTCATAATGAAACTACCATCTTAGGTTTAAAACAAATATTACAAAAAAATCTGACAGCATATTATTGTTTCAAGAGGCAAGTTAAAAAGAAAATTGGGCAACACAGATTCACATCTATACTTCACAAAAATAAAAAAGACAAAAAATTACACAAAACAGGACTTTACAAAAGTCTTAGGTAATGAATAGAGGTGCTATGCATTGCTTGGAAAAATAATTTATTTTGTTAGTTTACAAAAATTACAAGTTTTATTACAAGTACAGCTAGTAACTTTGATTCTGCAAAGTTACTAACTATCTCCTGAGATGCAATAAAGACTTGCGATTCTGCCTTCAGGAATAGCTTGGAGAGAGTGTTACTGCCTCACTGGCTAACATTTTATAGTGTAATCGCAGAAAGCAGGTATAAATGTTGATGTTAAATTTACATGTGAATTTTCCTGGTAGAGTCTTAACCAGACATAAACATATGTGCAGACTCTGTGCCAAGCTCACAGTTGGCAGCAACATACAGCACAAAAGACAGCTTTCATATACTTCATACTATAATCATTTGTCAAGATCTCAGCACTTACTAGTCTGATTGGTACTTAGGCTTTATACATAAAATTTGATTCTAGCCTCATATTGGTATAAATCAGGCAGGCATAGTATTCTGAAGTCTATGCAGTAACTCAATAATAAGAATGGTGTTCTGATATTACATGAGTCACACCTTGTGTGTAACTGACTACGTCAAACTTCAGGGTTTGGTTAAGGACTTGGGCATTGGAACAACATGGGAATGAGCTCCTCCTTTTACACTTCTAGAATCGATTGTTCCTAAAGCTGCAAGATGTGTTCTGAAAATACAAATTGCAGACTCAATTTTACATGCAACCATGAGATTTACAGGAAGTAATAGTCAAGTAGTAGTTAGGCTAGACTTGATCTAAAGAGTCTTTTTCTTTATTCTTCCCTTATTCCCTTATTCTATATTTTTTAATTAATTAAATAGTTCTCAAGACAGCCAAACTGGGGTTTTCTACTCCTTGAAATGGCAGACAATGGAAAAAATGGACTGCAAACACTTTGTGAAGCTATCTTGGAGCAAAATTATCATAGTACAAAAAAAGCAAAAGTAGTTGTATTTTTTGAGTCTTTTCTTAATAAAATCAATCAATAACATTGCTATTTAGCTATAAGGCATAATTAGCTTCTCCCTACACATATACAAATTCCCATTTTGAGTACTCAAAGAATTACTAGATCAGTTGAAAAACTGATATGAAACAAAACATCTAGTCATGAATGTGAAATACAAGTGAAATACAGTTGTAACAGATGAACTATCTCCCCTTGGAGAAGTTTTCATTACTTTGAAAAAGCTGTAGTAGCCCACATTCGAGTGGAACAAAGAGCTGTAATATTTCAGAATTTTGCAAATTTCAAAAGCTTGTATTGATGTAATTAAAAACTACAGTGGTTTTTATTATATAAGTAACTTTGATTTAATCTTCTTGAAAAATAAAAGCACTTGTAAAAGAATCTAAATAATCTCAATCTCATTTCTCAGATTTTAAAAAAACCTAAAATAGAAAAATGAGATATTGCCAAATTATTTCAAATGTTTACAGTTTGCTACCAAATTATTTTTATAAGATCACAGATTTTTCAGCAAGTATTTATTGTTCATCAGACCAATACATATTGTAGACTTGCAGACCTTCACAATGCAATGAAAAAGTAGGCTGAGAAAATATTTCTCTCCCCTTTTCTAAAACTCACCATGAAATTGTAACTGCACTGGTATTAGACAGAGTCTCTGCTAGCTTTACTGCAGACCAATAAACTTTTACAATGTATGAATATATCTATACTTGCCTATGCCTGTAAGAAAGAGACATAATTATGCAAATAGGACAATAGAAGTTATCTACATAGCTATTAAAAGTCTGAACACAACTTTACATTTCAGAAACCAAGTTTGAAGGAAGACGCAACAGTTCTGGTTACCACAGCAATGTCAACCTCAACATGTACCAGAAGCTGGACTCCTTGCTTAAATTTCAAGGACTTTATGTCAAGAAATAATTCAGTGTTAAAGAATTTTCTTCCACTATGCCTATTTATATTACATTGACCAATACAATAAGGTTTAGAAGTATTAAGCTGACCTTTCTTACTTCACACTAACACAGAGACATTCGGCATCCATATAACTTGCTGAAATTCTGCAGATTCTTTATGGTCACTTCATATGGTACAGCAGTGGCAATAGTTGACTGGGAAATATGATATATTATGTTCAGTGTCACATGTATGAGACACCTGGGCAATTCCAGGTTTAGAATTTCCCAACCTAAATGCTAGTTGACAAGATTAAGTTTTTCTCTGGTTTTAGAACACTAAATGCAAAACTCACCATATTTTATTAAAATCAAATGAAAACTATGTGGAAGAAAACGACTCATGTATCAACTAACTTAGTTAGGAGTGTTTGTAATGAAGTATCCAAACTAGTTGGGGTTTTAGCTAACCCCAAATTAAACAGAAACTGGCAGTATAAAATGGCAAAACAAGTTCCAGAACTCAAAAATGAATAACATGTTTTCTTTGTGCACTCTCCAAGGAGAAAAAAATTAGAATATAAGCATTTGCTAATAATCACATACAGAAATTTCAGCCTCAAAAGTGATTCACCTTCAAAATCACACTAATACACTGAATTAACACTTTTACCTACAGTCTAAATATTTTTCCATTTGTCCCTTTCTTCTGGTAATGTACTACCACAGCTGAAATTTGTGCATTTGGTCTATTTGTTAAAATACACCGTATCAGTCAGTACTCCTGCAGCACATCAGCTGTCTCCAGTAGAATTATTTCAACTCCGCTATTTGGTGTACAGAACACACAACAGAATTTCCTTAAGTATGGAACATAGTTAAGCCTAAACCAAAGTGACCAAGTCTTACACATGAAGTGGGATTGATGTCTATTGATTAACATATTCAGGAGCTTCATTTTAGTCTATAAAATGCTGTCACCCCAGTGAAGTTTAAGAAATTACTCAAATTTTGGATAAAAAAGAAGTGTTTCTTGACTTTGATACTTCACTTTTACATTTTCACAGAGATTTTTTTGTCTATCAAATAAGAATAATTTGTCCCACTTTTTAAAAACTTTGTGGATTAATTAACTTATAGGCCTCCAATCAATGGATTGATGCTAATGGATTCACCTTCCATGGTTAGTGAGTCTCTCTACTGATGTAGCCCACACTGACAAAGGTTTCTGCACTTTCTATCTTAGCGACAACACTGGAGACCATTCCAGTGAAGACAAAACAAGCAACTCTGAGGTTCCTGATAGACTCGTTGACATTCTGTTAGTCAAAGGATGCGACAAAAGTTCTGCCATCTACAAGATGCCTTCATGGTTGCAGCTGTTTGAAAGAAATGATGCTGTTAGTGCTGTAACTGGCAGTGAAAGCCTCAATAAAAATGGTGCACCCGTTTTGCTTATGGCACACATGTAAACTGTTGTCTTGGCCATCTTTATCTTTTTCCCCACTAAATACAAAACTGTGTCACTGGTGGTTGTTGTGAAGAGCCTAATGACAGAAGATAAATTGGTCTGGCTTCCCAGTTCTACGTTTGTTTAACAACAGGAGTGACACAGAAACCCATGTTTGCAGAATGATACTTTGTGATCATCTTTAGCATATTTCAGTATCATTTTTCAGAAATATTTTACATGACAGCAACTGTTTATAGTGAAGGTGACCTGATATTGACACACTGGTGAGATATATATTCTAATAGAGTATTTTAAGTTCTAGATAAAGTTCTTAGGTAGATATCCTAAATTATCTGTAGTCTCATTTTTTTCCTGGAATCAATAATTATTTCAGTGTTATTGTAGCAGTCTTATCCTTCACCATTTTCTTCTACAAAATGACAGTAGAATCAAATGGTAGCATTTAGAAAATCTAGACAAATGTAGGAGGACATTTACTTTGGCCTGTGAGATAATCTTTAAAATTAGACAGCGTGTGACCTATGTTAGTCCATTTATGAAGTAGTTTTTATTTCAGTAAACAAGTAAGAGTGGCAGAATTCCTATGAAAAGTTTATAAGAAACAATTGACTTCAAAATTGACGTAATTCCATGGGAATATCAATCAACAAAATTACTGACATAGGATAAGAGAAGAAATTATGGTATGTCTTCTGACATACTAGTGCACTGTAGATGGGAGATGAGAAAAGCAGTCTATGATCAAAACAACTCTGGTCTGAAGACAGATGAAAATAACAGACAACTCAGGAACAAATGTTGTACTTATTCAAACAAAACATCTATTAAGGAGCCAGGTCCCTAAAAAGAGATAGCAAAATTATCCTTAGGGAGGTATCTTTAGGCAGTTCTTGTATTTAAATGTAATACTTTAACAAAAATATGTTACCAGGCTCCAAAAATATTTCGTTCCAAATAGCCTGTAGTAGTTTCATAAATAAAATGACAAAAATTTAAAAGATACCATCACCATGTATTTTTACATTACAGATTTTGTCATTATTAAGGCAAGAGAAAACAAAATCTCATTATTTCAGCCTGAGAAATGACAGATGTGCAACTTCAGCTTTAGAAACATGAAGCTATTGTCATTAGCACAAATGATAAATGTTGGATGTTGCTGGACCTTAACCACAGCAATCTCTTTCATTTCTGCTGTCAACATTCCCAGAGGCATTAGATTTTTTAAAGACTTAGCTTATTGGATTCTGCTCTGCTGTACTCCTGTATACAGCACTAAAATGTTCTTTAGATTTAAAATCTAGTTTAGCTCTTTACATAGAAAAGCAAGAAAGGTCATACTCACAACAGCCGAGACGTGCTTACAGTTAAGAGTCGAGATGAGTTGTGCTAGAGTAGCAAGTATTTTAGGGTGTAAAAAAAAATAAATATTCAACATGGAACCTTATTTAGGGATCACTTTTATTCAGATGTAAATACCAGGTCTAAAGCAGTTTTAAAATTAAGGCACCAAGAATAAAAGTGTTCTGAAATTTTTATTTAATCATGAGCTGCTTTTCATTTGTTCTACTATTAGTTTTCCTTTACATCTGCTTCTAAATTCTACAGTTGGATCAAAACCATAGGAATTTGCATGATGTGCTCCTGTACATCCATTTTTGACAAGGCTGTATCCCCAGATACTGGCTGGCAGCTCACATTAACTTCAGTATCAATTACTTCTGTGGGGTGAAGGCAGGGCTTAGGGAGAGATAAATATGCTACTAACACTGCAAACATGAGGAGTTTAACACAGTCATAGCAAAATTTGACTGTAACAAGCAGACCCATATAAATTTATAAGTAAATTTTTATGCACATTGAAGATGTGAGAATGTATTCAGGTTGCATACTGGTCATTTTTAGTCACAAAAATTATATTAGTATTACAAAAATATCTGCTAGTTTACTGTAATGGTAATTTTGGCATTTTCATTTGTGACAAACAATTCAGTGCTATGCAGTGCAGAGACTATGCCTTGTAAGCCAGAGATGACACTGATATGCAGATTCCTTAGCTAAAAAATTTATTTTAGATTAGTAGTTTCTTTGTTGTATGGGATTTTCATGTATCTTCTTTATTTATTTTGTTGGAATAGCTAGTAAAAATGTGGCTGAGCTTTGAATATCCAAGGAGTACTTTCACCATCACTGAAGGCTGGCTTCCATCAAAAATTTGAGACTTAAATCTAAGAAAATTTCTTTGTTCTACATTGTAAAATTTTATTTTTTATCCTGGACTAAATTTTATTTTTATTTCTTCCTAGGATGACAATTATATAATAAAAAATAAATTATTTTGGCTATTTACCAAATATAATTCAAAAGTAATTAAGTACTCTCAGGTCTGCTTTAAAACATTAAGGAACTGAAGGGCATAAAATTTGTACCTTATTTATAGCTTACAGAGTGACAACTATTTGATGCTGAAATAGAGGGCCAATGTATTTCTAAAGGCACAACACTGAACAGCTGTCTTTCAGGAGCGCATTCAAGGAAAAAAAAGAATGCCTGATATTAGCTTGTTCAACCTGTATGTACTTAGTACGTACATAAAAAGTTGCCTGATTTACAAAATGTTAAACAGAACCAAGAAACAAACCACCCTTTTTTTTTTGTTTGATATCACATTTGTTGATTATTGAAAATCACTGCTTTGGGCAAGAATTGAGGCTCATTAAAGAGTTAAAATATAAAAAAAATCTGGCTACCAGAAGGGACACCAATTTTTAAGATCTGAAATATATAAAGGGTTTAATTTAAAAATTCTCTGCTTTTCTACTTTAAAAACTGAAATTGGTCAGAAAAGTACTATTTCAGACCATTACGGAAAAAATATTATTTCTTAAACCACAAAGGGGCAGTTTCACATAATGTCATGATCGAAACATTAGCTTCGAGTAAAGAGGAAACAAAAGTCACTTTGTAATATGAACCTCTATCAAAGGTGGAAGAGTGACAAATATTACATGCTACCTAGACTGCTGTGCCAAGAGGGTAAATTTGAGAAAGAATTTCCTGGCTTTGGAGTCCAGAAGTCTACTCAGTAAAAATTCCTCCTTCTTTTTTTTTTTTNCAGTGTGGCTTGACTTCTCTCCAGCCATTTCAGAAAATTTTAGAAAAGGATACAAAACTCTGCTGAAAACCCAGTCACATGACCAAAGGCAAATATACTAAGCACTGAGCATATTTAAGGTCTGAAAGCTAAAATTATTCACCAAGCAGTGATTTCTGCCTTCTATAGTAAAAAAATCAATTCAATACTTTATGCAATAGGTAGGGAGATCAGAATGCTTATCCTCTGTTTTCAAACATCCTAACACAGTAGTGATCCTGTTTTAAGAAAACATACTTCATATTTCTAAGTTGCAAGTGAGCAAAAACATATACAAACATAAAATGGAAAGATTTTTAGAAATTCCTTAAAGAAAAGAGAGAACATAATCTTTCTGTGTCTTGCTTCTCAGCTGAGACTCTTAAAAAGCTCCATTCATTTACCAACAGCCACCTTTACCTCAAAAATCATTTAAACTTTAGTAAAATGGGTTAAGCATACATTTATCTACCAGCAATCCATGCACCAGACCTCTACAACACAAGGTGTTTTGAAAGTATGATTCACTGTTTTATAATATATTTTAAAGTGACCTTTCTATATTTTTGCCATAATTTGTAGGTACCATAAAGTCTGCAAGCTGGTGGAATTTCATTTTGCAATTTTTTGAATGTTTCAGCAGACAAACTAGCTAAAGTATTTTAAATACCAAATTTTCAGCTCTGTTCTGATCTAATTAAAAAAAATAAATTACAAATGTTGGATCCACTTAAAGTAAGTTGAGTTTATGTTAACTGTGGCTTGTGCTAAACACTGCTCCATGACATCCACACTCTTTGTAGAGAGCAGAAGTTTATTTGTTTTATTTGTTTTTTCTTGTCCCTGTCATTGCCATTGAGATCAGAAAAGATGGGAATATCTGTTTTCCTTTCTTGGACTTCTGAATGAGCAGGTGTGCCAGAAGTCTGCAAAAAAGCCAGTGCCAGCACTACCACGCACAGCATATTCACATACAAAAGGTAAAGAAAACTTTTTAACAAAATCAGACTTTTTTTTTTTTTTAATTTTAAGCAACTTAAGTTCATAGAAAATGAAAGGAGAAAGAACTCAATTTTTTTTCTCATTTCCATCTCTGATGTTGATGTTCTCAACTCGTTCTGTTTGAAACAGGATGAATACAAGGTGATTGTCAAGAAAGTGCATAGTCCAGAGAAACCACCAGGGCTTCCAAACACTTCTTCAGAAAATTTTAAAAAAGCCCCAAACAAAAAAAACAAGTTAAAAAAAAGGTCCTGATCTGTGGTGACACCTGGTGACCTGTTAATTATGTCCAAGATACCTATACTGTTAAAAAATGATGGTGTTTCAGAGAAGAAATAGGCTTCCTAAATAGAAAGAAGTCTACAAAACAAAATGGTTTCAACCGTGTTAATGTTGCTACAGTAGTCCGATAGCTTTGGCAAATTTTTAAAGGCTCACTAGTAGTGATTCAGCCAAAAGCATACAAGAGGAGAATAAAACAAGGGCTATCAGAAAAATTTGCATTTCTTTAGACAGTAGAGAATTCTTCTGTGATAGGCTGTTTGGGACCACCATAATGTAAAATTCTATCCAATTTATTTAGAATAGAGATATATGAACAAATAAAAATGTGCAATAGTGTATTTCCATAACACTTTACAATCAGTATGATCCATCTTCTCTAACAGAGAACAAAACAAAATAAATAAGCAATTAATAAACCCTGCTATTAAAACTTCCACAGCCACATAGCAGTGCTGTTCCACACTCTTAATACAGATGGGTGAGTTTCAGATGTTTTAAAATGCCTTACCAGAGGCCATCTGATAAAACTGCTCTGGCCAGAAGAATAATTCTAGACAGTTATAACAGATACATGCTGAATCCAAGACCAAGATAAAAATTTTCACTAAGTTTGAGAAAATTTTGATTTTTCACTTCTTTCTTAAATGATTTTTGCAAAATGAAAAACCTAAAATCACAAATGTGTTTGTACAACACTGTATAATGACTCTCATAACAACAGATAATTTTGAATATTTTTTCATTATTAATAATGTTGTTAAATGTAATAAAAAAACAACTGTCAGAACAATTCCTGTATAGGGGTAAATAAGCTCACAGCAAAGACTAATGCCACAGGTATTTCATCTCACAGTATTTCAGGAATACAACAAATTTAGTCTAGGAGGATTGCAGAAACAAATACAAGAGAATGGCAAAATCCCAGAAAGCCTTTGGTGTAAAAGTCATTTTCACAAGACTTCATCAGGATCACTCTTGGTGCTCTTTCACTTGAGTGTTTGTCAATTGATGAATCATTAAGCGTGCATCCCACCTATAGCAGATGGAATTACTACTGTTCAAAACTAAAAAATGACTGAAATGGAATTTACCACAGAGAAAACTGGCGTGGTTTTGTAAAATGTTCTACTGCTTTCCTCTTTCTACTTGCAGCTTCGTTTCACTGACAGCAACATTAGTAGAATCTTCTTCAGTGGCATTTGTATCAAAAGGAACCATCCATTTCCTAAATGCTAGAAATAAGTCACATATAAAAGTAATTAAGCATCTTCAGAGAAACACATACAGTCAGTGACCTTTGAGGCATTTTAAAACCTATGATTCTCCAATTTTGCTGACCATTAATACTTATTTAAAATGTCTATTTCATTATTCAATATTATAATTTATGCAAATAACATGGTGATAATGAAATTTCAATATTCATAAGGATACAAATTGAGAAACTGACTTATTTTTCTAGAGAAACAAATTTTTGTAATCTATAATACAGGCATGGCCAGGAGCTTTCTTATATAGAAGAAACATAGACTACATTTTAAAAAATTTGATAATTTCACAAAAATATATTTTCCATTTAGTTTTCCAGAATTTTAAATAAGACAAAACAAACCATTCAAAACATTTATGAAGGAATATCTTTACCAAAAGCATGGACTAAAGTCTACAATTGACACTAAATAGGAATTCATATGATGTCATACTGTATATGTATGCCCACAGCAGGGTGCATATATAATGCTTATTTATAAAACATTATATTGCATCAAAATCTAGACAATATAAATTGACAGAACATTTTATGATAAAATGCTGAGAAAAAAAATCCAAACATAGCAAAAAGCAGAAATTAAGGGAAGGAAAGTGATATATCAGTTTATACAACATACTCTTCTTCTAATGGCCTTCCTTATATCACAAGCATGTAAGGAAAGTGGTCCTCCTGATTGTTTGTAATAAATATCCAGAGTGCAATTTTTAATGGTCCAGTAAAATTGTAGCAGTATATAATCAAAATTTATTTAATAGGGACCAAGATTTCACAGTTTGATTAGGAGAAGCGATACATTTTCACTTTCAGAAGGAGAATGAAATCACTCTGTTCTGGACATCAGAATTATAAGTTTGCAGCATAAAGTCTTCAGTATTGGTCCAAAACTATGCTACTCTTTGCTATTTCAGTGGTAGCTCCTGTGGACAGTATTCAAAGTAAGGTGAAACACCATAAAGAAAATTCGTTGATAAACTAAACCAATTTTCATTTTTCTAAGAGATTATTTCAAGTTTCCAATCATTCCAGGTTCTTATGCCTAAGTAGCCTTAGAAGGTTTTGTTCTAAAATTGTGTACCACAGCATAATGATGTTTCAATGTCCTTTTACTTTTAAGTTATTTATAAATGCCAACACAAACAGTCTTAAGAACTTATGAAAAAGTATACATAGAGAGATAAAGACAGAATACACTGCAACAGTTAATTTTTATGACAATAAAATCTACATTCACGGCAATTTGTTTTTATTCAACCATGATATCATTCATGCCATATAACATGTTGACATAAGAGTGTTGCCTACCACAAGACTCTAAAGGTCAGAGAAGACTGTCACCCCAACTACAGAAGCTGGGAAAACTGGTGGCTAATTTCTTCCTCTTAAAGCTCTGGAACATAAATTCCCAACAACAATAGAAAGCCTGTATGACATATATGGTTTCTGGGAAACCATCCAGGTTAAAACCTGGAAGTGATGAAATGTACAAAGAGAAAAGTAGGACTCTATTCACCAAGCTAATGCAAAGCATGTGGAACTCTAGGAACCTTTGTAATCAAAATTTCAGGAAAATACAGTGGCCATTAGAAACAGTTTCTGAATATTATTCTTCAGATATTCTTAAGTAGTGACTTTTTGGACTAACAGTTGCCTGATAATAATACAGATAGCAGACCATGTCTAATGGATATTTCTTTGAATAAAATATTTCCTCAGTTAAAATTCTTCCTTTCTAAGAAAATGGGTATAGAAGTAAAAGCAAATTCGAACAGCATTTTTAAAAATAGTTTTAATAGAAAAGCTGTTACAACTGCAGATACAAAACAATGTTAATGTTAATTACTTTTTCTTTTAACTGATTGCTGTATTTATATAAACATATATATATATATATATAATCAGATTGCTGTTCCCTAATTTATTTTCTCATACTAGCATTTGTCCTTTCTTAACCAATTCCAAGCTTCAATCCCAGAATCCCTATCATAGATAAATTAAATTATATCAAACTTGTCTGCTTTCCTTCCTGGTGCTCTCTACAAGTCACAGGAGACCCATATTGGGCAAGAAGTTTTTAGTACTACTCATTTACTCTAAGGTTTCATGAATTTAAAAGAGACTAAATGGGAAAGCATAAATCATAAAGGCTTGTAAACTGCTCCAAAATGTAAATGAAAAAAAGTCCTTTCTTCTGTTTTTGAACACGTAAGGAGATAACTAATCACAGAAAATAGATGAGGGCGTTTATAGGTAGATTTATTAAAAGTTACAGGAGGTTTGGGAGCAAAGATCTCCAATTATACTTCACTGTCAAAGTCTCAAATTATAATTAATTAATAACATTACTGAAATTAAAAGTTCATGGTGTTTATGTGACTATCATGACTAAAGTAGCTATCATTTGCCACTCACTAGAAAATCCTCTTTATGTTAATACCACTGCAGAATTTTCACTGTTCTCAAGAACTACAGTGACAACTTCAAAATACAGATTTGGCTGGTGAAGATTAAGTTCAGCATAAAGTGACAACAAGTCACTAACCAAAGTTTGTGGAGTAATCCACATACCTTACTGCCATAAGCACTAAGTAGTTGTAGTGATTCACTACTGTCTTTCATTCACCACCTATTTTTTTAGCTCCAGAAAACTTAGTGCTTAGTACTGGTAAAACCTATTGAATCAGAGAATAAATACACAGAACTGTTTCATCAGATTGGTACTCAGATCGCATGGATCCTATTTCTCTTAGAATGGCCTAAAATTTATTAAAAAATTATTAAAGGAACAAAGTCCTAGCATGTCCCATTCACTTTAATATTTTAGGAACATTTATACTGCATTCTTAAATTTCAGAAAGCTTATGCAGTGAAATCACTTTTGGAACTGTTGAGATTGGAAGGGACTGCTAGAGGTCACATAGTCCGATATGCCTGCAAGACAAGTGTTACTTCTCTTCTATACCCAAAACAGCCTGAGGTGTACCTTGATTTGCAAGACTTTGACAGGGATGAGGTTAGGGAAAATAGAAAAATCAATCTGAGTCAGGGTAAAGTATTCCTGAAGTAAGGATGGGATGGAGGCACTTATGTTTTATTCCCATTATTGTTACTTATTCTGCTCTGCAAGAAGACACTAACCACAACCCAGAGATTCTGAAAGGAAAAGAAACCAATTACCTTTAACCTCATCAGATCAACTCAGGACTTACTGGTGAGCAGTAATGTACCACAACATCCATTCTAAGATGTAACAGTTTCAAAGTTCAATGAAGCCTGAAATTGGACTTATTAGATAGAATGCAACTTACTGAATAGGTTGCCAGTACACAAACTGGCTATATTGAAAAAAAATTGAAGGTAATACTGAAGAAAAGTATTCTGATACCTGTGTACTGATATGCTCCCAAAAAAAAGCCCTTAAAAACCTTTTTTTTTAAGTTACTTTTGACATTCATGCAAAGATGTGCCTGTACCAGACCCAACATATCCTATCTTTTATTGAGCAGTTCCTAGCTGTATCAGACATCCCATGACTTTACATGACCACAAGTTGTATATGCATGAGGAGATAGAAAGAACAGTTAACAAACACTATTGAGGTAGAAATAGTGAATTCAACTTTTACTGTGAAAATGCTACATAAGCAAGAGACTAAGTGGTAGAAATGAAAGATCTGGGAAAGAATCCATGGTTGAGGATGTCTCTGGTGCCTAAAAAAGATACACAGTTTACAGAGGTATGATTCATCATGCAGATATCCAGAACCTAAATGTAGCCTTTTTCTTTGTTGAGGTTTAGGTGACAAACAGAACATATTGTATGCCCCAGTCAAAAAACCTCAAATTATCAGTGAGGAGTAACAAAATACTTCCTAAATAAAGGCATCCATTCAGTATCTAAAGCTAAAACACAGAAGGATGCTTAAAATGGTTCTAGCACGTGTTGAAAAGTAGTTTTTTATTTGTAAGAATAAGACAGTTTTATAAGATGAGAATAAGTTACTAGATATTTTCCACGATATAATACTTACAACTTGAATCTGAGAGCAGTGAGCTTGAGAAAAAGTTGTTTTGAGTTAGACAACTGGAAGAGTGAGGACCCACTTCTGTATCAGAAATTTCAGCATTCATTTTCACATCCTATTGGAGCCAAATAAAAATAATTTTGTCCATTACTATCAAGCAGTTGCAACCTTTAACAAAAAACATACAGTAGCACACATATAGGCACATGCTGTGATTTCAAACATGCTGGAAAATGCTGTTTCTAATTCTCAGAATTTTCAGTATTGCAGTTGGGTTCAAACTAATTTGCTTATGAATTTCATTCTTGTTTCATCACTATAAAATGTATGCAAAAAACTGCTTTGCCTCCACAAAACCATTGGGGGCATTGCAAGTCTTTGCCACTACAGTAAGCTGTAAAAATGCTCTCTTTCCTGTTCACATCAAATCCACAATTCAGGACAAATTATAGTGGCAGGGTAGACATCAGTGAATGATTAATACCTCACCAATTCACCAAAGTTCCAAAAGTAAGTAGTAATAAATATTAAATCCATTTTACTTGCCAGTGAAGAAACTCAAACTTCATTGATTTCTCATGTCAAAATATCTGAGGGTGCTTTTTAAATTTTTCTGTTAAGCCATTAAATAAAGTCTCAAGCACAGTATTACTATTTATGACTAAACCCATAAAGCATAACTTCTTGGTGAGGAAAGTCATTTGGTCTATAAGCTAAAAAGGAGAGACAATTTTAAAAAGGTCATTTAAACAAAAATCCCGGAAAAATCTCTATTAGCTCAGCAGCAAGTAGTCTCCAATTATAATACCATTCAAAATAAGATTAAGAGTTTGGTTTGGTATCCAAATTACTCAGTTTCTTGAAATGAGAAGAAGGAATAATGCATAAATGCATCAGTTCAAAAAACACCCAATTTTGTTACTGAATTCTTATCATAAACAGTCTCAGTGAATTTTGTTAAAACATCTTTCAATTTATTATTTATGCTGATACTGAGATTTGAAAACTAAACAGAAAACAAAACTCAACATTAATTTAGAGATACAATGAGCTTTTGTTCCATCACTGAAGGATTTAGTCCTATTAAGACTAATGGGAATTATACATATTAAACCCCTTACACGCTGATGAGAGCCTTAGTACATAAGGTGTTCATAGCACACCTAACAACTTCTAAAGAATATAAAAGTTTTTGTCATTCCATTCTGGTTCCAGAAATGCTGTCTTTGAAGAGAGCTTTTAAACAAGATGACTGGATGACTAAATGATCAATTGTCTGTGGCAGGGAAACTTTCCCAAAATATTTATATCTCTCCATCATAACATTTAGTCTTCCTCCAGCTTTCTGTTTTTGATTTTGGTTCTGTTGTACTTTTAATTATTTTATTTTAATATGTTATTAGCTTTTTCTTTTCCCCAATTTCTTCCTTATCTACTGTAGTGGGTTGAAAGGGGAGGGGGGTGCAGGGGCAGTGCTGGCGGGTTCTTGGAGGGAGCGGGGAAGGGGAATGGGGAGGGGATCGCCCATTTTTTGGTATAAAACACTATTTTTTCAGGTTTTTTTGCTTCCTCCCTGACTCACCACTGCTTCTCCCCCGGGGGGCAGCTCCGGGGATGTGTGGTGCAGCTCCAGGAGCCCCGGGAGCCAGCCCCATGGAGCCCGCAGTGCTGGTGCGGGTTTTCCCCCCCCACCCGCGGCACCTGCGGGCGGTGTGGGGGGAGCT
>VXBA01005482.1:160723-260632 GCA_013399895.1 Serilophus lunatus
CGTGGCTTGACTCAGCCCACCTCCATCGGCATTGGAGCCACGCGAGCCCAACTACAGGTTGAAAGCTTCCCCAAATAACATCCCGGGTTGGGGGGAGAACCTTTCATTGTGTTGTGTTTTTCAGAGATTCCAAGGGCTGGGAGTTGGCTACCACCAGAGAGGGAGAAGAAGAAGTGGCTCTTCCTTTCCACTGCTTCTCTGTGGCCAGCTTGGCTGGCCTTTGAAAGCAGTTCCCTTATTCCTTTTTTCTTTGTTTTCCTTTTTTTGTGGTTTTTGTTGGGTGCTTGCTTTTTTGTGTTGAGTCTGGGGTTCCCTTAAACTGTGTTTCCTTTGTTTGAGCTCCAGACAAATAAAGTGTTTCGCTGTTGTCACATTCTGTCATTCTTCTCGTCACTATTAAGAGTGCCCCCTAGTTAATATTGTGGTGCTTAAACCACCACATCTACTATCACTGTTATTAGTTGAAAAATCAAGATTGTTATACCTGGCAGTATTTGCTGGCCTCTGGCCTACTTTTATTACTAGAAACATACAAGCATACAAGTAGCCACTAAAATTTTTCTGGGCTTCTAAGCAACAGGTGTTTTATGGCCATGTGACAAGGCTACAGAAGAGTAGGAAGATTGAGTGGGGAAAAATGGAATCACAATAATGGAAGAAAACCAACTGGTTTTAGGGGAACATTCAACTTTGGTTTAATTTTTCCTCCTTAAAATGGAATAAGGCTAGGGCACAGGATTAGATAATGCCTGTTAAAGATTAATGAAGGCAAGGAAGCCGAAAAAAGTGTATTATAAGAAAAGCTAGAAAGATCACAACAGACGATAAGAATTAATTCCACCAGTAATTTTATCTAAAATGGTTAATGTAAATATTTTACAAGAAAAATGCATTTTCTTATCCTCTACCAAATATCTGTCTACTTTATAGAGCAGAGGCTCTAGGTTATGTACAGAGCATGAACCAAAAATATCAGAATGAACTTTGATGTCCTCAAATCTACACTCTTACAGCAATCAATTTTAGAGACTCTCAATTGACACACTGTAAAATAAAAAAATTAAACAACGGTGCATTTGAGTTAGTTCCAAAGGAGGGTAAGAAAGGCAAGCATTAAAAGGTTTCTTTTAATCTAAGCTAGTCTGATCACTGAAATCAGATTAGCACTCGTCTCTTACTTGGTTTTGAACATTCTGTTCTATTTGCAACAGCCATGACACCAAAAAGTACTGTATGTCATGCAAAAACCCAATTAGGCCTGACTAAATGGAAGCCATTAAATTCTCTCCGTTGTCTAAAGAAAGAGGAAATATTGTTTTGGAATCAGCTTTATACTGGATTCTGAATATAGAGTTCAAATCACACAAGCTCAGTAAATTCAGTCAGCTTAGTGCAATAGTATGTTCTACCATCAGCTGATTGCATTCCACTTAGCTTTTCAACGTTTTCCAGATTTCAAGGACTACTGATTTAGTAATTCTTGTGTGAAGGCAAGAGACATTCAAGAAACAAACTGAACATTATCATTAACAAGAGAATGAAAGTGAATGTGCCCTGTTACTTCTTTTCAGTTCTTTCTCGCAGAAAAGCAAGAGTAGTAGAACACAGTAAGACAGTTTTCTGTGAAATTTAAAGGATTTTTAGGAAGTATCTATGGTGCTTTACAATGAAGGCAACACATCCATCATCAAATTTCATGCCATGCCAATATAACTCCATGCCATCAGCTGTGGCAGCTATATTAAACAGAAACACTTGTATGATTTTAGCATGTGTCTGTATCAGGAGTTAATATACAACAAATAAGGTTATGTTGAAAGTAACTGGGACACAAAGTGGAGTACACACACATACCTTTACTTGCTGGACTGTTTGTTTTGAATCCTCCAGCTGTTGCTGTAAAGAACTCACTATTTCTTTATACTTTGCATACCTTTCCTCAATCATCTCCCTTCGGCAATGGGAGTCCTAGAAATGCATTGAAAAATTAGATGAGTTCATTATTTGAAAAGTAGTAAAAGTTAACTGTGTTTGCAATAGCCAAACATCAAAGATTTTCAATACAGCAAGAATGAATTAAGTACTAACTTTCAGAGGCTGCAATACAGTACTAACTTTGAGAGGCTGCAATACAGGGCCATACAAAAGTATAATGTTCTGTACACAAAAATAATGGTAAAATAACAATAGGTTAAAATGGATATGGCCTCATTCCTAACTGGTGAATTATTTCTCATTTTTCTTTCAAAAAGTCAGCAATATTATACCTTCTAACAAAGAAATTCTGTAATGGTGAAAAATTAATTACAATTCTGTAGAAACAAGGACTTGAAGAAAAAAGGTACTAAGGATATGGACTTAACAGTATTTTCAATATGAAAACACAATACTTCTCACTAAACTAGCTAAGGATTCACTTGAATTAACAGAACTCTGAGATAACCTATGAGGTTTATTGAAGATTTACTTTCTCTTTCCTTCTCCCTTCCTAAGAAAACATTGAGGTAAGAACTTGCTAGCAGTGGAAAACAATGACTGGCTTTGAAATAATTCATTCATGCATACCACTTGAGAGTAAAATATGCTGTTGGACACAAAAATCTAGTGTGCTATTTTCAAATAGAAACAGTAAAGTCCAAACTGACATCTTTCACACAACTAAGCCATACAGCTTAGCTCTCTTGAATAATAAATTATTTTTAAACAATACATGGTGTTGATAGGGACTCAAAAAACCAAAGCATGAGGGACAAGGACAAAGCTCAAGTTAAACCAAAGATTTTTGCATTCCAATCCTAAAAATGTTGGCTAACATAACTACAGCAAACCAGAAAATGACAATGTAATTCCACAGCTATGTTAAGCAAGAGAGGTCAAGTGTGAAGGAAATTGTAGATATCCTACATTCAAGCCTTTGCTTTGCCTGCTCAGAGCAGAATTTTTCCTTTGGCAGAAACAGAAGACAAACACCAACCTCTGTCAGAGCAAAAAAGCTCTGCTGGGGATACCTTAAATACATCTTAACAATATTTTCTGTAAAAAACCCAAGCATTTTAACCAGCATTTTTATTCCCAACTCTGTTAATGACAGTAACAAAGTGGTGTATAATTAACTGATGACCTCATGCAAGAACACAGAACAAACAACGCTTCAAATAACTATGTTTTGGAATGTTTAAGATGAGCTCAGGATGAAAAGTTCTATGTAGCAAATAAAATGCAAATCCATGGTTTAATATTAATTTTAAATTTATATTTTGCAAGGTCTCAAATTCTTTTTTATTAAACCACCAACTTTGTATATGGTACAGGGGTTTAGCCATTTAGCCACTAAAGATCTAATCTGAGTCATGTTACACTTGATGGTATGTCGTCGCTGTCAGTATGTCTCACTGTGTCCAAACACACTTTGAATTGATAGTGGTACTGAGAAAATAAGTGACAATTATTGTCATTATGTCAAAACAAAACAAAAAGCTGTAAAGATCATCTATATTCATTCATTATGTTAAATATTGAAATAACTGGCATCATTTAATTAATTACATATTTTTCATTTTTTAATGTGATATCTGAATTCATCACTCAATATAAATATTCTGAACCAGTAATTATCACATGACCTATTATGCCCTGTAATCAATGTTTGTTTGTATTTTGGAACACCTCACCAGTGCTACTATATAGAACTAAATTAAACATATAAACATGAAAATATATTTCTGTATGTTTTTGTCTACATAATACATATATATACAATTGCAAATATTTTATTAAACAATTTATCTGTACATTTAGAGAGAACATTAATTAATCAAAATATTTTAAAACTACTGAAAGAGTCAAATGAAATCCTTCTCACTCCAGTATCTTTCAAATCTTCCAACAGGCTCAGTTTCTCAGGAACAGACTCCAGATGGTCTAAAGCTACTCGAGTGCTCTAAAGAACAGAAGTTAAACCATAAAAAATGAATCAATTCTTTCATCCATCTCAGAAATTAAAAACATTACATCTGTGGAAACAGGTTTATAGGTATATATATACGTCTTTAAATTGAATAGGTCAACAGTAAACACGTTGTAAAGGAAAATGGTCCAATTAAAATATATAGCACAGTCTCCTTAATTTGAATCTCCATGACTGGTTACCAATTCATTGAATAGAACAATACTTATTTACAATTTTGGAGTTTATGTAGACTTCAGAGTAAAATTTTCTTTTATTACATTTCAGGGAGCAAAGTACATTTAGAAAAATAAAACTTTTTTTTTTTTCAAATACAAATATAAGCAATAAGCACTTAGCTAGTATAGAACAATCAAATTTCCTATTTTTGGTTTCAACATATGGAATGTACTGCTGAAAAATTCTCTCTAGGGAGAGTCAGGGTTGGACTCAAACCCAAGATTTCCCATCCACACCTGCAACACAACAAATCTAGTCTTTTGCAGGCTGCAAAGAACTGAAGAAAATAAGTATATTGGTTTTGGTTTTTGGCACATATGGTCAATGAGCCTAAAGGGTCATGCCCCATAGGCCAGATACATCTGCGGCTTTTCAAAGGTTGCCCTTCTATTATTTGCTGAAGAGCAAGTAAAACCAGTACTGTTTGCCCTTTATGAACAACAGCTGGTATTTCCTCCATAATCCTATAAATCACACCTCTTTGGAGAAGGTTCTGTTAACATGGTATTCAATCTACCAATAATGGGCTTCATTAACTATATTACTGCCTTAGAACTTTAAAGAAAAAAATTTATAAAACAAATAAAATTCACCAATCCTGAAGTCAAATATCATCATGCTGTAAAGTCTATGCAAAGTGAGTTAACCTGCCCTTAACTACAAAAGCTGTTACTAATATTGGAAAGTCTGTCTGACCAACATGAAAAACACTCCATTTAGATCCCAAACTTGAGACACTAAGAGACTAAAACTTTCAGTCACAACAGGGTAAGAAAAAAATCAATGGGAACCTCTCTGCACAAGTGCAATCTACTCCAAAAAGATGGAGACGAGGAGTGATGAATGGAGAACTAGAATGGAACAGTAACCTAAATGCAGACACAGCATCAATTTAGAACCAATGATATCTGCCTTATTGTCTGTTCCAAATATTCAGTTTTTAAGATAACAAAACTAGAGTCAAATTTCATAAACAATGGGAATTCATTTGCACCTCATAGGACTGAACTTGTAACCAATATTCAGTCCCAATAAACTAAATAAGGTAGAGGATGTGAAACTTGTTCTTCTGTTTCTGTAACTATAAGTATGCAAAAAATATTGTGTATACAGAAGTATTTCTCTTTTTTCTGTAATTAGGAAAAATTTGTATTAACTGTTAATAGTCTAGTAAGTCTAGGATATATTTCTATTAAAAAACCACAAGCTTCAATCAGTTTTCCAAATATTTGGAGTTTTTTTTTCCCTTCTGAGACTACTAAGTTTCAAACAATATCTCCCATTTCAGAAGAAGAAACTTTTACCCCTAGACTGTATGCTTAGATAAAAAAGGGCTCTCTTATCCCACTGCTACATCCTGCAGTAGGAATGCAAAATGCAAGAAAGAAATATTTGGGAATTCCCAAATCTGGCCCTTTTATCCCCAGATAATTTCTACTGTCCATAAACAGTAGAAGCTGCAAGCACAGTAAAGAGTATATTGCACTTAAATATGCTAGAGCAGTAACAACACCATTATCACAGGTAAGGGGACAGAATTTTACAAGAGGGTTGGATGAATTCTTGCTTCAAGAACACTAAGAAGAATAAACCACCTACAAAATAGGGTAAAAGGATTGACCAGCAAGGTAGGATATTTTAGATTTTAAGAAATACAGGAAGAACTGCAAAAAGTGAAACAGATTAAAACAAAGATTCTTTAGTCATTTTGTGAGAACAGGTAAATAGAAATGAGACAGTGAAAATAAGGTGGAGATCATAAAGTAAGAACACAAAACCAGAATGAGTAGTTTTGCTTTTCTTTTATCTAAAAATTAATTCAGTTAAGATTTCTAAAAATTTACAGGAATTATACAAGAATAGCTATATCAAGTTATGTCTGAAATACAGGTAAATCACATCCTGAAATGGGCATTACTGAAGACACCCAGTATGAAAAACTCCCTAATTACAATGTCAAAAACTACCCATGGCAAATGTGAAATGCCTGAAAGGACAGAAAGGTGTGTACTTGTGCTAACTTGCAGTAAAGAAAGTAGAGCATATGAGTTTTGCAAAACTCAGAGTTAGAATTAATAAAGATTATTTCTTCCAGCAAGAAAACTGTACTTTTTTATTTCTCGCTGCATAAGAAAGGAAGTTCAGTGAATTTCACACTTTGTTAGTCATGTTTGGACCAAACCATTTATTGTATTATCTTCATAAGAAGTCTTACATTTTAAAGTGTAACTTAATCTGTAATCCGATTTTTTTTACTTACAAAATTCATTAAGGATTTATAAAAAGAAAAAAATTACTTTTCCTGTAACATATATGTTATTTACCAGAAAATAATCACAGAATCTGCAGTTATACATTAACAATGAATACACAAAATGGATTCTTCTTCATATTTCTGGAACAATCAGGCTGGAGGCCTACACATTGCATGTAAAGTCTTTTTCAGATTATACTGTAGAAAAGTTTTTATAGCTTTAAAATAGCTTCTTTTTTCTTTTAATTTTTCAAATGCTACTAAACATCCTCACTTGAAAGTAAAATTGCCTAGAGGTGTCTATCAATCTCTAATATTCCATGTTATAAGAATCAACCATTTCACTTTTACCACAGTAAAGCAGTATTCATTCATATTTCATGCTTCTTTTACAATGGCCATATGTTCATCAAAGAAGAGATTTTCCACACCATTAATTTATTAAAAGATACAGTGTTTGCTGCTTCTTCCCAAAGTAGCCACGGTACTAGTCTGTATGTGGATTTCTAAGCGGAGACAACAAACCCTAAAGAACAATCTTAACTGTATGTGAAACAAAATACCAAATCGTAATGTTCAGCAGTCATCCTAGTATCACACAGATGTGATGAAGACCAGCAACCTCCCTACCCCATCAGAAATAAAATGCTTCCTCACAGTAAATAACCATAAGATGGTAATATTCTTCAATCTCTCCTCTTGGTCCAGCACCAAATTAAACTATAAATATTTTAAGTTTGTGGTATATGTTACCTAACACATTTTGCTGAACTATTTTACTTATGAACTGCAGAAAAATTTGAAGATGTCACAGAACTGAGATACAGTTTTCTGGGACACAGGACAGACTTAATGTAGCAGCTCTTTCTCACGCTATACTGTATAATCAATTTACAACAAATTTTTTTTTTAACTACTAAGATTTTTGAATCCTCCCCAACCTCATTTTAATAAAGAATATCTGTGACATATTCTCAGCAAAAAAAGGAACATAGGTGTAAGCCCATGCCTTAAGCCATCTCATTTTTCAATTCTTTAAATTCCAATCCCAAGGCATTATGTCAACACTATGTGCAAATGGATTTAAGGAACATGTTAATCATCTGCTCCTCCAGAGTGTCTCCTACATATATCCCCTCTATTTCATGTACTTTTTGTAGCAGAAAGAATAAATTAGCCATGTCTGAGCTAATTCTGACTAGTTACATTATTAAATGTAATCTTGAAAGCAGGAGACTAGCCCTTGGGTTAGATGTATACTCAGGCATTGTTTTTTTGGTTTTGTTGAGAATCATGTGGATAAAGGATGACATAGGCTACTTGGAAAAGTTGTTGTAGATTCCTGAAGTTTAAACCTAACTTCACACTCAAAACGATGGGCTCTAAGCTAACCATAACTACTCAGGAAGTAGACCATGGGGTAATGATACGTATTACCAAGAACCTACTAACTCAGTGCTCAGTATGAATCAGGAAAGCAAAAAAAAGCCAGAGAACTTAACTACTCCCGAGTATGAATCCACTTACCTCTTGACTACTCAGTGCATAGGTGGACTTTTATCTCAGAAGAGAAATAGGGAAAGGTCAGAGAAGTACAAGAAGAATGATTAAAGCCGTAAGTGTGCTGGGAGTGCTGTTTCCAAGTGAGAAATGATTAAATACAACTACTCTAAAGAACAGGACTCTTTAGCCAGGAAGAGAGAAGCCTGAGGGGAGCAATGACCAATTTGCACAAAAACAGAAGTCACAAAGATAGAAAAATTTTTATGACTTTAAGCAGAAAACTGGGCAAGTTCATGAACGAGAACAACCACAAAGCAGTTCCAAATTGATAGAAACTACATTTAAGTCTCTATACGTTTGAGCTTTGAACAGCCAGAATCAGAATGAATGAGTGAGAAAGAAAATACCTGTGAGTCCTGTTCACACAGTCTTCCCTAAGCATTTTATTTTAGCCATTGTTGCAATGTCTGTAGCTAGGCTAGACTGACCTTTGCTCTTAACCATAATGGTGTCTTTTGTATTCTAAAATTCTCACAGTATTCTGAGCAGTTTGTGGAGTGACTTGAATAGAATAATTCACATGTTAACATTTTCAGGGATAGAAATGTATCTTTTCCATGAAACTAATGAAAAGAATGGCATGATGTGCAAATAAAAACAGAAACAGAAAAAAGTCAAGTTTGTTAGGGGAAATGCAATAGAGAAGATGGCAATAAAAGAATATATGGAAGAATAGGCTTTTAGCTGGCCTGCAGAATTGGTCTGGTAATTAATGAAATACACAGCAGCCTCCTCAACATGGTTCAAATGCCATACTTGTATCATTAATGACTTCACTCTATTCTATTAAAAGAGGTGGATTTATCTACACAGATAAAATGTGGAAAAGGATGTTAGAAGCACCTGACATAAAGGGCAATTAAGAAATGTTAATTTTTTTCCCAGAAATCGGAAAGCTGTATGCCATAAAGCATACAAATAATCCTAAAGACAGCAATAACATCTGTCTGCTCATGTTTAACAGGGAACAGCTGGTACTGACCCAGCGCACTGATGGTACTGATAAGAGGAAGAAATGCAAATTGCACTAACTGAGGCAATTAATACTAAGGCAGTATTAATGGTATTTTACTTAGTAGGATTCTCTTCCATGTACTGAGTGCTATTAATCTTTCTGTTTTTAAATAGAGACTATTTACTTCAAAATGGAGTGCTCTATGTTTTCACAGAGAATGATAAAACAAATGACTTATTTTCCATGACTTCATACAAACACTTTGATGTTTAAACTGCATGTGAACAGTTAATCCTCCTATATTGATGTGTTCTTGGTGATAGATGGTTTCACACTGTCTCAAGGGAGAGATCTAAATCAAAATCAGACACATTTTATTTTTAGACTCAAAGCTGAAATGCTAAATGCAAATAAATCAAAGCAGGTTTGTATATAGTACTCTTGAAGCTTGCCTTTATAGTCGACATATTGAAAACACATAAATATAAACCAAACTTCATTGACTTTCAAGTACAGCACTCCTTTTCTAAGGCAGGTAAAAACAATCAGCTATCTGTATTGCCCAGATATTTTTTAAAAATAAGAGTTTACTTAAGTACAAGTTACCTAATCCCCAAAGAATAACCATAAAAAGATTAAATGAAACATAATTTTAACTGACTGCAATGCGTATCAGCAGGCAGTTACTCAGAAACCAGATGAAAGACATAATGTTAGAGGTGACCTACAATGACTTCTTTTTAAATGACCTTAGCCTATTGAATATTTCAATAGCAAGAATAGGATACACCCAGCTTGTATAAAAGTATCCTTTAATTTCCCCATTAAGATCTGTAAAACTATGCATTGTCAGCTTCAATCTACAGCTCTAGACTGATATATCATGCGCTCTTCTTTTACACAGTGTGGTACTGCTGAAAAGGCCTTACTGACTTTCATATGCCAGGCAAATTCTATGGTAGCTGTGACATTCTGTTAACAGTACATCTTACATAGAGAGGGAACTGCCACAGAAAACAAAAATATATATTTTGTATCTTTATGTTACATGTATACCATTATTCCAACCATACCATTGTTTTGATGATTTCTGCACATCAAGAAGTCAAAGAGAGGCAACACATATAACTTTATCGAGTCACAAAACAAGAATGTTCATATGGCTTTTTTTCATACTACAATGTCTCATGAAGTAAGATTTTTTTAAGCAAAAACTACACTTATACTAATGAAAAACAAATGACCTTTGCTAACAAAACATTCCAAATGTCAAACTAATTGAAAGTTTAATTTAGACTCCAGATGTTTTTGCATGGGTTAGACCACATTTTAATTAATGGAGCTTCATGGATGTTTTCTTTCCTGTTTGCAATGACATGGACTGTCTCTTCTCTCATTCATGAGCACATAACATCCCTGTGCTAACCAGGGGAATTGTTTACATGGGAAAATGTTAGGAAAGTATTTTATGAATTTTTAGTTATTTGATGCATACTAGCAGCTGAAAACAAGGAGGAAACAGTGTGGTCTTTTGGCAAACCAGCTTTCTGTGAATCATCAGCTAGTGCTGTGAGTACTACTGGGGTTCTGTAAGGCTAGTTTTTGAGAACGAATGCTTTATTATTTACTAAGATTTTGATCACAGACATCTAGACATAATTCCTGGAAATGAAACAAAATATAACATGAGAGAGAGAGAGAGAGAGAGAGAGCGAGAGCATGCAAAGTAAAAGCAATGTTAGGGGGTACACATTCTTAAAAGGCATGACTTCCCTGTTGCTTATTCATGAATCTTCAATATTATGGAGCATTGCAGGCTAAAATTCTTTACAGGTAACTTACATTATAGTTTACCTTCCAGAAAACATTAAAAAATTCACTTATCACAGCCTTCATAAGGAAGAAGAAATATTGCAGTCTTTCAGGTCACAAAAATTGAGATACAAAGAGAAGTGCTTTAACCAAGTATTCACAGCAAATCATTGTCAGAGTAGGGGCAAAAAAAAGAGTTTACCTTATGAATTCCCACATTTTTATCAAAAACTGCACAATAATGAGAGAAAAAAATCTATGGTGGCCTCAATATGTGTAACTGATGTCTGATACGTGTTCCTAAGGTTATAATTAGATCAAATATAGAGCACTTAAATAAAAAACTAAGGACCTTAGAAACATTAGAAACATCTAGTCAATAGAGTGCTGTCAAACAAAATTTAACTTATTTTGTAATATAAAAGCCAAAAAAAAAAAAAAGCATGCCATACCACAGTTATCTATGTCACAGCAAGTTATAAACGTCCTGTATTCTGTGGAAGAACTCACAGATACATATTCCACAGATGGAAAGTCAGCATAATTTATATGAGGAGAAGCTGAGGTAACTGAGGTTGTTTAGTCTGAAGAACAGGAGGCTCAGGGGAGATCTTATGGCTCTCTACAACCTCCTGAAAGGTTGGGGTCAGCCTCCTCTCCCAGGCACCTAGACAGGACAAGAGGAAATGATCTCAAGCTGCTCCAGTAAAGGTTCAGGTTGGATATTAGAAAGAATATCTTTGCTGAAAGGGTTGTTAGGCATTGGAATGGGCTGCCCAGGGCAGTTGGTAGCACCCCTCAAGAAATGACTGGACGCGGCACCTGGTGCTATGGTTTAGTTGATGTGATGGTGTTTAACCAAAGGTTGGACTTCATGATCTCGAAGGTCTTTTCCAACCTTAATGATTCTATGATTTCTAAAGAAAACCCTCGTGATTGAACTCATAGGACCTCTTTTTAAAGTTACATTTACATACATACACCTACTATGTTAAAAAGAAAAGTGAAGAATACTGTATACAACTATTCCTAGTTCAACTAAGATAAATAACTTTAGATAAATCTTCATTATGCGAGACTTATGTTAACTTGAGATTTGGATTTTCTCTAATTACAAGCTGAAGGATCTCAGTTTATTAAACTCTGGCAAAAATATTCAATACTTGAAACATATGGAACACATTTTCATAATTTTGAAAGGAGCTTAGACAGTTAGAGAATGTAGGAGTTGCACTAGGAGAAGTGCTGCCAGCAGGTCAAGGGAGGTGATCCTACCTCTACACCAGGGGTCCTCAAACTTTTTAAACAGGGGGTCGGCTCACTGTCCCTCAGACACTGTTAGGGGCCGGACTATAGTTTGGAAAAAAGTGAACAAATTCCTATGCACACTGCACATATTTTATTTGTAGTAGTGCACAAAAAACAGGAAAAAGAATGCAATATTTAAAATGAAGAACAATTGTAATCAACAAAAACAAATAATATTTCAATGTGAACTATGGGCCTGCTCTTGGNGCCATGCTCTACACAGTCCTAGTGAGACACATTTGGAGTGCTGGGTCCAATTCTGGATTCTCTACTACAAGAGAGAGAGAGTGGTGACAGTCCAGCAAAGGGCAATGAATTTGTTAAGGAGCACCTCTACTGTGAGGAAAGCCTGAGAGAGCTGGGATTGCTCAGTATGGAGAAGAGAAGGCTCTAAGAGATCTCATCAATGTGTACAAGTATCTGAAGAGAGGGTGTAAAGAAGAGAGAACCAGGCTTTTTTCAGTGCTGCCCAGTGATAGGCAGTGGGCAAAAACTGAAACACAGGAAGTTCCATCTGAACATTGGAGACACTTTTTCACTGGGTAACATGAGGGTAATATAGCACAGGCACAGGTTTTCCACGGAGGTCATGGAATCTCCATCCTTAGAGAGAGATATTCAAAAGTCAACTGGACACAGTCCTGGGCAACTGGTTCAGGGTGATCCTGCTTGAGCAGAGAGGCTGGATCAGATAACTTTTAGAAGTCCTTTTCAATCTCACACATTTTGTGATTCTGTAATATATTACTGATTTGACTGTGGAAAAACCATGAAGTTCTTAGACCAAGTTGTTAGACGTGCACAGTGATTATTTGTCAATAGATCAATATAAAACTATCATCCTGATTGCCAAAGAGACAGCAGTTTAATAAAATTTACAGAATTTCCTTTTGTAATTTGTTACCTGCCTCTTAACAAGAAATTTAGCACATAATTCCTAGGCCAAAATTTTAAATAATCTTTAATAAATACACAGCAAGATAATCTTGATTATGCTTATCTGTAAATGTAGTATTCAAAGTCTCAATGCAATTTGATATACACATTTTTAACAATATGTAATTTTATTTCTTGCATTAATTTAGTAAATATTTTTTACAAAATAGTGAAGAAAATTTTTAATAGAGGGCAGAAGGATTAGAGAGGCAACATTAGAAATATATATATATGTTTAGCTTATGGACTTTGGACAAGTGTACAGACTTAAATGAAATCCATTCATCAGAAAACTGTTATAAATCTATTTATTCAGCATTTTTGGTTCCCACTCTGAATCGCTGAGTTAGAAAGAAAGTGAGAAATAAGTACAAATGGGAGAGAAAGGCTATTGTTAAAAAGAAAGAAAAAGAAATTCCTTTACAGAAAAAAAAATGTTGGTAGAAGAAATCTAGAAATGGCTATATTAGAAAAATCTGGAATAAAAAGTGAAGCATCAAATAGTCGGAAGCAGAGGAGGGACAAGTAGTTGGGTACGGTATGTAGAGCGAGAAGACAACATCCAGGAAGAAGGGAAGAGAAGGGTGAGCATCATTAGAAAAGAAATAGCTGGCTGCAGAAGGCAGACGTTACTTGGTGTGAATGAGCAGAGGAAGGACTCAGTGAAACTCAAAGGGAAGTGACACACTGGCTTGCCATGAAAGGAAATGAAAGGGTGAGGCGGGCAGGACAAAGGATCTCAAACTGCTGCTCCTCTCCTGGTCATTTTTATAAGATCAAAGAATAGCTGCATTCTGGGAAGACCAGAAGGCCTTTGATGTAATGGTAGTTTTGGCAAGACACTACAGAAGCAAAACAAGGGGGAAAAAAGTATTAACCCTTAGATTCAAGATTTCCTAAACGTTCATACATATAAAGTATGAAGCAATCTCAAGAATTAACAGCAAGCTTTACTTATTGATGGAAGGCAGGATGAAAAACACAATGAGAGGGAAAGCAAACACCTGAAAAATGAATGGTGTCAGGCAGCCGCACAATCTCTCTATGAAATGCACTGGATATTGTCATCCTTACAATTCTTTTAAACTGGATGATAAATCAGAAAATTGATGCAACTTTGAGCCTGCTACCACAGGAGAATAATCTAATAGCTTTTACATTGCTGAGTATGTGCTGACAAATTTGTTTTACTGGTGCTCAAATCCTTACTTTCCTCAACATAAAAATGAGTAAAAATAAAATATTTGTATGTTCATTCTGCAAAAGGAAATTCATATTAAATTTTACGAGACACAGCATTACACTGGAGTTAACTTAGACTTACGGACATTGTTACAAAAATTTTAATTGTGTTCAGAAAAGTCTTAGATTCAAGTATTCTAAGAAAATAGTAACCTCATTTCTGGGTTCTCTACTGAAAGCAGCCAGCTGTTTTATTGATCAAAGGATATACAATGCATATATTCTTTGGAATAACTTCATGTGATTAATTTCAAGTTAAATTTTGAAGTCTTTTATGCCAGACTAGTACTACGAAGGCAGGGGAATACAACTTGCAGCTTACGCTCACAAAAAACAGTACGTAGTTTACAGAAACCCACTAAAGTCACAAGCACAGCACAGTAGAAGCGTGCACCTACAAAAAGCACACACAACATTTTTTTCCAGGCAAAATAAGAATGCTGTGGAAGAAAATGCAGATGACATTGCTAGCACAGTCATCCGATGTCTAAAGAAAGTTCTGGAGAGCTGATGCTTTTCTATGCATTTTGTATAAACATGCACCCACGTGTTTGTGTGTCTTTTCCCTTCTTTTTCCCATTTTTGTATCTTGTACCTCTTGAATATCATGAACTGTCACTGTCAAAATTCTAAGAAAATGCTTTTTCTACACAACTTAAACATTTTTGTCACTAAGGATTCTGTGTGAATTTAATACCCTATGTCTTTATTCTATTTCCACTTTCTATAGCCTGAACCAAAACACAAAATATGTGACTGGTACTTTTTTTAATGTTGTGCTCTGAGTATTCAGGTGATATGGAAATTATACAAATATTTAAGTAGAGTACCTATTATGTACTCATAAATTCTGCATAGGTATACAGCTATATAAACATACATGTTATAAATTTAAACATTCTTAAGGATTCCTTAAACAGCAAGCCTTATTTATTCTTTTGCTCAAGGCCATTTTTTGTCATAACTCATCCTGACACATTCAAACTGTGCAAGCATTACTCCTCCTTTCAAGATCAGTGAAGGGGAGGAGGACAGAGGGAGAGAGAGTGGAACAGAGATATAAAGGTCAAACCCACTTACTATTATTCATATCAGCTATCTAATATCTGATTTTTGAGTATAGCTAGCAATTATAGATAGCAAGAACTCTCGCTGAATTTAGCTATTAGTAAAATTGCATTTCAGTAAATCAGGCCCCAAAAATCACAAAATCAGACACCCAGAAAATGAGAAACACAAAGTAATTAAAAGTATTCGAAAAGTTCAGTTTAAGTTATTTGACTAACATCACAGAAGTTTATGGCAATAGTAAAATGAGTGCTTTGAGAGTATCCAACAGCCTTAGCAGTGACCATACTTGTCATGCGTGCAATCTCAGGACTCAACATTACATACCTTCCAATATTGACAAAAACAAAAGCTCTAGGATTTAGCATCACAAATTGGCATTCAGGTGTTACCTACCAACTTGCATTAAGAAATAAAATTATATTTTACTGATGATAATCTTTTTCTTGTATCTGAACAATAACTTAAAAATCTTCCTTTTAAAGTAGGAGGGATTGGAAGTATAAAGAGCAAAAAAGCTCCAGAAAAAAGAGAAACGAATATTGTCACAATATATGGACTGAATTTTCATGATATTGTGCTATTTGCAAGCAGCTATTGTGCTATTTGCAAGCAGCTATTTTCTGGCAGAGTCAAAATGGCTCTGGGAGCAGAAAGGACAAGGAATTTGTAGGCAGTTTAACTCATGGTTCATGAGAAATGGATGACAGTGGATACATGCCTGACTGGTTGTCATGTAAGAAAACCATGAATAAGATGTGATCCTGAACAGAATTAATGTCCTGTCAACACTTGACATTCACACAGGACTATGTAAAGTGCCAGGATACCGAATGTGAGCACTAGCTTCCTGCTTCCACAAGGCAGGAGTTCGAACACGGCACTTTGATTTTCAAAGGACCTTTTCTGAGAGAATGTAAGCTTTTTTTTAACATATTAAATATATTTTAAATACATTTTTGAAATCAGAAACTGTTTTCAGAGATGCACAGATCATCAGAGAAAGTAAAATAGAAATTTTAAAATGTAAATTTTAGAAGTTTATATTTGCAGCATTGATACTGTCTCAGTAGTGATTTCTTTATATGAAATTTTCTGGATTTCTCATGTAGAGAAAATATGGGCCTCATACATACACATGGTGGTGTATTATTGGACATCCTTACATAAGGGAAAAGAAGCATTCCAGCTATTCCACCTGACAGACTTAATAGCTTGGGACAATCTGGATAATCCAGCTGTTCTCATGGCATGTACAGGCATGAAGTTTTGTCCTTTCTACTTATTAAATTATATTAGTTAATGATTAAAATTATATTCCTTTTATTTGCAGCGTTGATGAGGGCAGATGAACTGATTTTGCCTGTACCTCCCAGTCCAAACAAGTAAGCACATATAACTGTCACTGAAATGATTAAAAAAAAAAAATCTATCATATTGATATCGTATCATATTGAAGTGTTCGGAAAATAACATCTTTTGTATGGATCAAATCTACGACATTTCTCTTCCTAGGGATGGGATGAGGACTGAACTGTACAGAAAAATTACAACACTGAAATACACTGTATTTCACATAATGAATGCACAAATACTGTAGTAAAAACCTACAAAGAGAAGTGTAGTGTAAAATTATGACATCTTCTCTTACGAGTAAAATGACAGTTAAAAACACAGAACTGCAACTTTCATTTTTTAAATATATAAAAATAATACTTTTCATAATTTAGGCAAATTATCAGCAATGTCATTGTGAAAGATTTGGAAATGAAGAAACTTACCATTTCTAAGGCCATAATACGTTCCTAAAAATAAAGTACAAGACACCATTAGAAAGCAAACAATATGAACACATAAATATAAGTCAAACAATGATGAACAGGATTCATTTTGGTCATATGTACTGTTTTGTGTAATAATGTCACTGAATAGGAACTGTTGTACTTAATTGGATGTCTAACCAAGTTATCGTACTATCTTACTCAGAAATGTCTTCCAAATCTGAAAAAATTATTACACAATATATTTTTTCAACTAGTACATTAGGTTTTCGGTACTGTTGATTTTACGCTTACATATCCCAAAGAATGATTTCTTTTTTTTTTTTTATCATTTCTGACTGTAAATCGAGCATGTTTTGGAGTTCGTGTCATGTTAGCATCTGGTTTAGTTTTCCTTTAGGCATTTCCTTAGAAAACTAAAAAGTAAATTCCATATCGTTATTCTTTTATCCAGAAATAGCTCTGAATAAAGTTTTATTAAAAACAGGATGACATTAGTCGAAGTCTAATGTCAGACAAAAATAAACTACAAATAAAATAAGCTTGTGTCAGTTTTAATCCAGCACAAGATACAACACATCCAGAATATGCAAATTTACTGTATATATTTTAACATTCTTTTTCCACTTAAAAAATACCTTTAAGAAAAATACTAAGCTAGTCAAATCAAGATCAAGATATAGTACTCTGGTACTATAGCCTGACTAAGCATGGTATTTTAAGTTATCTGACAATACACATATTCAAGTGTTTAGGTGAGCTCACATTTAGAGTATGTGACCATTAAGACATTACAGGAACTCTTAACTTGCTCAAATATTACTCAAACTTTTATCATGAACGGTAGAGTAATGAATTGCTAAAGTGTTTCTTCTTTCATAGAAGCTGGTCTGAGACACAGACTGAATATTTCCATAAATCAGATCAAACATGACAAAAAATACAATGTAACAAACACAGAAATATTTATTTTGAGATGTTCATTCCTCCACAAAATTGCAGTGGTTGTTAAAAACGCTCATGTTTATTTAAAGATTCTGCAACAAAACCCAAACTCATTACTATAAAAAAGATGGATACACATGCACTCCTAACAACAGACAGCAAGCACAAAACATGAACATTAGTTAGAACATATGTAACCACGTAAACTCATATATAAGTATAAATTTATGCCTAACATGTTGCATACTCTCGATGAGAGTTTCTAAGTTCAAAATGAAAATCCAAGAATACAGTAAAGTCACCCAAAGAGCCAGTCTCCTACCTCCCAACACACCCCATATCAAAGAACAGCAGTTTCCACTTTGACACTTGAGTCAGGTTCATGCAGAAATATGTAGTTATAAAGATTCTCACTGTCTACTTAATGAAGCATTATTTTATCTTTGTCGTGCTAGTTGCAGTCCAACACATTCCCTGACTAGAAAACACATGAAATTTCCTAGCCCAGTATTTCCTGGCCTCATAAAATTGATTTTTTCTTTCCATTCTTAGTGGATTTCAGCTGATAGTACTGTAGAAGCACTAATTGTACATCATTCCAATTATTTTTAACAAAAGGTGTGCTCTTTGTATCCCCTCAAAAAATAAGCAA
Source organism: Serilophus lunatus (assembly GCA_013399895.1). Lineage (NCBI taxonomy): Eukaryota > Metazoa > Chordata > Aves > Passeriformes > Eurylaimidae > Serilophus > Serilophus lunatus. Next base: position 179,426 of record VXBA01005482.1, read on the forward strand.
ACTGAAAGAATAGGAAAACACACACTCTTAGTTCTAGGGAATATGATGCCAAGACATGGTATCCTGTCATAATTTGCCCACAGCAACATAGTGATTTCTGACTGATTTTCTCATGTCTCTAGCTTTTCTAAGACTATGGTCAGCATTCACACCACAAGAAAAAAAACCCTAAGCTTGGTAGCCTGACTGCTTTTAATTGTCTGTACATAGTCTAAAATGTACAATCTTTTTGCCTGCCTGTTTCCCAAACATGCTTTACACATACATCTTGTTTAGACTGCAAATAGAACACAGAAAAGATTGACTTGGTTCATAAACTTCTCTGTATATATAAAGATAACAAAAGAAGATCTCAGGAATTCTAGATGAAAAAAAACCAACAACCACCAACATGACAAATTGTCTAATGAACCAATGACTAACTGAGACAGACCTAATACTAGAGGAATCCTATCCAAAGACCATAAGCTTTTGGGAGGAAGTGTACTAATTTATTTGCTAGTAGTTCTTAATTTGACAAACAAGTATCTTCTAGCAATCCACTTCAATGAAAGCATTCATACAACTATAAAAATGCTTTGCTTACTTAACTAGGGCTCAGAGGATAAAAATATTCCATGTCATCTGGATTAACAAAAGGATAAGAGAGCCAGTTTCAGCTCTAGGAAATGCCATATTTGAAAAAATCTCTCACTTTCCTCTCCTTTCCTATGCTTTCTATCTGAAGGTGCAGCAGTTTGGGTAAATTCAGTCTTGATGACACAAGTTGTTTTTTACAACCATTTGCTAGTAAAGTTGTACATATTCAACCTCTGCAAGTTTAGAAATATAATAAGAACAGAGGATCTCAGATTGGAAACAATTTTGACACATATCAAGTAAGTTGGACCTAAGAATCCAGAAAAATCATGGTTTTGTTGAGTATATTGACTGTGAAAAGATGGATATCAAGCATTTGGATACAAAAATAGCCTCCAGAGCACTACAATTCACACCCTTAACCAGAACTGCCAGTTAGGGAAGGGCATAAAGTAATTAGATCAAGAGCTTTACAGACAATGAGGAACACAGGCAGGCAAGACATTATTATTATGCAACTTCCTGCAGTATATAATTACTCCTCAATCAGAAGTAATATCATTAGAACAATTTGTCAACCATAAAGGTTCACACAAAAGCAGACACAGAATTGCTTCACATGAAAGGAGATCTTTTTACATTGATGTAACTAGATGTGCACCTGTGTAAACTGCTTGCGCAGACAAGCTCTCAGCCTTGTTGAACTGGAGCTGCCAGAAAGCCAGGCCAAATTTTTTGTTTGAACAGGAAACAGCTGGATTGGTGTGCTGTGTAACTTTTGGGTCTTGAAACTTGTCTTTTCTTACTGGATCAAAGAGAATACAAACGTTTTGATATCTCTAGCCCTCAAAATGCCTTCTATTTATTATATGAGAAAAGAAGGCTTATTTTGAAACAAACTCCTATGATCAAAACTAAGGTGAATACATAATACTCATAAGGAAAATGAAGTTATCTTCATCAATTCCCTCGCAAATGTCCTGCTTTCACTATACTTACAAGAATAATTGATACACTGTCTCATTGATACACTCTTCATACTGTAAACTTTTTTTTATATCCATGTTGGGTATTGTTTGCGATTTGTTTAAATTTGTTGCTAAAAATTTCTTTTTTTCTTTCTGTATTCTGAAGGATACATGCACTACCCTCCCTAATAGCCTCCTGAGCCTCACAATTCAGACATTCCAGGCTAGTTTTGCTTTCTTAGCCATTTGAATTTGAAAGGAGTATGTTTTCTTTGACTGTAATGCTTAAATACAATTCCAAAGCTGATCTTAGAGTAAATCTGCCTCTCAAAGTGCAAATTTAAAGTGCTTAGTACAAACTGCTAGATGACAAACAATGAGGATTTATTATATTGTATCAAGTGCTAGCACACATTTACTGTCTCTTCTTCCTCGGGGAGGTGATTATGGACTTCTAGTACTTCAGAGACTTTAAACACTTACTTAAAATATTTTGCTTTCAGTTTTATTCAGAGATACAAAAGAAAGTAACACAGCCCAGAGAATTTAACTCAACCAGTGAAGTAGAACACACAGCATTTTTGCAGTTCTGAATGCAGTTCTGAAAAGCACTGCCTGCTTTTATTCACATGCACTTTCAGTGAAGCCAGGAGTATAACACAACAGAACTTCAATATATAGCGAGACTTAAAAACAGCAAAATATTCACTGATGGACTAGATTTATATACTCATAGGAGAATGCTGACTAATTCAATCTTCTGTAATGTGCAACTTAATTGCTGGGCAGAAACTCAGCAGTGAGTATTACCAGCTATTTGATCTATATTTGCATATATTTCCAAATCTGAATCTAAGCTACAACAGATTTCAGAAAATCATAATGCTGTAATACAATTTGGTAATTTTAAGGGTCACCAAAAATTTAGCTAGTTAATTGAGCAGAAAAATATACCTGGAGAGCTCCCACTTCTTCCTCTCTTCTGTGTGTCTTCTCTAGTAGCTCTGTAAAATGAAAAAAACTAAATTCAATTCCTCTCTGTTGGCCTGATAGAAGTATTGTGTAAAACAGTCACTGAGGTTTTTATTTTACACCTTTTACAATGCTCTTTTTCAGCTGAATAAACTAATAGATTAAATTTAACAGCGGTATGAAAGTTACCAAGCATGGGCTGTTGAGGTGACTGAAAAACAATGACAAGAACACAAGATGACAGTTTGACTGGGGGGGAAAAAACCCAACATTCAAATTCACAGAGAAACTTTTCTATGCTTAAATCAATTTTATGATATATTTTTAGAACTGAATTAAAAAATCTAAGAGATTCACTCTTAAAATTGACTAAAACAGATAATCAGAGCTATGGAATTACATATCAAAAGTTACTGTAGGTTGCTGCAGACATTTTTGACTGTTATGACAATAACTACCTTTTCTCACTAAAATGGAACAACTTTGATAAGGGAAATAGTTCACAATTTTCTAAAATTTTGTGAAAAGTGTCTTCTCTATGGTGTTTTGGGTATCTTCCAGCACTATAACTAAGTTGATAAAAATTTGTATTGTAATATCAGCTTTAAAAAAATACAAGAGAGAGGAAAATGAAAGATTGATCCCCATGTACCCTCTGACAAAAAAAAAATTACTATACTTGACATTGCTTTATTTTCATTGTAATGCAATAATTGAGATTCTATTGTACAGACATGATTGTTCTAAGCAAAAAGGTCGCTATTACAAGGTTCCTTTCAAAGACCTTCTATAAATGTAAAATAAGTTGAGCTAATTTCTGCTAACAGTCTCTAGGTTTGAAAGTTCTGCATCTGAAATTAGAGTTACTTAGAACCCTTCATTGTACTACTGCCTAAATTAGTTGTCCTGCAGGATGCTTTATAAAACTCTGTCCCCAGAAGGGCAGGTAGGTATTGAAGTAGTGTTGTTTAACTGACAAAATATATACCTACTGTACAGTCACCCTTTAGGAACATATATTTAAAAATCAAGTTCTCATTTAAACTGATGATTTCATTTAGTACTCCATCTAAAACAATAGTATGTTTTCTCCAAAGCTAAAGGAAAAAAAAACATTAAAGCAATTTATATTAAATAGCTATACAAAAAGTCTCACAAAAATACAGCATATGGCATCATTCTTTTGGACATTGTTATTTATAATGACAGAACAAATTTGCTTACTTGATCTATAAAGCTCTGTTGATTTGTTTTATAATTTGTAAAAACACTTCCCATATTTCAGTTCTTGTGCAAACATGTTTTATGTCATCAGTGCCAGAAAAAATGTTGCAGCAAATTTAAGACAGAGGATGCATTGTATCTGCAATAGAGCAAAGATGTTCACCAGCCCTAGTGGAGGTTCCTTTCATCCATCTGTGAACAGCCTCTGAGTTTCTCCAATTATAATTTTTTTTTAAAGGAAGTTGCACAGTGGCATGGGCTACTAAAATGATCCCGTTATCATCATCTTTCATAACCTAATGTAACCACATGGTTCTTGGTTGTCTTTTCAAAAGCAATAAATCACTATTTTCATGATGAACAGAACACATCGATTTATAGCTTGTCTAGAAAAATTAGCATTAGTGAAAAAACATTACAAAGGCACCTTTAGGCATTGATGGCTCTTCCCACAAGATGAATAATACATAGAAAAAGATAACAAGAGAAACGAGATGTAGAAATAAAGATGCTGAGATGTAGAAATAAAGTTTTATTTCTTGCTAAATACAAAGCTTGCAACCCTTTAATAGACTGTAAGCTAAAACTATTAAAAAAATCAAGTGTTTCATGTGTTTCGTGCCTCTCAAAATGAACAGCAAGTTCATTGTCTGCAAAATTAGGGATCATACTTTTGTGCTGTTTTACAAAAACAATTTATTTACAGTGGTTAAATTTCAAGTCATTGAGCTATGCATCAGCAAACACCAAGTGAGTGTCCCTGAAGTTATACTACAAGTGGCTTAGATTTAACTGATCAAAATTCCAAGAAAAATACAGGTTATTATTTAAAACATTCTGTGAGAATCATTATCTTTTGCAGTTTGCCTGACACCGAACCAACACAGTAAGTTGCAAAATACTGCAAATATCAGCCTGGAGATGAAGGTTTTATATTCCATCATAACATTCAGATAAATGAGGGGAAAAAAAGGTTCGCTGTTATTCAAACAAGCTTTTTTCACACACCCTAGTTATAATTTTATTGCTGGTGAAAAGTATAAGAAAATAGATTTAGGAGTAGATACTTGTTGATTGGAATGAGTAAAACATAACAGTACTATCTTATTTATTCTACCTGATCTATTAATGTGCAACTACCTAGAATGCTAAAGCGCCTTCATGAACTAACTCACTTCTTTACCTCTATGTTGGGTATAACGAGGGTGGGAAACAGGACATTGACTTTATATTACCTGGAGGAGCAACTTCTTGATTTGAACACTGTATGACCTCCTATTTTAAGAAACTGAAGATAATGGCAGACAACATTCTGCTTCGCATTCTTAGAGAAGTCTACAAATAGGATCAATACCACATTTTTATGCTCACCTTGTTCTAGCAAAGGGAAAAGCACACAGAATCAGTTCTTATAGTGATAAATATCTACTCATATAGTGAAAAATCCTAAAATGTGATTCAGAGTACTCTGAAGTTAACATTCGCACTTCAGTTCAGTTTTGCATATATAGGTAAATGTTGCCATAAACTATCCTAGAAATCTGCAGGCTACCCTGCCTATTGATCTGATTCAAGACTCTCAGTGCCTGAAGCTGTTGCAGATCACACAGGAAAATACAGAACAACTCACATAGCACAGAAAAATACTGCTACTGTGTGGCATTAAAGCATGAAATCTAGGTTATTACCAGAAAAGAATGGCAGTTTTGAGAAAAATGTCAACATATTTTTTTGCATTATCAAGCTAAGAACAGCTATTCTTCAAAACACAAGCCAAGGCTTTCAGTTAAACATTAGTAAAACTATTTTGGATTTCTCAAAGCTGGTAACCATAGATAACCATAGAGATTTTAAGTTATAGAAGTAAACTCTTGAGAAATCACTTAATTAGACATTCTGATCATATTGTCTTTAAAATTTCTTTGATCAAAAATTGTAGGTTTTTTAATTTGAAGTATTTCTGATCATTCTCACTTCCAATACACATCCCACAGCTTTCAGTCATCGTTTGGATGTTTCCCACAAAGCTGCTGAACAGATACAGCAGCATCCCTGTAGATGCACAAGGCAGCCAAGCAGGTTTCCATTAAGTATGAAGGAATTTTCAAGCAACTGAATAAACCAGTTTCTCTCCACTAGAAATTACTTTTCTTGCACACATGTACGTACACAGTCAAGTTTAATCAAATCACATACCACTTACAAGTTTTTCCGTTCACACAATGAATCTGGCATGAAGGCCCTGTTTTGGGGGGTGGATCAAACTATTTCTAACTGAACCAGTTTAAACAAAGTGTTTCAGAACAGACATATCCACGACTAGTAGAGGCAGAACAACTTCAGTTTTGCTCTGTACCTGTGCTAAGTTGTGACAAATAGCAACTGTCACAATTCAAAAACAGTCAATACAAAAAGATGTTTCAATGTGGCTATCTTCACAGACCTGGTGTGAAGTTTAAGTAAAGTGCACTGAAATCCACGCAAAATACCCCTGTGAACATTCCTATGAATACAAAATGTGATGACAGCACAAAATTTTATTCTGTCTTAGCAACTGCCTAACTTACTGGGAGAGGGACATAAAACTATGTCTATAATATTCATTTTGGACCATATTGATTCCCAGTTAAAAGTTACTGCAGGAGGAGTAAGAGGGAATACATACATAGTTAACATATCTTGAAGAACAGCTATAAGCATTTTGTTGTTTTCCTTTGAATGACTCTTATGTACCAGCAGACATGCTTGTAAGGATTTTGAAAGCTCCTGAGGACCTTAGGGCTTCTAATTAAAAAAAAAAACACAACAAAACAAACCACTGAAGAACAACTTCCCAAGCAAGCATCACTTTCTAGATGTTTTAGTACGTTTCATTAAGAAACAGACAGTGATATGGACAAATCAGAAGGCTAACCTTGAAATGATAAAATAAAAATGTCTCATTCTGAATCAAAGACATTTCAATGGTGAGAATGTGATCAAGGCAAAGAATAATGGGGCTGCACTTACAAAGGTGTGTATATTAATTTATTATCAAGTTGTGTATTTACATAAGCTGGGGGGGTGAGCTCAAAAATTTTTTATGGAGAGGGGGCATGAAATCAATAATGTTTGTAAACTAGGGCTCAATATTTAGAGCCTAGGAACAATCTCACTTCTGAAGTAAGCAGACTATTGTTGGCAGGCAGCATTCAGAATTTGACTTTTTTCAATAAAGGCATTCAAATTTTATAAAGTTGGAATGATTTCTTGCCTCTGTTACTCTGAAATTTTCTCCTTTTATATCAAGCTGCATACTTCATGGCACATAGAATTGAAAGGGAAAAAAACCAAGTTCAACTAAATGCAAGGTCTAATGAAAAGGGTGTCTATAGGTGTGAGAAGAATAAGGAAGAGAACAAGGGACTAGATGTATTTATAGAAGACGGACAAAACAAGTATGTGTGGCTTATTATTGAAATAGAGGTCTCCTAGGAACAGTGGATATTATCTATATCTTTTGAGTCGGGAGTGATACATACCAACTGATCTTCATGAGGAATGCCAAACACATATTTGTATCTAGGAGAGGAATTGTCTGTATGGCAATGCAAATCTTTATGAAGATTTGTCATCTAGAGTTATGTCTTCTCTAAACAGCTGCTGCTGTCAGAAATTCAGAAGGGGTGTCCAAGGTATTGTTTGGTCTCTGAAAGTAGTGCCCAAATAAGCAAGCTGAATCCCAGTCAGAATAGAATCGAGTCTCTTCGAGAATCTAGTGAGATATTACTTCTTAATTAACACATTGACAAATAGCTAACTCAAAGAGAAACTGGTGAGCCAAGGCTGCAGAGCTACAGAAAACCTTCTGTTTGCAAAATATTATTTGCTCAGCTTTTCTCCAGAGGGATGTAAAACCATATGAAGAGCATATAAAGTCAGAACACTGACATTTCAGTTTTAGGCAGAATCATTAATCAATCAACTTGTCTCAGTCCTAAGTAGCCACTTTCTTTGGCAGGAATATTAAATCTACTATATGAGTGTCCCTGTACTATGGACTTTAATCTCCTTCACTGCTGTAGGATGATACCATCATAGCCTTTCTTACTTGAAGCCTTTACTAAACCACAATTCTACTGAGAGAAAACCACTGCAAGCTAAAGTTTTCTTTATGCTTCTATTTAAGAATTTCTTAAATTTTTTAAACATCTTGTCTGAACAAGACCTACAAATATTAAGAATGGTACAATGAAAAAAAAAAAAAACAAACAACTGAACAAAATCATGGAAAATTGATCCAGTAAAGCAAAAGTTTATCTGAAAGGCATAGCTTCTGCCAGGAAAACTGAGACACATCAGATAGCAAGAATGCAGCTGCCAATTCTTTTTTCAAATATTAAATATACCTTGGCTGGCTGGTTTGAAAACAGTTTGGAGTTTCAGGATGCTGACATTTTCTGATTACAAGTTATTAGTTATAAAGATAACATCCACAAATCTGCTACAATGAGAAAGTTGCTGTGAACACTAAAAACAAGTCATACATTCATTGGTTGAATCCATCCTCAAATCAATGATTTAAACAATATTAAAACAACTCATACAGTTGCATGCTACTCTCATCTTGAAATATTCTTCACATTCTATGTAAATTTGTATCTGTCAACAACCATCACAGCAATCTTAATAAAGATGCCAGTGATTAAACAAACCAGAAGGTTAAAGTGTCAATATAACTTTTCTCCTCCATTTAACATGACCAAGTTAAGGATAAAAAAATCTGATAGAATATAGCACTTTTACTGTCTATGCCCTCCTCTTACATGGGCTAAGTTGTCATGTCATTGTCATGTAAATGCACATTGACATGTTCAATCAACACAAAATCCAGCTGTGAAATCCTTCTACTCATTGTAGCTTATGGGTTATGCCTTCTACTTGCAGGCAAAAAGACAGATTTTTTTTTAAAGTGAAATACAAATTTTCCTAGCTTTTAGTATCATGAAATGTATTAATAAAATATTATTAATCAATCCAGTTTCAAACCTCATCTCGCTTATCATCAAAGACATATAAGCCAAAGAGAATTTGTTAACATACATACACATAGTATTTGAACAGCAACAGTTGATTTAGAGTACATTGCAAAGCTATTTTTTGGGTACTATTTACTGAAATATCTATCAAAAGATGCCAACTTTTCTTTTAGACTATCATTAGGCTGGCATGACTCAACTACAATCACAGAAGTCTCTTTACAGTTATAACAAAGAGTTTCTTACAAGGAAAAGAATAAGATGTAAAAACCTAAAAATAAAGATAATCAAGGAAATAATTGAGACTTAATGAATTTAGACCTTATTTTGACACTCTAGAAACTCAAACAAAACAGAAGTCACAGTGACATGCTGAATTTCTTTTGCTAAGCATTGTAAGATGATTATTAATGCTTCTAAGGCCTTAAATGACAATGTTTCAATAATTCTAATTTGAGATTAAACAGCCGTCAAGTATATAGGTGTTGATTACTCATGCAGCAGAAATATTGCAACCAGTGGTGGAAAGGAGGCAAAAATGTTCCTATTAGAAAAAAATCTCAAGAACAGACTTTTTTTTAGGAAATCTAACATACAATGCTAGTGAATAAACACTTCAAATTTTACTTTACAAATTTGCTGAGAAATCAGCAAACTTTAACCCTAACAGTCTAATAGTACATTTATATATTACAGTGAAGTTCTTCACTTAAAGAAGACAGCTTCAAAGAGGCTAGTTTGGATATTAATGACTATGTAATTACTCCATATCCCAAAGAAGATAGTGCAACTCCAGCTGACATGGTGCTAGCACTAAGTGCTCCAGTTCCACCAGGTGTGGTCAGATCATATCAGAGATGGCATTTGTAGATTGCATTTTCCACAAAGCATAGAAGTATCTGCGCTCCATGCCTCCGATTGTGCATTGCTCTTGTCCTGGTTTGACAAAATGGTCAAACCTGGACATCCACAAAGGTTCACTACAATGAGAACAGAGCGTAATGCAGAAACAAGATAGGCCATTGAGCCTATAATTGACTAAAATATGTTTATGGAAGGGTACAACGAAAAGGACATATGGAACAAGGAGAATGTAGCACATAGGATAGCGAGAGAAACAGAAGTACAAATTCAGCCTTTTGTCTGCAGTGATATTAAATGCCTCTGTAAATGGGGAAACTGCAAGTTGACCCACTAACTCATGATTATTTTGGATTTGTGAGTGTCAGCTGTCATCACACTTCTGTCTGTAGCAGATCTATGCAAGATAACCAAACAATGGCTTTTTCCCCCCACAGTTTTGATTAGAAACCCTATTAAGTAACCTGGAAAGGAAAAAACAAAAAAATTAGCATTATGAAAAAAAAATATAGTGAGAAATGCTCTCAAAGCAAGGTCCTCAAAATACTTGACATTTTAAACAGAAAATGCAGTTGAACATTGTTTTGTCATTGCATATAATACATAATTGTTGCAATTCCCCCTGAATGGAGAAACATTTCCTTTCTGATAATGAATAAAATTTTCCATGAGCATACAGAAAGAAATTGAAATTTAATTTGTTTTCATTTACCAAGTGCAAGCTTGAAAAGATAATTTGTCATTTCTCGTTTTGGAAAATTATGTTTATAGGCATAGAAGCTACATAAAAATTATGTTATGGCATACATAAATGACAAAACAGGAAATTGAATGTCACTTTCTTCAGTGAGTTCTCCCTCTTAATATCCTCAGCTTTTCTTTTTCTGATGTTTATCATCCCAAACATATTTATGCATATCAGCAAATTTCCTTTTGGCTACATCTGAAAGGCAGCTGCATATCTTAATGCAAATATACTGAGAACTGATCTTTGACCTGTTAGCTAAGGAATGGTCAAAGATTAAGGGTATCGATGTTTCTGTAGCAGTTAGTACAACTCCTTTGAATTCAAGTAACTGGACAAACCAAAGGTGGCTGACAACTCCAAGACAGAAAGCCTTTCCAACCAAGGTCACTTGTTACTCAAGATGAGTATTTCTTTGCAGCTTAGAAGTGCATTTCTTAATTGGGCTGTTTGAAATTCAGAGCTAAACAATCTATTTGCAATGCTCGCATCATAGGAGAGCAGATAATATAGGATGTTGAAAGATACAGCCCTAAAATTAAGTTTCCCTACCAATATCAGGAAAAAAAAGGATTTTTAGCAGCTTAGACATTTTAATAAACTGTCAGAAGAGCAAAGCACACAAAAAAGTTGCAGCTCCATAGGATTCACTCCTTCTTAAATGCTGTAAGAAAGTTTTTAATTTTACTAGATGGCCGTATGTATCGCTAAGACACAAACAGCTTCGAACACATTTACTTCCACCAACTATACATACACAGAGGTCATGTCTTATTGAAACCAAATGTAATTCAAGCAGCAGTTATAAAACACCCCATCTACCACACCCGCTTTAGAGGAAGATGCAAGAAACTAAGCAGGCAATCATGAAGAAAGCCATAATAGCAATGCTTTTCTCATCTGTAGTTAGGCTTTGGGTTTATCCCTTGGTGGGACAATCCTGTTGTTGTACTGTCTCATAGTAACTAATAATATACAAATGAGACTTACTAACTCACTTGGTAAACATTTTAACTTCCAGAGAATGGCACATGTCACATACCTAAAACTGTGTTTTGAAAGTGATACTATCTAAATGCAAGAACTTTTTATTCCTTCCACATAGCTGTGTGCAAAACCTACAGTACAGCAATCTAGTAATTTTCTTCCAAGAAAATCTTTTTATAAACACATCTGAGGAAAAAAAAAAAAAAAAAATCAAACAAGTTATCCATTGCTTCTCACGCACAAGAGATATAAATTGGGAAAAAAATTACATTTAACAGAATGAATTGCAACAGCAGAGCTTTTTTTTTCTTCTCTCATGCAGCAGAGTATATGTGATTTTCAACTGACATTATTTCTGATCAATAAAATTCCTAAAGACTGTTCACAACAAAAACAAATTTACACTGCTATTTCCACTGAGTAAAAATGTAATAAATCTCAGGATGGGGATTCCATGGAGAAATATATATCCAGTATGAGCAGTAAAATAAACATTATAAAATTTTATTTGTTATAAAAAGACATTGCAAATCTTATTATGAGGTTGACAAGAGCAGTAAATGAGTTGCATTTATTATAGAATTGCTTATTCCATTCTCTCAGCACTACATAATTTTTACAGGTAGAAACGTTCAAATATTTAGCAAAGAAATGGCAAAATTACTGTCAAAATCCCACAAAAATGCAACTGTAAATTGGAGAACACATTGTATATTCTACACACGTAATCGTTGTATCTATTTACATCATAGTTGCTTGTCTGTTTAATCTCAACAATGCAAATGCAAAGAACAAACTGAAGTTCGCAAAGACACTAAAATGTCAGATACATTTTTTATGATGCCTCTTGCAGCACTTTACAAAGAATATTGACAAACAAACTGAGAAAGTGCTTTCAACAGCTGGGGCATCATCTCCTACGTTAGGATTAAAGAGGTACCAAGCAAATAGTAAATGTGTTTCACTGGATATACCCCTGAAGGGTATAACTTAGGAGACATAGGTTATAATGTACATTCATCTGCTCACGCCTCTCAAGAACACAGAAGACAACAGAAAGCTAGTCTCTCAGAATGTATGCTCAACGTTGAAAATTCATACTTTAAGCAAGATTTTTGTACTATCTAGCAAAGTTATTAAATGGCTACATTTCTCTTTCCTTGTGTCTTTACATAAGACAAATACAATTACAGCAAATTAAAGCTCCCAAGATTAAAAATAAAGGTTTAAGCCTAGCTCTAAAATATGTGTTTTGTATTGTGAAAATATTGTTCTAAATTTTCTTCAGAAAACAAGAAAATGATCAAAATGAAAATTTGGTTTGTTTTTCGGGAGTCAATTTTTACTTCTTACCCAGAAATTTCTATCCTTTTCTATAATTTTTCCCTTTTATATAGTATAGTTATCTAGTTCCTTTGCTGCAACATTTGTTGCCAGCATATTTATTTCAAAATGTCTTTTAGTTGACATAAGAATGATAACTTTTTTCTTTATAGTAATCTACAGGATTAATAATTAAAATAAAATACAGACTACAGACAAGTCAGTTTCAAAGTAATATTTGAAATTACTTATGCTGGGTTTCTCTGACTTGATCAAGCTGCCTGACAGCATCTTTTCCCAATCTACTCTTCACAAATAGTATAATGTCACAATCCAACACACAACTGTGATTCTCCTATACACATTTGATCTTCAAAGTTCATTTGTCCCAAACCACTAACATTATCAATTACTGAGACTTTTTTTCCTATGGAAAAAAATGAAATGTCTGTCCTGTTGCTCTCTTGGTGTGTTTTTTATACACTAATGAACCAGTATACTCAGACTGAAGTACAGTAGTATTAGATCTTCTGGAATAAACTCTTTCGCTTGGAGCTTGTTTGCTCTGTTAAGGCAGCGCAAAGTCTTTTAAAAGAATTTCCTTTAAGAAAACAGAGTTCTCTTTCACAAGACCCAGACTAAGAGCAAGGCTCAGGAAAAAGAATAAGGTCAGATGTGCAACTTGCAGCGAGTATACATCAGTATGCACATCAGATAAGAACAGAATATATGCAACAAAATTTCAGGGTATGAGACATCTGATATTGTTTTGTCTTGACGAGGAGACATAAAATTTTGCAGTTACTTTGGTTTCAGATGGAGAAAGATCCTACCTAGCTTCTGATGACTAAATACTAAATACTTACGCAGCTCTGTAAAAATGCTCTAGTTACAGGTGGTACAACTGAACTGACACAATGAATATTAACATTTCTTCCAAACCTTGATTGCAGCATGATTCCTAGATTTGTCCAATACTGTAGTAGTACTACCCAAGTAAATTTGATTATTGCAAGTTAGCAAATCATCATCAACCTGCAGTATTAAATTCCTAATGAACAAAAAGAGCAATTAATTACAAAAACTATATGAGTAGCAAAAATTAAAATGCTTAAATTCAAATCATATTAAGTCTATAGAGTACCATTTCAGGAAATATGACATACTAATTTTGTGAACTAAAAGTATGTCATATTGCCATTCTTATGGTAACAACAGGTTAGCACATGAAAAATATATAATTGTACAGTTGAATTGCCTACAGTCATACCACTGATTCTCAGTCACAGTACAGATGAAAATTTTCATAATGCAGTAGTAAGACTGGCTTTACTTCCAATTCTTTTGGAAAACAAAATTTCCTTCCAGACAACAAGTAAAGTCTGTTGGTTAGAGACTGCAAAATAATTATTTTTATTTATTCAAGTTATTTTAGAAATCAGATACTGAAATGTTTTAAGACCAGATCAAAACTAGGAGTTCCAGTTGGAATGTACAGTCAACACAGTAGGTTTTAAAATAAGTCATTTTTAAAACAGTCAAAAAAGAAGTCTTTGGAAGCTTTCAGTTTTTAATCATCTCACAATGAAATCTTTCACCATATCAGAAGCCAGCTTGAAGATGTTACATATTGTATATAAAATACATGTATGGGACAGAATAGTTTTATATTTTCAAACTAGAAAAGTTTTTGCAATAAATTAGAAACATTCCAACCTTAAAGGTCAGATCTTAATCCTAATCTGTTGCTTGTTTTCTGGCACCATGTGTTTCACTATGATACATGAAAAGCCCATGGTGCAAAGTCACTAAACCAACCTGTGTACATAAGGCTTATGGGCCAAGAACAAAGTGTCAATATTTCTCCAGTTTTTAAGAAAAATGAACATGTATATAGTAAAATATTTTACTCTTACTTAAGAAGCTACTTTAATAAGAAAACATAGCCCAGCATACTTATTAACCCTTTAATACACTCGAGAAGCATCAGCTCAACCACCTTGGTAAAGGAAGTCCCTTCTTCTTCAGACAAGAATGACAAGAAGCTCTGCAAAGCAAACTTACTCTCAAGTTTCATCACACATCTCATATCTTGAGTGAAGCAAGGCATCTGAAAAACTAAGTTCTCTGCCAATTTAAATATGCTCCTGATAAAAAACTCCCAATAGAACTTGACAGGAAAACTGTGGATCACCCAACAGGTATAAGATCATTGCATCATCGCAGTATTGTTCTAATTCTGTCCTTTGAAGTCTTCCTCAATAAAAATGTGCTCCATCTATTCTATGTACACTGCATTAGAACAAAATTATTTCATCAGGATTTTTCCATTTTATATAATGCCTTGCAAGAAATGGCATCCTGTCTGGTCTTTTGACTTTGCAAATGGAAGGATTTTTCCATACAGACAACATACATTTTTTTTCAGAAAATGCTGCTCTTAGAGCTCCAAACTAATCAAGAAAGTGATGTTTTATGGCTGAGTCCTCAACAGTAATGAAAATCAAGAAAACAAACTTTATATCCTGGCAGTTGAAGTATGTACAACATTTATTGATGCAGTATGTACACACAAAGTACATTCATGAAGTATATATACATGGTTCAATGAATGTGTGTGTTTCAATTAATGTGCTTTCTTGGGTTTGTTTTTTTGTTTCTTTCTCTAGTGGTAGGTATCTCAATCTACCAGATACAACAAAACAAACACAAATCACAACAAAATCATATTTAAAAGAGTCAGAATTGTGAATCAAGATTTAAGGGGATAAATTTTATATTTGAATATTTTCCATTAAACAGAAATTTACATACTGGTAGTTTATAATGTTGCACAAAAGTGCTGGCCAAATACTGGAAAATAGATAATGCAATACGAACGCTTGTATTTTTCAAAACAGCTCTCAGTAGAAAGGTGTAGAATTAAGAAACTAGACTGAGGAACAGGGGACCAAGCTTTACCCTTAGTTCTCTTGATTTCTTTTTTTTTTTTTTTTTTACATAACCAGGAGAAAGCATATTATGCCTTACTCTGATACTGAGACTGTTTCAGCACAAAAATAATATTTTACAGCTACAATAT
This sequence comes from Serilophus lunatus, assembly GCA_013399895.1. Classification (NCBI taxonomy): domain Eukaryota; kingdom Metazoa; phylum Chordata; class Aves; order Passeriformes; family Eurylaimidae; genus Serilophus; species Serilophus lunatus. Next base: position 195,185 of record VXBA01005482.1, read on the forward strand.
TCACTAACAGTGCTTAATAACCTGCAACTGGAGTCCTTTAAAATAGGCAGAAAAAAGGCAAATCATGCCCTTGACTATGCTATGACCTAATCCTAAAGACATAACAGATGCAGACAAGAAAAATACTTTGCCTCTCTATGGCCACAATAAAGAAGATTCAAATATATGTGACAATTATTACAAGTAGATGTTTAATAAATTATAGAGAAGGATTTGGTAGCTTGTAAAAACACTTTGTATCTTATTGTTCTAATCACTGATACTGAGCTGACCAAATAGTTAAAGATTGTCTTGTGCGATTTCAAAACATTTTTAAGGATTTTGCCTTTCAATTACAAAATATGTAAAGCATTTAGAAGTACCAATCACAGGTCCCATTTTGTTAAATCAAAACTAAGAAGGAAACAAAAGATGAATTTCAGATATAGATAGTTGTTACCTTGAATATGCTGACCAAAGTAAATATTCAACCTAGGAATTTTTCATATTTATATTACTAGAAGGAAAAACATGAAAACAAATGAAATGCAATTTATTTAATTTAATCTCTATATAGTAAAATCAAAACCAGCTAGTTTTCCTTTTTTTCAAGGATTCACATATGACGTGTATTCTGCAACTAAAAATATTTTGTTTTGTGCAGCAAATAGTAAGAATTAGTTTTAGTGATGACTGAAGCTTTTCTCAAACTTTTTAGTAGTGACATAGTACTCAAACTGCATATTTAGAGAACAGAATCTCATTAGGACTCACTTTTGGGTTTAAACAGCATGTCAGCTGAAAGGATAAAAGCTGTTAACAAACAACTACACTGAAAAAAATATTCTAATGCAGCCTGACAAATCTCAGGCTAAACTATTACACAAGCTCTAATTTAGAAAGACATTGAAGCCATAATACAGCAATACGCAAGACTTCAAATACTTTTATAATTTCAAGAGCTTTACTGTATTAAAATCTTAGACAGCCTTTTTTAATTCTGTTCAAATTTCCAACTCGATTCATCTATATTTTAGACTAAAATGACTTGGACTATGACAGTAGGTGAGAGGACCAGAGAGCTCTTGGTTCAGTTCCATTTCCTATAAAACAGCATATTATTTAATTAAACAGGCATCTTACCAGATATTAAAGAGTTTCTTGGGGTTGCTATTTCTGCCTAAAGAAGACTGAGTGATAGATAGCATATTTCTATTATATACTTCTCAGGAAAATATTCAATTCAAGACATAAGTGTGAAAATGCCCAGGCTGGGGTGGGTTTTTTTGGTTGGTTTTCTTCTTTAATAGCTATGAATCAGTTATATCGGTTTGGTATAGAAACACTACATAACCTGAAATAATGACAACACCTTTCATACTAATTCAAAGAGCCCTGATCAAGTTGTACAGTTGATTACAACATTCTTCTTATTATGTAGTGTTAAACCATTAAGTTATAGCTGTAATTATAAACAGTCCTATGTCATCTTTTCAACAGCTGTAAAAAAAACCAAAACCCCAGTGTAGCTAGAACACAGCTCTTTTAGCTCGGTTTGAAGAAAAAAGTCACAATCCACAAAAGGAAGAAAAGATTAAATAATAAATTAAAGCTGTTTAATATACAGTAAATCCCCAAACCCCAGGTTATTTTTGTTAATTTTTATTTAGTTTCCAATATGTGTAGGTAAACTAAGTGGTAAAACTAATAAATTTAGTCTCTTACTGTTAATGAGCACTACAAACTCAGCAACTTAATGTTTAAAGGACACATCATGCTTTCCAAACTATAAATCATACATAAGTTTTAGATAAGCACCTCAAGTATGTGATTCAGAAAGAAAAAAGAAATCAAAGGAAGTCTTAAAAACAGCTACAGTTGATCCCATCTCTTACCTTCTCTTTTTCACAATGGCAGCCATATTTTTATGAGTGCATAAAAAGGTAATGGCAAATGAAAATGCAGAAACATACTAGATAATTACAGCAATGCATGTCCAGACTGATATCTCCAGTTTTCCAACACAAAAAAAATCCCACAGGGTAAGATTTCCAAATGATTTGGGCTTATTTCCATTCTTCTAAGACTCTGAACGTAGGTTCATTTTGGCAAAGTTTAAAATAACTTAGAAGTCCTCCCTCCTCCTTCCCCCATCACATTAAAAAAATCAAACATTACTTAAAGGGCAAGAGCACTATTAAGAAGAAAATAATTATTTTAATGGTAATTATATTTCAACTTTACCCATCTTGGAGTTCACCATGAAAACCAAGTATTATGGAGGATTTCTCTGAAATCCTTCCTGCATGTATGCTTAAAAGAGAGTTTTCTCTACTTGATGTTCCCATCTGGTTTTCAATAAGAGATGACCTGAAAATACCCTGTGATGTTTCTTGTTGCCACAGAAAGGACTATGTTGTCATATAAGAGCAATATGATGAAATACACAGGGAAAAAAAAAAAAACAGATGGGAAAGGAACAAAGAAAGCTGAAAAGGCAGAACCAAGCTTAAAGTTATCCTCAAAACAGTATATGTACTTCTAAATTGAACATAATGGGTCATAACTGAAAGTTTTTGTAATACTTTGATTTTCACGTGTTCCTAATTCCACACTTTTCCTCAGTTTAAGCAATACAGACTGTTCAGTGTTAGTGTATTTACACTCAGTGTACTACACTACACCTTTATTTTGAATTTTTATACTATCTGCTGTAGTGTTCCTGGCTCAAACAAAACCTGGACTTACTAACTATCAGATAGACAAAAAAAAGAAATATAATTTGAAAGATTCAATTTTGTCACAGTAAAGTTTTACCTGTTTTTTGACTCTACATTAATAAAATAGGCTCTTTTGAGTCTACATTTTTCTACAGCAATTAAATAATAATCCTTACTGAAGCAAGACATCTTTTAAGCTCAGAGATCACTTATCAAAATTTTTGCAGAATATACTTGTTTTCATCAAAAGTGATGGAACTAATAGGTACCTATGATTCACAGAGATGACATTAAAACCAGCTAAAATGGACATCTTCCAAAATTTCATTTTTGCATCCTCAAATCTAAGACAATGCACAACGATAAATGCATGAATGATAAACTCAATGCATAAAAAAACACCAGAGACTTGCCCTGTACAGATTTGTGCTTGTGGCAAAAGCATCCAGTATTAGTCTATCATAGCTCAGGACTAGAATTGTTAAATTCTTAAGCCTCACTTAGCAGTGCAGCCTACACCAGAGAAATTCTAAATACGTAATAATTTAAGTGCAATTTTAGAGTATTATCTCAGTAGATAATTGGCATAGAATTATGTCATGCATCACCTGGGACTTCATGTAAAACGGTATTTGCAGAACATTATCTCTTTGAGTTAAATTAAATCAGCATAAGGTCTGTATATCAGAGCAAAACATCTGCTCTTCTTACATCACTACAGCTTTAGTAACATTGTTTTATAAAAAAACCCACATATGGCCTTACCAAATACATTAGGTCTTAGTTTGAAAAACACTTCTTTGTAGAATATCCGGTACTGCTACTCTGTAGTAAGCAATATATTAGCCTGAAACAAAACAACTGTGCAGACTCCATGTCTCATCACTACTCATCACATTAACATTCAGCTTCTATATATATCAATATATACCAAGATTTTCTTGAAAAAGTAACTAAAGTAAATCTAAGTCTATAAGACCAATGGGTGTTCCCAGGATCAAATATAGACTTTCGCTGATTTGAATGATAAGCTTTTCAGACTACTGAGTCTGGCTAGACCATATAAAATGCAATAAATGAAAGAAATTTGGGACAGGTCTTGGGTGCAATTTCTGAGTAAGGTATTAAAAAGATAATAAAAAATAAAATCCTTGTTACCTAAATTAATTTTTAAACAGATCTGTAAGAACACCTTGGCATGCTAAGTGATTCTAGAATGTAAATGAAACTTAGTTAAGAAACTGGAATTTACAACTTATTTCCTCAGACCTTTGTCCATTTTGTGAAAAAATAGTGAATATAACGTTGTATTCAACATTATTGAAATTAATTTGATTGTGAGACCAAAATCACTTTAAGAGGAAAAATCCAAGAAATTTTTATCTAAGGTGTTACTTACTGAAATATTTCACTGTGTAGCATTCTAGACAAATATCCTGTTAAATAGTGAACTGTAACCAAAGTACAAATATGCAAACCTGAAATCAGAAATCACATCCTCTTCAGTTCTTCTGTATTTATAAATATTGGTAGACTTCTGAATTTCTAAACTCTACAGCACAGTATACTTTTATCAAGAAAGGAAGGCAACTGTATTCAATATTGAGGCATCATCAGATAACTATGAAACTTCTGCTACTCTGTAAACAATCCAGACATTCTATGCTACATGAATGTGTTTTCCTTCATTTTCTACTCTCTCATCCATGAATCTTTATTTTAGCTTACTTGCGTTTACTTACACACATATGGACTGTGATAGCATTAACATTTCTAGAGAAATTCATGAGGATTCAAAAGTCTACAATACCCTAGATATTTACAAATGCTTTGGTGAAAGGAAAAGACAAAATACTACACAGTAAAAAGTTTTAGGAGACTGGTATAAGCTTATAAAATTTCCCTAAATGTGTTCAACAATACAGCAATTTAAATATTCATTCTACTTACTTTTGATATGTCCATCATAAATCTCTATTTTTATTCTTTCTCCCTAAAAAGCATGAATAAACTATAACACCAGATCCATTGAAAGGAAACTAACAAATAAATTTCTTCAGAATACAATTTCTCTGCCTCATTTTCATAAGTTTTGATTTAGGTAAAATTAATTAATTTCAGAGTATGTCAGGTACTCAGACAAGTGGTTTGTGTCAGTGTGGAGAGTCAGCCACATCCATGTGTATTCACAGATATTCACAGAATCTGATATGCTCTATCTAAAATCGACATTATCCCAAATGTAGCAGAAAACATTTTCATCGATTTGATCAAATTTGACTGAATATCCATGTTATTGAGCAATACTATAAAGTATACTTTGGGGTTAAAAAAAGTGAAAGGGTTTTTTATAAATTAGGGTAAATATATTCTGCCTTCATTTGCTTTATTCATACACGAGATTTGCCCATAATTTCGTTGCTGAATGTCTCAGTATTGTGTAATTAATTCCTCCATATTTTAAGATTAAGTAACAATGGCCAATCAGCATCCTCTATCCTTAATTTAAGTTTTTTATCATTTTGATGGATTGCTTTCTCCTTTTGGCTTAACACCTTTTTATGCTATTAGGTGTGGTGTTTTTTCCCTTTGGGAAAATAGCTTTTCCAATTTTCATGTTCAAGTCATTTATCCATGAAACCATTTAAACCTTTACATTCTACCAGTTGCATCATAATTAAGCCCAGGCTTTTCATCCAGTATATAAGAGTATTTGTTCAAGAAAAAAAAAACCACAGTCATATTTTGTCTTGCAACTTGTTTTGTAATAAAAGCCTCTTTATAAGCATATAAGTGTATCACTTCATGAACAGTAGTACTCAAAACTCACATTAACAGATATATATTATATGTCTATCTTCTATAATTTATAAAAAAATCCTGATTTGGCGTAAGGAAAGACAAAATTTTCAAATAAAAAAACAAACTATGTTGATATGACTCTGAAACAAACCAATAATATTCACATGTAGATTGTAATTCCATTATTCTTGCATACAGTGTCACATACACTGTCATTTTATTCAGTGACACAAGAAAATTCTATTGAACATGGAGTCAACCTGGCTACTAGTGCACTAATAAAAAGATCTCAAAACTTTGTTCCACGTTTATGAACATTATTATAGACTTCTGATTCTGGCTTCAAACTCAAAATTGATACAAAAGTGATAAAAATAAATAATATATAAAATTCCCTTCCTTGGCCTCAGGTAAATGAAATTAAACAATTAAAATCTTGTACCACTTCCTCTGGGCATCAAAAAAGTCACCAAATTTTTTAAGGTTACAATTTTTATTACCATGCTCCTACTCTTCATACCAAGCTCTGTCATGAAGAAGAGTTCACATCATCACATCAGTACTTTCCTACACAGTCCTATGTTGAATGCTATACAGATGGCAGGCATACTGTGGCTTCTGTTACACCTATCAGCTATTTACACACAGAATTACACATAGAATTAACAAGGTTGGAAAAGACCACAGAGATCACCAAGCCCAACCTTTACCTAACTTCACAACCTATCCAACACCAACCCATCATCTAAACCATATCACTAAGTTCATCATCCATCCTACCCTTAAACACATCCAGGGACAGTGACTCCACCACCTCCCTGGGAAGCCCATTCCAGTGGGAAATTACTCTCTCTGTGAAAGTTTCTCCTAATATCCAACCTAAAGCTCCCCTGATGCAGCCTAAGACTGTGTCCTCTTGTCCTGTCACTGGGAGCCTGAGAGAAGAGACCGACCCCTGCCTGACCACAACCTCCTTTCAGGTAGCTGTAAGACAGCGATAAAGTCACCCCTGAGCCTCCTCTTCTCAAGGCTGAACAACCCCAGCTCCCTCAGCCACTCCTCATAGGGCTTGTGCTCCAGCCCCTTCATCATCTTCCTTGCCCTTCTCTGGACACATTCCAGCAACTCAACATCTTTCTTAAACTGAGGGCCCCAGACCAGACACAAAACTCAAGCTGTGGCCTAACCAGTGCCAAGTACAAAGGAAGAATAACTTCCCTAGTCCTACTTCCCTAGTCCTATTCTTGATGCAGGCCAGGATGCCATTGGCCTTTTTCGGGCACACTGCTGGCTCATGTTCAGTTTCCCAGCAACCAGCACACCTAAGTCCCTCTCCACCTGGCCATTCTCCAGCCACACCATCCCCAGCCTATAACTCTGCATGGGGTTATTTCGGCCAAAGTGTAAAACCCAGCACTTGGATTTATTAAACCTCACGCTATTGGACTCAGCCCATCTATCCAGCCTGTCAAGGTCTCTCTGTAGAGCCCTCCTTCCTTCCCTCTAACAGAGCGACACTCATTCCGAGCTTGGTGTCATCCTCAAACTTACTAATAATGGATTCCATCTCCTCGTACAGGTCATCAATAACGATGTTGAACAAAACCAGCCCCAAAACAGAACCCTGGAGAACCCCACTGGTGGCCGGCCTCCAACTGGCCATGACACCGTTCACCACCACTCTCTGAGCTCGACCATCCAGCCAATTCCTAACCCAGGACAGAGTAAACCTATCTAAGCCACAATTCACCAGTTTCACCAGGAGTTTACTATGGGAATCAGGAGATTACTGAATGGAGACAAGGAAATAAAATATATCTGAGCCCAACTTCCTGCTATGTCATTAATTTGGTAAGATAGCTGGTGCTAACCAAATAGTAAATATTCATTCTAAAGTCTTCAATACCATTCATACCTACTGCTAGAGTCTGTGACACCCCAGGGCTAAAGCTAAATACACTGGGACTGGGCCAGTATGCACAAAACCTACTATCAGCACTAATCAAACTAGAACATGACTAAGTGAATTGTTTGCACACATGAAGATTATTCTTAATTGTGTACATAATTAATTTGCTTTAAAATTGCAAGTACCTGCTTGTCTCCTCCAATATTATTTTCATAGCAGTGTAGAAACCCCAAAAAAACCACAAACAAACCACCAAATTCACCTTGTATGATCAGGTTTCAAATTATTGCATTTAAAAAACAGAGTGTCAAGAGAAAATAAGGTTCTTGATAGTTACTTATGAAAACTCCTGACTCCCTATTTTCCTATGAAACAGTAAATTGCATCATCATTTTTTAAAACAGAAATAAAATCCAAAACAAATGAATCTTTTATGAATATTTTTCAGTGAAGACAGCAAGGAGGATATTTTGGTTAAATCCACCAACAGCAGTCAAAATTACCTATCTTTCTCGGTTGCCATCTTCGTTTCCATGTGGTTCTGTATCTTTAGCATGTGTGTATCCTGACTCCAGGCTTTAAACCTAACGCCAGCCAGCATCGTTAGCATCCTGTCCTCCTTTTTTAAGTCCTATTTCTCATCCTGTATTTGGTGGAATTTTTAAAGAAAGTTTACTGTTTTCTGTTACATAGAAAACTTTAACAACTATGTAATTGTTATTTCCTTTCTCTTACCTACTTTTAAACAGCATCCAACTCTAGAAGTAGGCAGAAGAGAACTTAAAATTGCCAAAGAAGTTGTAATACTGGAAGTAACAAATGGAACTGAGCATACATTTAGGAAAGAATAAATAGAAGGTATGAGATTGCATAATATTTATTGTGCTCAGTGAATAGTATTACTTCTCACCACTCTTTGCAGTTTAATGATTTCCTGCAATAACTTTGCTTATATGTGGGATGATAGCTAGGGTTAATATTTACAGACTAAGTATTCTTAGAGTAGAAGGCAGCAGCTGCACCTTGGATGGAATGAGGTCAACATGCCCCCGTACAACAAGCATCGTATATTCAGAGGGATATAAGGGAATGTGGAGCAAAGCAAAGACTACATGGCCCTCCCTCTGCTGAAATCCCAGCAGGAAAGGGGAACACTGTGGTATTTGTAAGTTCTTGAGACTGCGCAGTACTTGTCAGCCAGGATCAAGAAGTTGTGCTGCTGAGCCAACAACCACACCTAACCTCCTCTTCAAGTGCCAAACCACAACTACCCCCTCCCCACTATGTATGGCAAGGGAACTTGACACCAATCAGAAATAAAAGGTACTTATGAGTACAATCACTCGAACTCCACCCAAAGAAAGAAATAGTATAAAATTAAGTTGGGGATAGGGGGAAAATTGGAGAAGAACTCCACTGAAACTATTGGGAGTGGTTGACAGGCTGAGTCTGTCTTCTCCCCCAACAGGAATGCCTGTTGTGTAATAACGATATCCTACACACGTTAATTACTGCTATTAGTATTAAATCTTGCTTTATAATATAGATTCCTTTAAATGTATTTTTGCAGCTAGACCCTATAAGCGACAATCATGAATATTATTAACCTGTTACAATTTGTATTAATAAAGTTATTCTGTACAATCTTATTATTCTTTTAAAGCAAGTAACCTGCATTCTTCTGGAAAACATTTACAAGAATGTTACTATTTGTTATTGCTGTTTTGCTGGTGGCTTAACCCCAGATGGCAATTAAGTACCATGCAGTCAGTTGCTTACACACACACTCACTTGGTGGGATGGGGAAGAGAATCAGGAAAAAGTTAAAACCTATGGGATGCGATAAAAACAGTTTAAGAATTGAAATAAAACAAATAAAAAAAATAAAAATTAAATAAAAATAATGTCATTATAATGAAAAGGGAGACAACAAAAAATATAGAAATAAGACCAAAAATATCCTCAAGTGATGTACAATACCATTGCTCACCACTGAGTGATGCCCAGCCCACACCCCAGCAGTGATTGGCTCCTCCTGGACAACGATCCCAAGTTTATATACTGGGAATGATTTTTCATGATATGGAATATTCCTTTGGACATTTTGGGTCAGCTGTCCTGGCCATGCTCCCTCCAACCTGCTTGTGTAGCTGCTCACTAGCAGAGCACAGGAAACGCAAAAGTCCTTGAATCAGAGTGCAACAATTACATCATCAGTGTGTCTTCAACATTATTCTTATACTAAACCCAAAACAGAGCATGTTTCAGCTACTAGGAAGAGAATTAACTTTGTTCCAGTCAAAATCAGGCAGTTTTATTTTTGTTACATTTCACAAAACATTTTCAATCATAAGTCAGCTACTATAAGCTGTAAATGCAGCTACTAAAAGTGTACTCTAAGTCTACACTAAACAACACAAAATGCCAACTAATAAAATTATTAAAGAGAGTACTTATTCTGTCCCATCACATCAGTATGGAGTCCTGAATAAAGGCCACAACAAATTTTTTAAAGAAAACATGAGAAGAAAACCTGATAGGTGACACCTTCCTTTGGAAACTGAAGTAATAAAACATACAATGAAAGATAATACCATGACACGGTGAGCTATGCAAAGAGTAGTCTAACTCAGACTGCCTTAGACTCTTGTATAATTCTGCTTTGCCTGGGTCAGGGAATGTCTCAGATGGTACAGCTGAAAAATAATTTCTATATCCACTGCGCATGATGCAAACTCTTCTATTATTCAGCCACTGTACTGGGTTAAAACATAGTTGACTACATTTACCTTTTTTATCAGCAAGTGAAAAAAAAAAAAAAAAAAAGAACTTTTTTCTTAGTTATCACCAGCACAGTACCAAATTACAGTCTGCAATAACTAGTTGATAAAAAACATCTGAAAATGCCATAGGAATTATAGTTAGTAAAATTTTTTCATTCTCTCTTTTTCATTAGCAAATATGGCACTAGCAACATACCTCTTTTTTCTCTGAGAACTTCTTCCAAAATTTTTTCTTGGTTTTTTAACTGTTTAAAAAGAGACTGATGTTCAGTCTCCTTCATCTGTGTGAAGTGCTTGAGCTGTTCTCGGCTTTGCAGTAAGTAGCATCGCAGCTTTTTTTCCTTACTTTCTCTCTCCTTTACCTCCTCACACAGCCACTGAAGTTTAGTCTACATTGAAAAATGAGACAATAACAAGTAAAGAATTCTAATGTAACTTAGAGGACACAACTGTTCACTGATCAAATTATCTTTGGAGTCATAGATGACTCATTTGTAGCTATTACTGAATAATAATACTAAAACGGGACATTCGGATATAGTAAGAGAATATACGTCAATCATCAGTAGTCTCAAAAGACGTATTTCGGTTGATAATTACAAGTGAAAAAGCAATAAAGTGATTTTTATATGATTTTACTTAATTTTAAACCAGAAGCATAAACTTGCCAGGGTAGATATGGAAATTCACAATTAACTAGCGCACACAGACATCAAAAGATACTCCTTCCCTTCAGAATAGCTTTCTCTCTCTAGTCTATGTTGACAGAATTTAAAGCATTTATCTACTTTAAAAAAGTGAAATCAATCCCTTCTGGTCAGCAAAAGTCAGTATTTAAGGTTCACAGAGAGGAGAAAATAAGAGCTCATTGATAAGATCATGATCAATATAGTAAATCTAGAAGGGATCAAATGGAATACTTTCACACTGCCTATTAAAAAAAAAAAAAAAAAAAGCAAATCTGCTATGGAGTAACCAGGGAAAACGGTGGAGGGGGGGTGTCTTATCAAACTTTTTTTATCTTTTCCTGAGAGTGCAGAGCAAGTGAAATGTGTGGACTGACATTAGTGCCTCGCAGGGGGCATGACAATGGCGCTGCTCCTGCAGCTCCCTGCCCACTCTACCCCGCTGCCGTGGCCCCACCCGGAGTGGCACAGCTCAAAGTGCGTGAGCAGAGCAGGCATTGCCTTGGCAATGCAGCGAGCAGGGGTAAGCCCCGAGCCGGCACCATGGCACAGAATGGGCCCATGGCAGCAGGCGCAACAGCTTCTCTGGGGCTGCACAGGGCCATGGCCAGGGGTTCGCCCTGCAGGTGGTGCCACTGGCACTCCAGGCCCCCTGGGTCCCAGCAGCACTGGCAGTGAGGCGGGCAGTGGCCTCTCCCCCAGCAGGTGGTGAGTGCCGCCCCAAGCATTTTGGCTGCAATGGCGCCACGTTGCCTCATGGTGGGGTCTCAGAGAGAGGACAGTGCCCCAGTGCCATGTGATGCCAAGTCAGGCTGCCGACCAATGGAGAAGTGGTGCGCACCGGAAAGGGAGTATGAGAACAAACGAGAACAGACGCCCTATAAAAGGGGCAGAAACGGAAGTTAGCTCTCTCTCTTTGCACAGGCAGCAACACAGTGCAGCCACAGCTTGGGCAGTGCTGGCAGAGGACCACACAGCTCCATGCAGCAGAGATAGCAATGTGGTGTGTCTTGCCCTTGGGGTTTTCCTTTCATTCTCTCTTGATTTTCCAGCAGCTCCAGAGTTGGACCCTGCTGCATCATCCCCCTAGCTCTATCCACGTGGTAGCACTCCTTCATCCCCTCCACAGCCCAGTAGCTGGCTCAGAGCAGCAGAGGCGTTATTTTCTTTTGCGAGTTATTCTTGTAGGGTCATTGCTTGTTACTAGTTCATGCATATAGTTGTTTTGCACAGCTCATATCCCATATATTCAATAAATTATTTTGTTGTCATCTTCTCTATACACCTCCCATCTCCTAGTAATGCCACCTAGTGTCCAAAACCAGGACAAAGTCGAAGTGGGATTTTTAGTAGTCATTCAGTCTAGACTTCCCTCTAGCAGCGAATGAAACTTAGGTGAGAAATGTATGCAAATGATTTTCAGTGCTTTTTGAAAGTTCTTTTAAATAAAACATCAATGTCACTTTTTCAAATGAAGAAGTACTTCTGGAATAACTTTCTTCCTTCAATTCCAATCTTACCTCTGCTATCTAATGGTAGTCTTTATTGTGTAAGGCTTGTAGACCAAGAAAATTAAATTCTCTTACATGCAAACATTTACAATTGTTTTCCTTAAGACGGTGGCTTTGATCTTTTCATATACAGCAAAAAAAAGTTATCAGTCAGTTTCTTGCGATTTACTTTGATTAAGAGAAATATTTCTTTTAAAAGATATGTATTTATGTATGTATGTGAGTTGGAGGAGCTGGAGGAAAGCTGCAAATAGAAAGGCAACATTTATGAGTTACCAGTCATCACCTTAAAGACGTTTTCAAACATGTTTACACCCCACATTATACGATTCAAAAGCTTCAAAGAGGAAAGGAAAATCATTCATTGTCCAAGTATCCAATCTAATATTTTTCAGATTTAATAAAAATCAGCCTTATTTAAACCATATCTTGCCTTGAGATAATGCTGCTATATAGAGAGTTATTTCTCATTGAAAGAAAAATTTGGAAAATTATTCCATCAGTTTTCAAATAATAGCCTCGGAATATCAGAAGTACTGCCAAAGGAATGCTTTTGTATTTTTCCTTTTAAGTGCCTTTTCAAACACACTTTCAACTGAATGAGACCCATCCACTCAATTGTTAGGGTTGAAAAGAACCTTAAAGATGATCTAGTTCCAACTTTCCATCACGTGCAGAGAGACACCTCCCACTACAACAGGTCACTCAAATGTTGGATATTAGCTTTTCCAGTAAAATTTCAAGCTTGACTATTACCTTTGTTTCTGCTAGCCAGCGATGAGGATCATTCAGCACTGTTGGTCTAAATGATATTGCCTATAGAAAAGGAGGAGACAAACAAATAGACATAAAAATGGGTATTAGACACAAAGGAGGAAGTGTTTTCTGCTTACTGGAAATTCACCAAATAAATTTTTTAATCAGGGAAGATTAAGCCTAGTGTTTAACTTCTCTGAATACAAGTATTTATCCTTCAAATTCCTCCTTGCTCACCTGAGTTGCAGTGGCAATTTTTTAAAGTAAAGAACTTGTGTGAAACCTTCTAAAAACCCTGCAAATATCTAAAGAACTGGGCAGAGGACAATGCAGCAAAGGAACCTTCTTCTCTTTACAAAACCTCAGAACAGGTACCACAACACTGTTTAACATTTGTTTTCACATTAGCTGTCTAGTCAAAATTTCAGATTCAACACTGGATTAAGTTTGCCAATGATAAAAAGTTAAAAGGGATAAATAAGGAGAATTGTCTAAACAGGGATCTGCAAAACTATCCAGAAGCCAAAACTCTGCAGGAGGTGGGAAGCAAGTCCAAGGAGGCATGGTTCAATGATCAAGACTCTGGCAAATATAGCAGATCATAATGACTTAATGAAAAAAAGACTTATCTGTAATGATAAACAAGCTTTCTCCTCTGTATCAAATACATTTTCTTAGAATTCTCATCTATTTTTGTAATGCACCATCCCAACTTCACACGTAAGTGGAGAAATGGTGTCAATGGTGAAAAATTCCTACTTCAAAAGCAGCACAGCTCAGTCAGGTGACAAGGTATCTTCTATTTAAACAGCAAGACAAAAAAGATATAATCTGACTATACTCTGAGGTTACAGCTAAGGCTAAAAAGCCACCAGGTCAACCACTTGTGAGTGTCCATAATGCTACTGAGTATGGCTACAAGCTGAGTCACACTGTTTTCTTTATTCTCAGCAATGTACAATGTGGATTTAAGAGGATTAGTTAGGTAGAATCATGTGGAGGGACAAAGAGAGGTTTCTGTATGTAGGGGGTAAATGAGAATGCTCAGGAGAAAAGAAAGAAAAAAAGAGAGGGAAATAGGGATTGCAGGAGAAACAGTAAAATAGAAAAAAAGAAGTTTACAGCAAGCTACCAATTTCCTGAAAATTTTAGTCTGAATTTTCTGAATATAGGAATCTGTTCCCCAAAAGAGGAGGTTATAAATTCTTTTCATTTCCAGCATTTATTTTTCTACTTAAAAAACAAAGCATCTAAACAAATTTTTAGCAAACCCTTTCTTTCATTTTCCCCCAATTCTAAAAGCATTTTAGGTCTTCCTTGGGGACTTCCCAACTCTAGGAACATGGCCTAGGAAAACCTGCCTCAAAAATCTGGCTGATGTAAGGTCCTTTCATAAATGCAAAAGAAGAAATATTTCTCACAAGAAAAAAACAAAACAAAACAAAAAATGCCCGCCTAAAATGTCACTCTGTACCACCTAAATATCCATAAGTCTACTGTCCATAACTTATCTATACAATTAAGTGATAGGTGATAACAATGAACACAAATTCTGCTAGAAATTTCATTAAGAAAACAATAAAATTTGCAGCATACTTAAAACCTAGAATTACTTTGAATTTCTCCATGGAGTCCCGAGAAAATATTTCACAAGCGGAATCAATTTCACTTCCTATTATGGAGAGAATGGATTGCTGTTCCATTTCTAAGTGGCGCAGCTGATCCTTAAACTGCAGTCTGGCCTCACTCATCTTTCTCAAATGATCTTCATCGCTGATCTGTTTTTCCTGGAGTGAAAGAGGAAAAATAAAACAAACAGAAATTACTGCATTAGTAATATAACACACATCATTAGCAATATATCTTTCCATCTTATAATCACACTATACACACTCATACAAAGTTCAATTCCTTGGCACAGAAAAATAATACTTTATAATAGCACTCAAGTTCCTCTCTTGATTCTCCTTATTATCTTGTAAATCATCTATGAAGAAAATGCTATCAAATCCAAATTCAACAATCATAAAGCCTACTTTTCAAAGTCAAAAATAGACATTCTATTACAAATCTTCTCACAAGTAGAAAGAGAGCTCCTAACAAATACTCCCCTTATTATCTTTTAAGCGAATTACAGGCATCTAATCTCCAGCATCCCTGAAGGAAAATTTTATTAGCAGTCAGTGTGCTCTCAACGGAAAACTACTCAAAAGAATATTTCACAGGACAGTAAGTAGCACTGAGTAAAGAATTATGGTATCATCCAACATCAGAAACTTCATTAAACGTGTTACATGTTTTTAAAATTCAGATCCTCTTCTTTTATATCTATAGTATACCCATCATGTAAAACTGAACAAAACTGCTTCCAGATTACACAAAACATTGAATTATGTACGGTAATTAGTATGAGCAAAACTTAGGGGAAAAAGTGAAATAAAAACACACCTGTCTGCTGCTGAGATAAGGAAGACGAAATACAGCAAAGGCTAAACACTTTAACAGATGTATTTCAATGCATGCAAGTCCACCATGAATGGAGAGAAGAGCAAGAATAATAACTTGGAAATTTATTAAATCATGGACCTCAACAATGACAAGGTACAACTGTATGAAGTGTATTTGCTGGAAATCTTCACACACTGCTCTTACAAGACACAAGTGTGAAGCTAGGTAATGTCTTACATACAAATTCTGTGAATGGGATATATATGGAATCATAGAATCATTTCGATTGGAAAAGAACTCTAAGACCACCAAGTTCACCGCAAACCCTCCACTGCCAAGTCCACTATCCCTGAGCACCCACATCTACCCATGTTTTGAATACCTTCAGGGATGGTAACTCAACCACATCCTTGGGCAGCCTGTTCCAATGATGGAATAAATTTTTCCGAATATCCAATCTAGATCTCCCCTGACACACTCTCAGACTATTTCTTCTTGTTCTATCACTTGCTACGTGGCAGAAGAGATCAACATCCTCCTTGCTACCTGCTTTCAGAAGTTGTATACATATTCATGAATAGAGGTTATATCTATTAGCAAAATAAGGGTTTTTAATATAGGTGGCCTACAAATGTGAAAAACTTATACCTGATAAGCAATCTGATCTTTACATTTAATTAATCCAAAAATATTTGAGTTAGACAGTAGTATTTTCAAACTAAAGGAATAGTAAAATTTTTTTAAAATGCACAGATTCCAGTAGCAGTTCTGATTTAGATCAGTATTTTGAAAGTAACAGGATTGCAATAAATATGTTTCCAGTGTCAGTATTCTATGTTATCTCCTTAATCACAGAATGTGAAAGAAACTGAACATTTTACCATTATTCTCTGCCCCTTCATCTCTCATGAAAAAAAATTCAAGCTATCATAGCTATGACTCTTTGAATTAGTTAGTATGTGCACAAAGAACAGAATTATATTAAAAGCATAAAAAGTGTGGAAAATAAAAAGAACTTTTGTAACAGAATAGGCTTCTGCAATGCCATAATTGCATGCTAGTATGAGATTTCTCAAGAGGTAATATTAATTTTCCCCATCCTAACATCCCTTCTGACAATCCACAATAAAACCACAATAGTAAATATTCTCTTAACAAATTAATGCAATCAAGTAGAACTCCCCCTGTACGTTTACCTTTAACGGTTGAAATCACATGATTGTGTGCTTTAAAGTGTCTCCATTCTTTTTCAGTTCAGAGATAAAAGATCTTCTTGGTTTAAAGAAAATGTATCTTCCCAATATTAGGTAAGGTTGAAGCTAGTTCACAACTGACTACAGAAACCTATGTACACACCCACAAACACATTTCCTGAATAATGGATATTACAGCACTAAAATGCTAACCTAGAAAAAACATATTTTGAAATTTCGTTTGAGGTACTCTTCATTAGTCTGACAAGTTGAGCTTTTAAACTACTTCCTAATAGTTTAAAAAGCTACAGAATTACCAGGTTTAAGACTTTTCCATCTCCATACTTCAAAAAACCTTCACATTAACATTAGTTAGAATGTCTTTTACAGTGCTTACACTGCTCATCTACTTCAAATTAGCTCTAAATTATTCATAACTGCACTGCATCTTAAAGAAAAATGTGACGAAAATTAGAAATGGTTGGTTAAACATTTGTTAGTTACCTATATTAGAGGTCATGCAGGCAACAGGATTTGTATTTCAAGTCCTAAATAGTATTAGCAAATCTTTGGAGGGATACAGCTCATAACCCAGCCAAAGTGGCTTTGTCTTCTTTCATTTAGATCAAAACTGTATACAGTATGACCAGGTATATTCATTAATACACACATGTATTTATTTTTATTTTTAAGTTTACCTTCTACTTCTATAACCCACCATTTATTTTAGGTATTTATCAGTAGAGAGACCAATGAATCATGGTTAAAAGCAGTTACCTTTACCTTTTTCTCCAGCTCTTGTTTTACAAACTCACATTTCCGTTTTAGTTTTATATTTTCTTCTTCATTTTGGGTTAATTCTTCTGTCAATTTATCACACTCAACTTTTATCTTTTCCAGCTGTCGACACTGAGTCTTGACTTTGTTTCTCTCTTCTACAAGTTCCATCTGATGGTAAAGGAAAAATAGATAACAAAATCACTTGTATGGGTTATTTTAAAGAACACCCAGACTCTAAAGCCTTAAATCAGTGGAACACTACTACCAAATGATAACTCAATTTAATTTTTTACATTGAAGTTACATTAAATGCAATCACTTATCTGAACATGGAAAACATCTATCTCAGAGTTGTCAAACCATAGAGTGTTTTAAAAGCTGTAAATAGAAGTCTCAGATTCTGCATTTCAACTCTGCTAGACTCATCAGCTTACATCACCTTGTGAAGCCTTATGGAACTTTTCCATTACTGAAATAATTTGGAATCAGAAACTCTAAAACTATCATTTTCAGGAGCTAATATTAAACTTATATCTGCAAGGAAACAACTGCAAAGATTTAGCATTTTTAATTTCTAAAATTGTGTCAGTTCAGTGCTATTGTTGTATAGGTTTAATGCTATTAATAAAAACACTGCAGAGAAAAATGAAGAAAACATTTAAGAGCCTTGAAAGCTGCAAGAGTGAATGAATAAAATATACTTGTTTTCAGTGGAAAAGATAACTGACTAAAAATGACAGACTTCAGAAATTTTCTAGAATATAAATTCTCTAGAAAATAAAATAAAAATCCCAAGCACAAAACAAAGAAGCACATGAACATACACACTACTCAAAAGCAGATTCACATTAGATAAGCTGTGGGATGCAGTTACACACAAAGATCAACTCGCAAATTAAATTTCTTTCTGAAGTGCAAAAATTCTCTTTGCCAATTACACTATAAATATAACTTCTATGGTGAAGAAGCATAAGAGAGGTTTTATGAGTTAATTTAGGCACCAAAGCTAACAGAGTACAAAAGCTCTTCCAAAGTACAGTTCAAGAAAGAATATTGACTTCCAAGGTCTACAAAGACAAGCCTGCAAAAGCCAAAACATTTTCTGTGAATATGCTTGTAAAAATCAACTTTGCAGTTCCTGCTAGAGATAATTGCATTATAATGTCTTTGCAGATGGAGACAATCAAAGAACAAAATTCTTCACTTATTACCTTTGAGGTACAACGGAGAAAGTTAATTTTTATAATTTCCAGTATGGACAAGGCTGATGTGATCTTTATTGAACCCAATTTCCACATCTGATAATCTTCAGGAAAAAAAGAACTATACACTTGGGAAATATATGGAAAACAATTCAAAAAGAAATACACACATATACAGAACTTTATCTATCTAGATACATATCTCTGTATAACCTTAAAGATTAATACTTCAGATACTTGAATACTGTCAGGCATGAGGACATTTCGTATGTCACCATTCTAAGACAGCAAGGTTATTTTTAAAGCAATTGAGAATATGTAGTAAAATTAGAGGGCATATTCAGAGCTTCTGAGCAATAAGGATCAATTTATGCAGCAGATAGTCCTCTAAACACAGGGTTCTGTACCTTTGATTTCCTGAAAGTAACCCATAGATGCATTCCCTTTTAAGTTTAAGGCTTTGAGTCCTACAAATATGTTAAATTTAGGAAACACTTGAGGAGTAAAACGAACTCACTTTTTTTTTAAGCTTTAACTATGTTTGGATAGGGTTTTGTATATTCCTTTACAAAGATTAGAGAGGGTGAAGCATAAATAAGTCAAGATTATTACTGTAACAGTAAAAGACAGTCGGTTGCTGGGCACAAAACCTTACACTAGCCTTAAAAAAATTAAAAATAAAACAGGATAAGAGGTTAAAAAACCCCAATATTTCCTATTGGATTTCCCTAATCTCACATTAATTAAATTAAAAATAAAATAGATAAAATGCACGTTAAGTTTACTTTAATTTGGAATAAAAGTATGTCCATAAAACTGAAATCCAGTTGCCATGTATTGATGAGTTCAGAAAAAAGTAACGCCATCATCTGCAGGATGACAAGTTCTCATCAGATCTTCCTACAGATGGATATGATTTTCTATTTTGTTTCACTTACAGTCTCCCAATCAATAGAATCTTGTGCATTATCATTTTGTGTACTTCTAAAAGAAGTTGCCTGCCCTCCCAGCAGGGCTGTTCTCAATCTGTTCATCCTCAGCCTGTATTGACAACAGGAGTTGCCCCGACCCAGGTGTAGTGCCTTGCACTTGGTCTTGTTAAACCTCATGAGGTTCCCAGGCATCCACATCTTGAGTTTGTCCAGGTCCCTCTAAATAGAATCCCATCATTCATGACACCACATTGAGGGTGCATTTGTTCCCTTTACCTACGTCAATAAAAATATTTAATAACACTGGTCCAAATATGGACCCCTGAGAGACACCACTGGGACTCTGAGCCATTGACTACTACCCTCTGGCTGCAACCATCCAACCAATTTCTTATCCACTTAATAGTCCACTCATTGAAACCATCTCTTTCTAATTTAGAAAGAAGGATGTTGTGGCAGACTGTGTCAAAGTCTTTACAGAAGTCCAGATAAATGACATCTGTAGTCCTTCCTTTGTCCACTGATGAAGTCACTTCATCATAGAAGGCCACTGGTCTGATGAGGCAGGACTTGCTCCTGGTGAAGCCATGCTAGCTCTCCCAAATCATGTCCCTGTCTTCATTGCGCCTTAGCACGGCCTCTAGAAGGATATGTTCCATGAAGTTCCCAGGAACAGAGGTGAGGACAACAGGACAGCAATTCCTAGGGTCCTCCTTTCCACTCTTTTAAAAGATGGACATGTTTTCCTTTTTTTCAGCCAACTAAGACTTCACTCGATTGACAAATTAAAATATTACAACCTCATATTTCCTCTGCTGTGATCACAGACATACATATCTCAGTACTTTTGAACTAAGATTTTGAACTAAAATTTGTACTATTTTTTACCCTGAACTTTAAATTCTTATAATAGCCTGCAGTTAAATGTGTGTTAAGTGTTTCAAAGCCCATACTTTACTACCTTCATCATTCAGTGGCAGCAGGCATGTGGGGGCCGTGTGTATTTGTGGGACAGTAAGTCTGACATTGCAATTTTTCACAATAAATACCTTTAGCATCCTAATTTGAGCCTCTGCATCATCCTTTTCTTGTTTAAGGCATTTCATAAGTTCTTGAACATTCTGTTCATGTTTGATTTTGACATTTTGTAGCTCTGATCTAAGATCTGCCAATTCCTGTTGGTGAACTTCTCTTTCCATCTTCAGCTGCCTGTTAGCTGAAGTCATCTCTTCGTGCTTAGATTCCTGCTGTTTCTGGAGATCTGAGAGGCTCTTAAGTAACTCCTTTTTGACTTTCTCCTCTTCGGCTATTCTGTTTGTCAGTTCTACACGTACAGAGCTTAAATTTTTTACATCTGCTTGCATTTCTATGAGTCGTTCTTGGTCTTTTTTATGGATTAAATTAATAGTTGCAAGTTCTGACTTCAAGTGTTCCTTCTCAGCTTGCATTTGATTTTGTAGAAGGACTTGCTTTTTCAAGTCATTCTCCAATTTTTTTACAGTATCTTGAACTTCTTTGATGTCTTCTTCAAGAGATACCTTGTGTGACTTCATCTCATTCAGTTTTATCTCTTTACAATGGAGGAGTTCTTCCTGCTGGGCTCTCTTTGTAAGCGCATCACTCAGCTCTTTCCGGAGGTTTTCTATTTGGTGTATAGCTGAGAGAAGCTGACTTCTAAGATCATCCCTTTCTTTGAGGGCCTAGGAAATAAGGAAAAAAAATCTACTGTGATCTAAAGTAATTAAAAATAATTGTTAGACTGATGCCCTTAGACAATAGGAATGTCTAAGAAACCATTAACATACTTTATTCTGTAAAAAGACAACATTCAAATGTATTCAGTGTTTCTTTTGAAATTTTACATGTTCTGTGTTTAAACAAACCTTGTAAGTAACTTGCTTTGAGTATTTCTTCTACATTCTATACTTTCAATAAAATACATTCCAAAAGATGGAAGATGTTGAAAATTCCATGGTCAATCAATATCAAGACAAGATTTTATCCAAATTATCCAAATAACTTGAAAAGAACAAAACCTAAACAATCTTTCCATAGCTCATCCATTGTCTGCAAATATTTGGAACATCTTATAAAATTGTAAGCTATGATTGCAATCAAATTTTGAAAATTTGTCATCAATTCTTTGAAGTCCTCTTACAGAAATCAAAGACAACAGGCAAGCATTCATTCTTTTTCTTTATTATTTATTTTTACAGGATTTTGTCTCAGATATTAATTGACTGTATATTTTATGGTGGTTAAGGTACGTCCATCTAGTTCCCTGAAGCTTATAATAAATGCTGCATCTAGATTGATTATATCTTTACATGGAAACTACAACTTTGTATTGAGAACATGAAATATTGTTCTTAATTTTTTCTCCTCCACAGCAACAGAGTTTAGCTGATATTACATATCCTCAAATAAAGAAACAGTTACCTTAAACTTGTTGGCAAGCTGGTGACAACTTCAAAAATACGAACAAATACAGACAGCATTTCTTAAATGGAGCTTAAGCCAAAATACTGCATTTAGCTTTGGAATGTATTGGTCACATAAAAAGTGGTAAAATCCACATCAAGGATAAATACATATGATTTCTAAATGATTCAGGTGTTCTTCCTTTCCTTAAAACCTCCATTTTCCTAGGCAAGAAATGACCAATTTCTTAAATGTTTGCAAACCTTCTTTCCTCTGACAAGTGCTAGGGCTAACTAATACAACAATATTACTATAGAATTAATTGTTGGAGCATGTATAGAGCAAATATCAATACAAAGAAAGGAACATGATAGGCAACTCAGGAGAGAAACAGCAATCGCAGGAATCACAGCTTAGATCTGATAGATCAGTATTAGCTAACCTCATTGTGACTTCTCCTGACACACTTTGCAAAATCTTACCACTGCCCACTACGTGAGATAAAGCACAAATTGAATGAGCATTATTATGTAGTGGTGTAGCAGAATATTAGGCTGTTTTACAGCATGTCAGACTATGATATAATGTCTTAGATACGTAAACATCATCTTGTGACTATCCTGTGGCTCTGGGACAGTGATACATAGCCAATAGACAAAACAATCTTTGGACTAAAAAACCAGATGAATTTGCAATTAAGAGGAGACTCCATGAGACTCCAGGCTTCTCCATTTTGGCCCTTGTACATATTGTATATACACTGTCTTTTTTTCCTGGATCCTCTGATTAACATCACCATGCACACAAGGCCGGTATGTTTTGTTGGCAGTTGTAGTTTCAGAGGGTCCTGATCCCTGACACCGCCAAATTGATGATTCCGTTCTAAAGGATCACAAACACAACTGGACAACATGGTGGGATTCCAAACTTTTTAAAAAATAACATCATTATTTCCCTAAAAATTAACAAAAAATAAGCTAAGCTATGTTAACTGATAACTGAAAACAAAAAGTAAAAGCAGCATTCATAGAGAAATTGTCTTCTTTACAAGAAGAAAGCTTTGACTAAGAGAAGAGACTGGAATAAATACCAGATAGAGAGAGAATGTGGATCTCCATAACAGGTAAAAAATATTACCATCTGTTAGTTATCTTGTAGTTTACCAGAAAATTTGGTCCAGAACTTATGGTAGAACGCAATTTAAGTCACAGTTTGCATAAATAAACTCCTTATCTTCATTTCTGAAACAAATGGAAAGGGTATAAAAAAAGAAAATCAACCAATCTTACCTGACTATTCTTGTTCATCAGTTCTTTGATAGTTTCATTTTGTTTTTCCATCTCACAATCCAGTTTCTTACATTTCAGCTTCCACTGACGGATGGTTTCTTGCGCTCTCATTTTCAAATCACCTCTTTTTTTCTCAATCTCCAGCCTAAGTGCCTCTGAATGCTTGAATTCAGCAAGATGCCGTTCTGCTTCCTTGGTACTCTCTTCTACTTGTTGAGCTAATTCAGCAGACTGGAGTTCAGTTTGTCTACATCTATTTTCACAAGCCTTGTAGCAATTCTGTATCTCCTTTAGCTGCTCCAACATTTTTTCCTGCTGCTTCTCCCTGTTTTCCAGGTCAGATGTCAACACCTAGAATTGTCACAACAAAATATGAACATTCTGACTCTAAAGATATGCAACATGAAACTTTATCAAACAACATGACAAACAACAATGTGAAATCACATTTCTATCTAAAATAGGAATAGCGTATAAGATCCGATTGACTATCAAGCCCTGTCAGACCAGAGAATCTCCTACTCTGCAATGAAGAATTTCAACACCAGACAAAATACATAATTACTGTATCCTTTCTGCATTTGTTTCTTTCCAGGTTGTTCTAGTTATTTTTCTGTATTAGAGGTCTGAAATGGAGTCACTGACCATATGTTACATACTACACAAATAAGAAACAAACCAAATAGTAAAGTGTAGGGACATTAATGTGAACAGATGAGAGGAAAAAAGAAAATTTGCAAGTAAACAATAGCATTCACCACAACCAAAGTAATCTATAGTATATGAGCTAGTTGTTACCCAGTTTTATGCTGGTTGCTTTTATGAAAGCAATGTGCTGATAAGGGTATATTTGAAAGCACTGAATACAAAGAGAATGCAGAATCTTGGTAAATGTTTCTAGAACAAAGTGCAAAGATGTTTGGCAATGTAGCAAGCATATAAGAGCCTTTCAATAATGAATTAAATTGAAACCACCCATTTTAAAAATAACAAGTGCTGCCTTTCTCAAATCATTTCTCAGGATAGTCTCAATCACCTGGGGAAAAATATTCTCCATACACATTCTGCAAGGACATTTTCAGAAATCAGTTATTGAAACTACAACAGCAAAACTGCATTTTACTAAAATTGTTACACAGAAATTCACATGACTATTCTGTATTTTGGGCCTACCTAGACTGCTTTCATACTATTTAGTATTTTCATTAATGACATAGATGAAGTTGATGGACGTGATCTATAGTCAAGCACTATGAAGCTTCAACAGATTGAATAATTTAGAGGATTACATTTCAGAATGACTGAAAAAAATTGCAGACGTAGACTGAAAAAAACAAGCTACAACTCAGAAGGGACAAGGGAAAAGTACTTCACCTAGAAAAGAATAAGCAACTTTACAGATGCGTATGGAATGACTATTTAGGCAAAGATCCTTCCACAAAATTGGGAGAACGAGGGTTTGTAGGTTGGGGCTCTCTCTTTGTCTGCTTGTTGATTTTTATTTTTTTCCTTCCAAACCAGGCCATCACCTCCTGGGAGACAGTAAATTGTATCATTCTCTTCAGGACAGTATTTGCAGCGCTGAAAAGATAACTGCATGCACACTCTAACATGTGACAGACAATGGTATTGCCAGAAAATACAGCTAGGAAGGGACTGATGCTACAGACAAAAACAACCTGGACAGCTTGCTACTTGTACCCATGATACAAATGAGCAGAATTATCCACTGGACAGTCAGTTGCTCCCCTGTAGGATGAACTGTCCTGGTCTAGACACAGCTTAGATACAGATAATAAAACAATAGGTAGAGACATTATGGAATTATTGGGAATAAATAATACACAGGTAGCAAAATAAAAAAGAAAGTCTTTCTAGATTTATGATTCTACACATTAGGAAAAAAATCCTGATGTATTCTGCTTCACTGTTACTTAAACTGTATTTCTAAGCATATTAGGCAAAATGACTAGGTCTAACCTTGTAAAAAGTCTTGATTCATAAGACAAAACAATGAATCAAAAAAAGCTCATAAGCTACAACTAGCAAAATTTTAATCAAAACAAGGTTTATTTCCAATGAAAGGAGAGAGTATAATACTTCCTTAAAGATGCGTATTTAAACTGAGTGTAGTAGAAATTTAAAATAGCTTGGTAAAATAAAGTCAGGTATTACATTTACCCTTGCACATATTTTCTAAAATGGGACATTATTTCTTCAGTCATGTGTTTATACATGATATTATGACTTCCCATTTCATATCTTCCCGGAGAAACCATGGAGGATGTCAGCCTAAATTGATGTACTACTCACCACTGCATCATTACAAAATAGTTATTTATATGTAATTTCCCCAGAGAATACGCTCCATTAGTGGAAGTACAGCCCCCACAGACTTTTTAATGAAATATGAGTCTAAATTTAAACACAGAAAACAATGTTCAATTAACTGCAAACATTCATGTCATTGTGTAAAAGCAAAATCTCCACTTTATTGATTTACAGTGTAATAAAAAAGAACATTTGTTTTAGGTATTTACCTTGAAACACAACTAATTTATCAACATGAGCTATGTGCATGAGGAGGAAAAATTAATTTTGACCTGAATGTACCAATATACATGTGAATTTTAATGTTTTAATTTTACTATATATGGAAATAGATAGATCTTTGCAAATAGTCTGCACTTTGCTTAGAGAAGTTAAGCCAGCACAGAACCAACAGTTGAAATCAGATGAAAAACAGCAGCATAGCAACTCAACATTTCATGCAGCCTTCCCTGTAAAGTAAGAGGATAGAGATACAGAGGGCCTCCATGCTCCTTTCATATAATATCATAACAGTGTCCCAAGTGTACTGACCTGTACTTTTTAATTCCTAGTTGATGTGTGATACACATGTATCTCTGTGTTAACATGTATAGCAGTAGCAAAATTCTCTCTGATCTGTAAGGGCTTACACTACTGGTATTTAAAACACTAAATAAGCACCTTTTAAGACATTGTCTGTCACAAAAATAAGAAAGTAAAAAAGCTGGTATGAAATTGTATTTATCATCTATACATGGAGACATAGGTTTCCCAGAAGATACAAAGCCTGTTTTCCAGTATGGCCTATGCATACATTCACATGAGGGGTACAGACATAGACAAGCAGTATTTGTTAGAGGGGTTTTTTGCTTCAGTATCTGTAAGAGCACACTTCAAACCTCAATGTCTATGTACAGAGTACAAAAGATGATGGTCATACCTTTTGGTTCCTTGGAACACCTCAACACAATTTCAATTTCTATGCACGTTGTGACAAAAAAAAAATAAAAAAAGCAAGCAGGATAACTGCTTTTTTACAATTTTCAAAGTGTTGCTTTGCTATTTCTCATTATCTGCCTGCAAACATCAACCTTGTGCGATTTGAAGAAAACCTTTACGACAAGGAACATCTAAAGGTCATTAAAACCATCTTAAAGCACTTCGTTTTCACTGAATGACTGGAAATAACAATGGGGTCAGTAGAGCATATCTTGCTAAATATGATATCCCTTTCAAATACTACTCAGAAGATAACTATATTACTGGTTTTTGTGGAACTGTACTATCAGCAGACAGTAAGTTGTTAATACATTAAGCATACTATATATTTTTAATGCCTAATTTTGATTTTATGAGAATTAAGATTGTTTTGATAGTATGAAATAATTAAGCAAATTGCTGTTGTCATTGGGACAACATCATACTTGGCAGTGTTATGCTGTGAAAGTATGACCTTGCAGTTTCATATCATAATGATGACCTTATAAACTTCAGCTTTTAATTTTATTCTAAACAATCTTTACAACTGAAAATACCTGTTAATTAAGCTACTACAATAGCATCACATTCTTCAATTTTAGCATATTTTCAAAAAACATTAGATTTGATATGCAAAATTTTAATGAAGTAAATGCCATGTGCCTATTCTTTTTAAGTTTGTCAAAACCTTCAGTCTTGAAACCTATTTTCTCTTAAAATAACAAGGTATCTTTCAAAACATGTTTATACCTGCATCCTACTATAGATGCATATATGGTCAGTCTTGAATATTGGAATAATAACACCTAGAATAAGTATGTATTTCTATTCCACATCATAGTTTATATCCTTTGTATACAGACATCTGTTGGAGACCTTGCAGAATACACCAACTTTCACACTCCTATCTTGGAATTACCTTTCTAGGCTATTTAGAATGTAAGTATTTTAAGGATTTATACAAGAATATAGAGATGTAGGGGGTTTGGGAAATGTTTGTTGGAGTTTTTTGTTTCTTTAATACTGATCCAAATTTCTCTTTCTCAGTTGTAACTGTGGTTAGTAAGACTGAGATAATCTAAGAAACAGGACAAGCAGTGTTGCACTTGTTCGAAGAAAGAAAAAAATTACATTTCTTGAATGCTTGAGTTTCTCTTCCAAGTAGAAAATTACTAAGTACCTGTGATTCCAAAAAAAATTCTACACAGATGACAAATGCTGGAGCATCCAGCATCTAAGGAGCATCCTGTATCTTCTGAGGCTCCAGGTCAGTCAGAGAAAGTGAGCTTCTCAGGATGCAGCAGAAGCATGACAATATTTTGTGACATACATTACAACAGTAGGTAATGGTTCTCCCAACAAAAGCAACTCAGGATATTCAGAACACTTTGTTGGTAAATATATTGTGTATATATACAGCAATTGTTAGCATATTTTGTATTGCAATTACTACAGAGAAAAATTATTGTGATATTACTTGTCTTCTCACACAAGACAATTCCAGGTCTCAATTTTTCTAACCTGATTAATATTATTTTCATAGTTCCACTGCGAACAGAAGCAAAGGAAGATATTAGAATACTCATTCACCACCAACATACCATCAAATACTTTCCTCCTGGTTTTAATATCTGAAGATTTTTATATAATCATTTTGTGGAATAGTTAAAAAATGCCATTAAGATTAGCTACTAAATCCTGGGATACAGCATATTAATGTTCCAGAGACCTGAAAGCAAGTATTATTTTTAGAACTGATTACAATTTTGTATGAACTCTCAGACTGCAACACCCATACACAGACATTTCAATTGAGAGGCTCTAGCTAGGGATGATACAGAAAAGAAGTGATTAACAAACTCAAAAACAGAGGCAAGATTTGCCTCAAGTAAAACAGTTCTACAACTAGTTTTCTACAGATGTAATATCCCAGTATGTAATCTAGCTTTTAACTTTCATAGGAGATTGGAGGCACAGAGAGGCCAACATTTTCCAGTTACAGCCTTCTTATTTATCTGAAGTGTAAACTAATCACTGCAGGCACTAAACATGTGAATCTCCCACCATTCCAGAAAGTATTCCAGAAAATCCCACAGTTCAGGCTTCTAGCCCCTAGTTTGACCACACATACCACATTTCTGCTCTGTATTTTTGACACCTAATTTAAAAAAAAAAAAAAAAAAAGCACCACAAACTGCAAAACAAAATTTATCCCAGTTATAGAAAACACAACACATAGTGTATTCAGTGCAACATTCCTTAAAACTCATGTGAACATTTAAAATGCAAGTGAGGGTGACTCATTTGCTATCGTTTACAGAGCTAATGCTTTATATCACAGCTATGAGCAAACATTCTATGGTGACAGGAATACAAAGTCACATTTCACTCCACAACACTAATTACATTAGTCATCTAAAGTGGATCTATATGTGTTTTACTCTCTTTTCTTTTTCCTGCTCTGTACCTCAGCAGTACAGTCACCAAACTCTAATGCTATGCACTCCTAATACTGTCATTGAAAATGTTTTCAACAAACAATTACTGAACCTAATTATTTTCTTGCTAATTTTTTCCCAGTGCAGATCCAAGACACTAATTTATTCATCATAATCTGATCTTCATCTCTTGCCAATCATAAATGTATCTAACCACTAAGAATCATTAATCCAGAAGATTTAGGTTTCACGCAAGTATGAATTCTGTGAATTGAATAATCAAAGATAGATACATTCAATCAGTGAAAACGTATATTCATCCAGTAAAAAGAATATGGCACAAACATACTTTTTCATTTAATTTCAATTTCTTTAAGTGATGCCTTCCCTATATTTTCCAAAGCTTGAACTGCTACTCTTTCTGACGCACAATGTCATACATAAATACAAGGTACACCAAAATCACCTTTCCCCACCCTCCCTGGATGATATGTGATTTTAGAGAGAAAGTTTATCAAAGTGAATAGCATCTATAAATTCTAGATCTATCTGGAGCACTGTTTCAGTATTTGAACACTGACACAGCAATACAGGCTGGTCTGCAAAATTGTGGATTCCTTCTTTTTTTAATAATCTCTTTAAATTTAGAAAAATGTTACTTAATGATTTTCAGAAGGCTTAATTGGCTTGTATAATGACAATAATCAGCTAATAGTTTCATCGCTAGAAGAAAAAGTCATAAAATTAATTTTTATGAGAATATGAACCAATATTCATAGGACTGAAAGACTTACATTACTAAAGAATTCTGATTAGTTAAACATATCAATAACTTCCCTTCAGAAAATTTGAAGTATGTTAACAAACTGACTGTCCGCTATACTGGACAATACTGTAAAACCACTAAGACCTAATTGGAATAGAGAGTAAATCAAATAATTTCATAGGCATAAGTGTCTAAAAGCACTTATGGAGAAAGTAGGGTCTTGCATCTTCATAATTTGTGCACCTTATTTCTTAGTCATAAGAATTAGACCACAGTCAACCATAACAGCCCCATATCTATATATTGTTTCATGCAGAAAAATCTATTTAAGATAGTTGTCTACATTTGAAGATCTCACAGCAGCATCCTCACATAAACTACAGTAACTGAAATAAAACTTCTATTACATTTAAAAATTAATTTATGATTGAACCCATTTCTAAACATGAGTTTAAGGACGTGTTTTAACCTTTTTCATCTTCTCCATTTTAGATCACACGGTGAATTCATGGCAGCTGTTGGGGATTAAATGTACAACACACAACTCAAATTGTTGAAAACAATGACATTTAAATAAATCAAAAGAAATTTCTAGTATCAGGTACATCAGAGGCAAGTGAAGTCAGATCCTCCCCACTAAACAAAGATAAATTACACTCAAGTCAAACATGACTGGTCACTTCCAACTGGGAGTCAGGCTATCTGATGGCAGCAGCTGTGAGAACAGGCTCAACAAAACACTTTGTTAGAACACAAGTTTAGAAATTCACATCCTTGCACTCCTTGATGTCTCATTAAAAGAAAAACACACATGCTATTTTCCTGTTATTGACTCTGTAGGAGAAAGGCAGTGGGAAGCAGATAAGAAGTACAAAGTATTTTCTGTTGAGAAAAAGAGGAGAATCAAAGATTTCTACCTCAGAGCAATGACAATGCATGATATTTTCAAAGCAGGAAATAAGTATTAGAAAATTATTCTGACCCTTAAGAAAGCATGTTCTACATGTTCTACATATTCTTTAAGCAGAAGTTTGAAGTAATTGGTTTTCTACAGGTTTTTATCCCATTAATTCCTGCCTCCAATCTAACTGGAATTTCTCAGGCCCCGCAAAACAAAAAAGAGAATGGTTTGGGTTAGTTTGGAGTTGTATAGGCCAGCTAGAATACCAATGCTGATGGGCATCAGGAAATGAGTTCTGCTTGTCTTATCCTCTATAGAAGCACTCTAGGTCTTTTTAAACCTATTGAATGACCAAATTTCATAAAGCATGTAGGAATTTATTTTGAGACTGCAAGTTTTTCCAAATGTAATTTGATGTACTAGTTTGCACTAGCACAGGAGTTGACAAGATAAAAGAGCAGTAGAAGTAATCCAAACAGTATAGTCCTGTAAATCTATGAAAACACAAAAAATTAAATCTCTACATTTGAATTTCCAAAGGCATACAATAGCATTTCGAAGATAAGTACCTTCACCAGAAAAATAAATACAAAATACAAAACCCCTTGCTTAGAGATTGCTCCAATACAAGCACAACAAAATTTAGTCCTTGACTACTGAAACAATATACACACTTTTGAAAATAACCACATTCTCCTGACAGTCATGAAAGAGATGAAAATAGTTACTGTTCAGACATCTTAATACCAATGACAAATCTAGATAAGATGAAAAAATAAAAAAAAATCTCCCATCTTAAATAAAAGGGCTACTGCCTACTTAGAAGACTTACCATGAAATGACACCTAACTAAAATTCCAGTACTAAAGAGTACATTTATTCTTTTCACAAAGAATCACAAATAAATAGTATGTGCTTATCATAAATAAGAATACTAATACTTAAAATAATGATTATGTTACTACAGTGCATCTAAATTGATAAAAAAAGGAGTTGTGATACCCTCTTCTTACTCCACTGCACTCTCATAGAGAAAGGTATCTCAGTTTTTGAAGTTAAACTGTAATTCTCATGCATGATTGAACAGGGAATAAGGAAGTAAGTACTACCCTATAAAATCAGGTCACCTTTAATTTGCACGGAGGAAGAAGTAATCCAAACCATAATATCCCAGGCAATAGCAAATCCCTTTTTTGGCATTAAGATAGAAGAGACAAAAACTCTGCAAACTCAAATCACTTTTCAAAGTTATTTACATAATATACAAAGAAGAACATGACAGGTAGACCTAGTTTTAAAGGTTAATCTCTAATCTGTTTAACATCAGATGATAG
The DNA here is from genome assembly GCA_013399895.1 of Serilophus lunatus. NCBI lineage: Eukaryota > Metazoa > Chordata > Aves > Passeriformes > Eurylaimidae > Serilophus > Serilophus lunatus. The sequence continues at coordinate 227,323 of VXBA01005482.1, forward strand.
ATGAGAATTAAAAAAAAAAACACAACCAAAAATATCACCAACCAAAAAGCAACAGAAACAAACTTACCTGTATGTGTGCTACAAGCTGTGCTTTCTCCTTGTCCTTACGCTCTATGCACCTCTTCAGTTCTTCTACCTCTGACATTACAGCATTGTGACTCAGCTTTGCTTTAAGTTCCAAAATATGTTTCTCCAGATTCTGCTTCTCTCTCTCATATCTTTCAGCTACTGCAAAACAGCAAGAACTAAGCAACCGACTCAGCAGAAACACTGACTCGTAGTAAATTAATTTTATCTCATTTCTTTTTTGGCAATTTTCGTCTCTATTTGAGACTATTCTAAAACTACTGACTTTGACCAAAATATATGAAAAATGGCTATACCTCTTAACCTTCTACTGAATGAGACAGTATTTTTCAGTAATTTTGGAAGGGTTTTCCACTCTTCCCTCTGCACACACCTACCCCTCCACAAAACAAAACAAAACAAAAAAACAACAAAACAAAACAAACTCCACTCAAAACCCCAAGAAAACTGAATAAAATAATATGGAAAAAAATAATGGGGAAGTTCTGATGTAAATGAAATTTGGCCATAAGCTTCTAGGCCAAGATTGTATCCCACCAGAGTAAAACTTCCTGATTTGGAAGTCACATTATCTGTGAATTTGAAGTCTGAATGCTGCAAGTACAACCAAAGTTTTTCATAAGACTAAGCTATAAATTCCTTCAACCAGAAATTCAATTGTCTTTAATCATAAACAAGTACCAGAGAGGCATAAAAAAAAATCTCCATTTGTCTTCTTCCCATGTATCTTTGAAAAAAATAGAAATAACATAGCAAGGTGAAACAGTTGCAAAAATTATATAAATATGTATGTATCTTAAAAGTATATTTTTATTTTCTTCATATTTTTACAACCACCTTGATTTATTATTGTACAATTAATAGGAAAAGTAAAATGAGCTCTCATTAACATGAATGGCATACTGTTTTAAGTACATCAACTTCTAAGCAGATACATGAACGTGATTGGAGAAAAACTATTGAAATTATTATTTTGTGTTACATTTCTGAAGCCAAGCCACATACAAAATCTAGCCCATTTCCAGTGCTCTGTATGAGATTTGTAAAACGGAGTCAGAGTCCTATTTTAAAAATCAAGATAATTCAGTAGCTGAAATATGAAAATATAAAAATAAGTCATTAGCCAAACATTAAGCAATCACATAGACACTAGATTTACAGTCACTATTCCTGTATTATCTTGAGTAATACTTTGCTATGTTAAAAAGGAGAAAGACTTACTCTAATGCCTTTAACTTTTCAAACATAATCAAAAAATAAAGACAGATAAATAACAATTAGATGAAGACCTTGCTGAAGTGGTAATTTAATATGCAATTATACATTGAAATGGTTTAAAGTATTTGTCTTCTAAATAAAATTATTCCAACTCTAAAACACCAACATACTGCAAAGAGAAGCAATGACTGCACCACAGCACTTAGTGACACGGTCTAGTGGACAAGGTGGTGGTAGGTCAAAGATTTGACTCAATGATCTCAGAGGTCTTCTCCATCCTAGCTGATTCTGTTATACAGGAAAATTTTCTTAATCACTTGGGAATATGTTGCTCCTTAGAAATTCTAACAGTAAGTTCTCAGCCTTATTAATCACTTAGTAAGTGACTTCTGCTACAGTTTTCCAGATGGCAGAATTTAAACTGCGAATGGACTGAAATGCAAGGTTTCTGTAAAATTACTACTTAAAATTAATACAAGTGTTTTTATTTGGTAAAAACACTATACAGTTTGCTGAAATTGTCTCATCTGTTTTAATCATGCAAATCAAGATATTTTATCCAAAACTAACTGTCATTGCTATTAATTGTTTTTAATATTCTGGCACCAACACTTCTTAAATTTGAGGAATTAAGTGGCTGCTTTTGTTGAAACAATAGAAGAATTGACTGCAACTCTAAGACAAAGTTCCTGTCCAAGCTTACTAACTAATTTGCAGACCTGTAGTCCAAAATGTGAGTTGTACCTGCTCTAATTCTCCTGTCATCATCTTGTACATCCTGGTAGCTTTGGCGATGCATGGCAGCTTGTGAAATTTGATGTTGCAATTCTACACGGTCTTCTTCTGCTCTCAGAAGTTGGGAACGAAGATCCTCAATCTAAAATGTACATACAAGTATCAAATATTTAATAAAAAAACAGAATGAAGGAGTAAACTTTTATTAAGCATTTAAAAAAATAATATTACATACAACTAATATTTATAAATAAATCTTAAGAGTACAGCAAATTGTAAACAAAAAGACAAACTACTTCCTAATTACAGGCCACAAAGGTATTACTCAAAATTCAAGGAAATATTTTAATTTGTTATATGTTAATTTGTTATTTGTTGACCATAGTTGCACTTTAATTTCTCTGCACCAAACAAAATGCTACCATATTATATGTTGAAATTGTCGTTTTACATAGTTCATTAAAATATCTATTCAAATTTAACAAACAATATGTTTTATTTAAATTGTGCCCCTTAAAAACACATTTATTCTTAAGAAGCATTGAGAAATTTACATTTTTCTTTTCTATCATACACAGTATAGCACTTACAACGATGACATCATGTACAGGAAGATAAACAAAATCTGACATGCTAAAACTGAAAAAACTACCTCTAATTCATATTACCCTATATTCCATGGACAGTGAGTTAAACTCAAAACAGTAATACAGTCAACCCAAGCTTCTGCTACATACACAAATCAAATAACTAATAATAAAAGATAAGTATGCCAATTGCCCCCTGTCTAGTTATTTCAGCCTTTTTACCCAGCCCTTGTGAAAGTAGGACCAGAAATGCTTAAGAGAAAGGACATTTTTCTAAAGCTATAATCCATGTTCCTACAAATTCTAAGTTTAATCATATGTGCCTCAGTAGCTAATGTTTAGAGCACGCTTTATATAGGTTTTCAGATATTTATTCATATATTTTTATTGCATGTTACAGTACAGCAAATACTTCTAGGTCATTGATTTATCTGAATTCACCAATTATAGCATGCACTTCACATAACAATAATTATTAATATAGAATTTGTTCTAAAGCATACTGTGAAAAGAGGCTATAAATGTGTTTATGTACTGAAGACATACCATTACTACCACTACATTATTATATATGAACATATATACATAAAAGTCTCGAAAGCAGAAAAAGCATATTTTAGACATCTAAACCTGTCTTTATCTCCTTTTTCCTTCACAGCACAATGCTAACAGAGTATGAAATTGGAAGATTAAGCAAAAAGACTCAGATGAGACCTAATATAAAAATATTAAGATTTTTACCACACCAAAGCAGTTACCTGATGCAAAAGAACTTCTCTACTGCCTTCAAATTCATTCAGCTTTTTTCGGGACTGCTCCAATTCCTGCTCAAGCTTTCATTTCAGAAGATGATAAAGATATAAAAACAGTGTATGTAAAAAGTGTATGTAAAGTGCATGCAAAAGTATTTTAACTATTTAATTCTGACACAAATTAATCTGTATAAGCACCTAATTAAAATGAGGTACCGTATACACAATATTTTTATTTGTCCAAAATGTTAAATTAAGCCTTCATTTGTATGAAGTCTCTGCTATATTGACTTAAATTACATAAAGAGAACCTAACTTGCAGTCTATCATTTTTGCACAATATTCTGAATCACATGAAGATACAAAGTCATGTATATTATCCAAAACAAAAAAAGCACAAAACCAAGTTTTTACTGAGTTAATAACAAAAAAAAAAAATTTTATAAAAAAAAAAAAAAAAAAAAAAAAAAAAAAAAAAAAAAAAAAAAAAAAGGAAGATAAATTTTAACTAAGTTTCAAGAACATTTTCTCTGGACTTGAAACATACTTTCGAACTCAAAATAACAAAATCAATTACTTCTATTTGAACTCGGAATTGTTACATAGTTTATTCATGGAAGTGTTACAGATTACATGCGTTGGAAGAACTGGTATTGGCAAAAATACGGTTTTTCCTGCGTTGTGCAACAAGATGTATTTGAATTATTCTGGAAACAATGACTGAAAAATTGAAGTGTCCTGAATAACATCAACTTAGCAATTTTAGTTTTCCTAACAACATAATATTAAAAATGTGATAATCAGAAATAGTCTGCAATGACTATTATAGTGGGGACCATTTAGAAAAAAGAAAAAAAAGCAAAAACTACAGAATATTTTCTGATTTCTGTCATAAATAGTTCAAAGATCCACATGGAAATAAATATGGATTTTGACAGCATAAATTGTTCTTGTTGAGATAGTAATCTCAAAGAGGATGTTGAGAGGCTGGCAAATGGGCAAAGTAAACAGGACCAGCATTAAGGGAATAAAGAGAGGAACATAACAAAACACAACAAAGATTTAGCATAAAGGGGTATAACTTTTAAATACCGACAAAAAGGCCAAACTTGATGCAAGAAGAAAAAAGCTAGAAAAAGCATAATACAGCCCTAGCATCCTGTTAGAACAGAAATACAAGAAATTTTGTTCTTTATGAACAGGAAGGGAGTAATATGGCAACAGTTCACTAAGAGTAATTAATAACTGTAGTGCAAAATAACCAGCATGAGCTAGTTGCAGAGATGAAAAAAAAGCTGCACCTTTGAACTGCTGCAAATAAGCAACAGCAGGCTATGTATAACTTCAGAGACAAATCAGAGAAAGAAATCAAGAATACACCCCAAGTTATAAAACTCTCTGCCTAGCAGGATGGAAGAGTCATTAGAAAGAACATACTATAACTTTGGGCTTTGAAGGAGAGACACAAATTCAGCCTAACTATATTCACAATGCCTCTGATGCAGAGAAAAAAACTAAACCTTGTATTTTTTTAAAGAGTAAATAAAGTTTGTCCTGTTGGTTTCTCTGAAAAAGGATGCATATACTGTAACATATGAAACCCACATTCATTTAAAACCAAACAAAAAGGAAAAAATTAGGTCTTACTTGGTTCTTTTCACTTTCATATTTCACAAGTTTGTTTTTCATGAGTTCTTCTGTTTCATCTGCTTTAGCATCTTGCTTCCTTAAAGCCTTTAGAGGAGAAAAATATCTTGTAAACTTCATTATAGAAGTTACAGAAGCTGTATTTCTAAGGCTGTTAAAATTAAAGAATCTGCTGATACATTTGAGAAAGAAGATCTAGACAAATGATTTCAGTCTGTGTCTAATAGTTCCATGTAGAACCAACGTATATTGTTATGAAAAAATAAATATAGGTCCATGCATACATAAACACACCCATGCAGTGAACAAAGTCTAAACTTCCCCTAACATCCTTCCGATGTATAGAATTCCAGAGGCTTAAGGTTGACCCCAAACACCTTGAGATGAAAGACTAAAAGCCTCAAGAGATCCTCTACAGATTAGCTGTGCACATATCAGAGAAAGAGGATATATTCTCTAACAAAGTGTGCATGTTGTGGAATACAGTGATACAAAGCACTGTAGTAAAGAAAATACTACCACAAGGTTGTGTTTGAACTGAAAAAAAAACAAGGAAAGTTACTTTATCCGAACCTGGACAGATGGTTAGAATCACAGTATTGTGACTAAATCAGACCTCGATGAAGATAACGGCATATACATCCGATATCATACTGATGGGAGCCTATTCAACCTAAGGCAACTGAAGGCCCACACCAAGACCCTAAATCATCTTGTCCACAAGCTGCTTTTTGCTGATGATGCTGCCCTCGTTGCTCACACAGAAGCAGCTTTGCAGCACTTAACATCCTGCTTTGCAGAGGCTGCTGAGCTTTTTGGGCTAGAAGTCAGCTTGAAGAAGACAGAAGTTCTTTACCAACCTGCACCTCAGAAAGTCTTCCATCATCCCAACATCACCATAGGCAAACCAGAGCTTAAGTCAGTCCAGCAGTTTAACTATCTAGGAAGTATCATTTCCTCAGATGGTAAGATTGACAAAGAGATAGACAACAGGTTAGCAAAGGCATACAGAGCCTTTGGAAAACTCCATAAAAGGGTCTGGTGCAATAAACACCTGAAGAAAAGTACAAAGATTAGTGTCTACAGCGCCATTGTACTGTCTACTCTTTTATATGGGTCTGAATCATGGGTCATCTACCGCCATCACCTGCGACTCCTTGGACGCTTCCATCAGCGTTGCCTCCGTGCAATCTTAAACATCCACTGGACCGACTGTGTGACTAATGTCACCGTCCTTGAACAGGCAGGGGTCACCAGTATTGAGGACATGCTGCTGAGGATGCAGCTGCACTGGGCAGGGCACATCTCCGGGATGGAGGATCACCACCTCCCTAAGATTGTGCTCTATGGTGAACTCGCCACTGGATGCAGTAACAGAGGAGCCCCAAAGAGGAGATACAAGGATTCCCTGAAACAACATCTCAGGGCTGGTCATATTGACTGCCATCAGTGGTCCACTCTGGCCTCCAATCGAGAGGCATGGAGACACACCAGCCATAATGCTGCTGCCTCCTTTGAGAATGCACGTAGAATCAGTCTTGAAGAGAAAAGACAACGCAGAAAGAACCGTGTCTCATCGCTACCACCTAAGGAAACTTTCCACTGTGCTTTTTGTAACCGGACTTGCCTGTCCCACATTGGCCTTTTTAGCCACAAGCGCACTTGCAGCAAGCGTGGGTAGAGCCCTTCTCATATATTCATTTGTGAAGCCTAGCCATGATGATGATGATGATTATGACTAAATCAACTGAAAGTTTACTGATCAAAAGTTACTGACATTGATGTGCCCTACTTTGACAACAACAAAAAACAAAACAAAAGAAATCCATGAGGGCTTTTCCTGTCTTCTCTCAGACTGAGACATATAAAGCCACATAAGTACATTTTCTAAAGCACCTTAGAAAAATAATATTTCCTTGAATATCAATTTCAAAATCTTTTCCCTCTGTAAACCAACATTATTAGCAGAACACAGACAATCACTGGCAAAGGAAGCTTTAGACATGACAGACATTAATGACACATAGAATTTGCAGCACATAAAACCAAAGTTTGGATACCTCAAGCAATAACAATGCCATTGGCTCATTCTAAGTATCACTCAGCATGATCAGCTGAGAGAGCAGTAGCCATGCACTTATAGGTTGTCAAGAATTTGAGCAACTGTTAATAAATTATGGTTTCTATCTGCACAATGCGACCAAGCATCTTTCACACTAGTCACAAATCAGAGACCTTAACACAAATCTTTTACTTTCATCTCATATCCTGAAATGTAAGTACATCTATTCCTTCCACAATTCCTTGCTAAAACTATAACAAAACACCGCCACATAGCCTGTCCAGAAAGAAATGTCTTTTTTCCTGTTTGTTTGTCCCAAGCAGCATTTTCATTTTACATTTTAAAGGAATATCTCCCATTACAAGTATCTCTGAAATTTGCCTCTATAAATAGTGCAATTTCATTCCGTTTTTGTACATTTTCTCTCCATTGTATACTGGAGAACAATTTCACTATATGAAAACAGAATGCAAGATATTCATCAGCTTGAGTGAGGCCAGGCATTCAGCTTTAGAAGTTTTGCTTTTAAAAGTAACTTTTTGGAAGAAGTAAATGTATTTGTGCATTTATCTCATTCTCACAACTTCATCATAGGAAACATAAAGGTTTCAGTATAGTTTGGATTACTCTCCTACTTGAATAGCTTACATTAAAAACTGAGAATCTGGAAGATATTAATCATAACTATGTCACTGAAAATATTATGCTACATAGAGTTATACTTTTAGTCATACTGATCCCTAATCAGATATCAGAAGACTGCAACATATTTAAGATTATTTCCCCAAGTATTCAGTAGATTTAAATCTATCATACCAGTCGACTATAAAACTCAACACTGCACACATTTTACTCAAAAAGACTTTCAGAAGTCCCAAAAAGCTACACGAACAGAAGTCAAAAACCATCACTTCAGCTAATGCCATTATTGCACAAGTTGGTTGGTTTTTTCTTTTGGTTTCTTTTTGTTTGTTTGGGTCATTTGGTTTTTCAAGACTAGAAGTACCACTTAAGAACAGCCTACTTGAAATTATGATGGATACTAACTCCAACTGAGCTCCATTTTCACTAGCAAAATTAGAAGCTCTGTTATATACCACCAACTTTATGCCAACCATACCATGGCACTAAATTAATAATTAACATAGTACCAAAAATGTGTGTTTTTGCATGCAGATTTGGCTAGAGATGTCAGCATCACGAGGAAAATATAAAAGCTGGACTGGAATTAAAAATACTAGTAAAATTTTCAAAGATTTTACTGCTGAAGGCAGAAAGTATGTCTCTGCATCAGTAGTACATCCTAATTCCCAGAAGAAACCACAACAATACATGTGCCATTTCAACTTACCAGGATCCCTGACTCATCTTTAGGCTATTAAATAGCTATGATTTCAAATAAAAAGGCAGTCTTTTCTATAATTGATACTACACATATAACATTCAGTTTTATTTTCTGTATGCCATAGAAATAGCATAGAGCCATTTCATTTTAAGGAAAAAACCAACTCATATATATACACACCAGAATTAAGATACTATAAAAAGAATGTGATGTTACAGTAAGTTAAACATACTACATAGGCTTTGTTTCAACTGAGAAACATGCAGTTCCAGTAGGTGTTAGGTAGGCAGTCAGTTCATCACTCAAAATGTCATTAAAAAATGGAAACATCTGCTTATTCACAGCCAGAGAAATATCAGCTGTTACTGACAATTCAGAAGTTGCATAGATAAAAGTCAATTCTATGTTTTGCCTGGTTCTTGTACTCCCTTGTAAATAATTCTCTCCCTCTGGTTTGTGCTACTCTTGTATTTTCTCCGCTAAAGATCTCTCTATGTAAGCTTTCTCTTAGGAAGGGAAAGGTAAAAGAAACAAATAAACAAACAAAACATGTAAAGGTCCCATTTGGTCTTTGATTTCAGTTGCTCTCTCCAAAAAAAGGTTTGGGGGAGTCACATGTCAAAAATGGGAACTAGGAAGGGGATTCTAAGGAAAACAGTTCTAGCACACACTCCTCACTAATAGCTCCCAAGCAGCAGGCAGACACTATTCAGAGTTGCTAAAGCACCAAGGAATGGTACCAGGCCTACAGTCAATAGGATTGTCCCACCAAGATCCTCCTCTTGAAAGCATTAGGATCCAAGATAGTCAAGGACAAGGAGGCTGATGAGGCCTTGAAGGGGACAGACATAGAGGAGGCTGCAAGAAAACAGAGAACTTCCACGTAAAAAGGTCTTCACAGCATGTTTTTGGGATGGGTCAGCTACATGCTACCCTGCCTGCTTAGGAGGTCAGACTAAATTATCTTCTGATTTGATCAAGGACAGCAACTCTTATAGGTCTTTATAAAGAGTTCACTAGCGTAAGAGAGTATTAGATTACAAACATAATGGGTATACCCCAACACACCATGCCTCATCCATATACATACAGAATATATCAAACCCCAAAAAGAAAATAATTTCCTCCCCAGACAGATAAATTTTTCCTATACAATGAGGAAAACTACGTGGAGGATTCTGTAACAACAGATCAAGTTTTCCAACTATGAAAACCTTTCAGAAGCAAATCATAACTTTCACTGCAATTTAAGCCTACTGACTATTCTAAGGGTTTGGTTTTTGGTTTTGTTTGAGTTTTGCTGTGTTGTTTTTCATTTTAAAATAAAACCAGATAATTTGAAAGCAATGCACAGACCACAAACTGCAATTTACTCCCTCAAAGAGCAACTGATCAGCAAGTTATTCATACTATCAGAAATAGACAAGCAGACCAATCTCATGATATATTTTAAAATAAGGCAAAAGGGTACCACATCCTAATCAGAAAAATTCTTTCCCTAACTTGCTAAGTAAGTGAGTAGCATGGGTCCAAGTATGCTACCTACACATACCAGCCAGGCATTTAAAGACAGACTACCCAGCTATTTCAGTGGCAGATAGGTATCAGACTGGCTCATGTTCCAAGAAACAGTCAGACTCAAACTACAATCAAAACAGAAACCATTAGCCACAGGTGGTGTAGCACAGAGCCAAAGAGCAAGTATCAACAATGCAATAAAATACCCAGATATCTCAGAACACAGATCAAGTTTATGTTTGTCTAGAAAGATCAGAGATAAAGATATGCAAAAAAAAGAATTTGCAATAACATTTGTGACCATCAGTTTACCCCACTCTCAGTCCCCCAGCTTCTTACACTTCACGGTATTTGCAGTGAGATGCAAAAAGAATCCAAGTGTACCATTGCACAAAAAAAAAAAAAATGTTTCCTGGCCTATCCAAATTGCTACCTTAAGACTTAGTATAGTCATTGACTTACACAGTCAGTGGTTTCAAAATGTTCTATAAAGATGGTTCTGTTCACCTAAAGCATGCAAAGCATGAACACATGGACACATTTCACCAAAATCCAGAAAACCAGGCACAGGACTTTGTATTTTGGGTGGATATGTGCACCCAGTGCACATATGAGCTCTTTAAAGCTCATTTTTAAGAATGATACTTGATCTTGTTTTAGAAAATAGGTACACAAATGTAAACAAACAAAAAGAGGTAATGGTGTCCTTTATGTTCAAAAAAAAAAAAAAAAAGATTGAGGAATCTCAAAATAGTTTACACGATAAATGTAGTTGCTAAAGCAAATCCTGTATACATGTCAGTAGCACTGGTAAGGTGAGCATAGTTATTCTCCTTTCTAACCAGGAATACATTTGTATCAGGAATACAGAAATAATCAAAGATGTACAATTTGCATTAATTTTTTTTGCTAATTGCTAATCTGCAGTAATTGCTGTTTAAATGCACCAATATACTAAGTTAAAAGATACACAAAAATGTAGAGAAAGTAATTTTTATACACATACACAGTACAAACAGACTACAAATTCAAAAGAAAAATGCAAATACATAAGTTAAATATGTAAAATGTTATATGTCAAGCTTTATGGTCACTATACAACTAGATACCATCTTGGTTAATAATCAATCTATGATTATAATAATGCTACAATACAAATAAGAAGTTTGCACATTATAGAAAAGACTGGCAAAAAGACAGACAACAGAAAGACCAAAACAAACGTATCATGATGGCACTGAAAATATATAATTTAATAATTGCAATTTAGGAAGATGATTCCCTTAAGACAGTAAAACAGTGACAAGTAGTGGTCAGTCATGGGCACTGCAATTTCCTTAGAAATTATAACATTTAATTCTCACATAAACTTCACAAGATTTCTTAATTAAAGCAACTACTGGTCACATTCAAAAGTCAAATTTGATTTTGTTGGGTTTGATGTGTAACAGGCAAACTAATGAAAAAATTGTAACTTTAAATAGCATTTCTCTGTAAATCATTCAGGCTATATTAAACGACAGGATTTCAAAACTCAGCCCAAACGCTACCCTCCTTTCCAGTAATGTTACTTGGGAAGCATCTTAGAGAAATAGAAGAAAACAGAAATAGACTTCAATGGAACATGACACCCATGCAATGACCACCACAAGATTTGGGTCACTGACAGAGCTGAATCTATTGAACTCACAATTCAAACTACAAAGGACAAGAAATAATAAAGTAACAAGCTCTTAAAATTATGCAGAAACATGTTTCATCCAAACAACAATTGTGGCAAAATATTTGTTTACTTTATTCTTGCTAGGCTATGCAAAATTATACAAAGCAATTCAAGTACATTCTTTCTAAAATACAGCAACTTCAGCTGTACTTAAAAAAGGGGTTTCTTAGGAAAACTTACAAACATGTGTAAAGAATAAAATAGAATTTGCAGGAGAAAGGTTTAAACCATCTTAATTCACAGCTGGACACTTTAAGGGAATGGAAGGTCTGGGATGTATTTAGTATTTCATATTCATTTTGTAACTAAGCAACTAAGCAAAAAGGTACTCAGCCTGAAGGCTCATGATCACACAGACCATGATCATTCATATGATCTATGAAAGATCCTATGACAATTCTTTGAACTACATTTGAACTCGTTCAACTGAGGCCAAATTTTCCTCCCAAGGAAACCATGGCATCACCTATGTATCTTTAGAGATACAAAAGTTAAAAAAGGGTGTTCTAATCTGCAGATAACACGACCAAATCACACCAATTCATGCCATTAAGCATCCCTTTACCAGACTGAAAGCACAATTGAATCATCTAGAAATGGGTGTGGGCACATTACAGAGCAATGGAAACTGAAATTAATCCTTCTAGTTCTTTTCACCCACTGGGACATCAATCAGGGGCAAAAATAAAACAGTAAGCCTTTCGGAAATATTAGCAGAAGGACTACAAGCCTTTTGATAAACATTACCTTTTATCTATATCAAAAAAAGCAACTTCTAAAATGCCTCTTTGAACAGTCCCTAGCTTTACATTAAAAACATAACACCATCCTAAATTAAGGTTCCTCAGTACCACTGCACAGTATAACACCTTCAAAAAAGGATGTATACTGTTGCTAATACTAGAAGTGAAAACCAAGGACTGGTTGATTTTATCCTCAATTATAGTATTCTATTATTGCAAATCATATCCTTAAGGGGAGTGAAATAAAAATTTACACTATGTTAAAGCAGATTTTCAAAATAGGAGTAAAAGCAGAAATATTTTTCACACATTTCCCAAAACATGCAGAAAAAAAAGCTAGTAGCTGTCTCGAATTTTAACTTGTATTATAAACATTTCTATTTGTCTACTAAACAATATTTTATATTTCATCAGATACTGTTAAATGAAACTCAAAAGTAATGAAAAGCTGTCTGGCCACTACAGTGAATTGCTTGTTGAAATAAATTAAAAATAAACTGTTCACAGCAAGCAAAGTTAACATTTTAGAAAACAAAATGTTTTAATTGGGAAAAATCAGGTAATGACTTGCTTAGGGTTCCAGGAAGGGCACTGGGGGTAGGTTCTTAGAACATTTATGGCACTTACAAAAAATGTCTAAACATAGTCAAGACAGCATAACGAAGAACTGAGACTGTACTTGGTATTATCTACTCATCAAAACAATCTGAGTTGGACAGACAGTTAAAAAATGTGCCCAAGATACGAGCACTTTTGGCATTTTGACAGGTACAGGCACACAAATGCAACACATTCCTAATTAAATCTTAAATATACAGGAAGTTTACACTTGCATACCTCTTGTAACTGAAGAGACATATGTCCCAACTGGTCCTGGCGCCGTTCTACAAGCTGCCTTTCAGCACGCATTTCTTGCTCTATCTCCTGAAGTCTTCTCTCTACCCGTTCTGATACCTTCAAAAGGAGAAAACCCTGCTGTAGGAAATTAGTGAGCCTTTTACTACATGTGAAAATAACAAAAAGGAAAACAGAGAATGGGGCAAAAAGAAAAAAGAACACAATTTGTATTTCATTAAAAAAGATTTGCAATGGTACAGAAAATAAGCAGTTATAGCAGCGAGTACTCCAGAAGTACTCCAGCAGGCAACCAGTTACCTTGCTAGCAACATCTTCCTTTATGTATAGGCTTTTTTTTTTTTTTTTTTACAGTGGTAACCCTATTCAAATGTTAAATATCTCAATATCAGGTTTGGTGCAGTCTAACATGAAGCTGCAATACTAAAAACTTAACTTCTCTGTCACAAGCCTGATTAATCTCTGGAGAGATATTTCTTTCACATCTCTAGTCCTCAAAACAGACCAATTTTGCCTCTTTCATGCTCTGGTATCTGTGAGTGAAAAGTAGTAAACAAGAGCTAGAGTACACGAGAATGACTGTAGCAACACAAAATAACTGCATCACTTTAAGCCTTCTTCCCAATATTTTGTGGATCCATGTACAAACTAATGTAAATAACAGTAGTTATTTATTAAAGTAATTTGGGTCATGAACCTAACAGTTCAATCAAACTACAATACCAGAATTCCTTCATTTCTCCAATTCAAGTTGCTAGCAGATAGCACCCTCTTGAGGCAGCAAATTAAATTTATTTTGTTAAAGAAAAATATTTGTGTATCGTTTCCTTCCTAATTTTAAACTAACTGCTTTAAACAACCTCTAGAAAGCAATACCTCTATTACCAAATGGTAGTCAGATAAAAAAAGAAAGACATAAAACACCATTCAACTACTAGTTTCTGATGAATGTGGAGGGAAACATGTTCTCATTTGCTGTTAAGCAAGCTTCTATCAGCACTAGGCATATGCAGAGAAGGAAAATTTTAACATGAGTAACACAATTGTTCCTGTTGCTACACAGCTAGGGTTACATTTATATTCTGGGCTTCACAACCTTTAATGAAAGTCTTTTTCTTTACAACAGAATACATCCTTTGGGAAACATTTCATCTGACTCTGCAAACAAGAATAGTCGGCTTACAGTTTGGAATAATGTATTTTTCCTAAAACCATCAGGAGATCCACAAGGAATGTACTGTGTCATACCATGCTCTTTCATATAAATTATGAAAGTTTAGCAGTCATAATCCAGAATAATTACTAAAACTAATATATAAAAAATAAGGTCACATCATGATGTTTATTTTGACAAGTACTACTAATAATTCACAATACTAATAATTACTTCTAATAATTTACAAAATACTCCAGCTATCAGAAACAATAATACTAGACAGCAGGAACAGAAAACAACTTTCATTCAACTTGTTATATCTTTGCTGAAAACCAGGACATAAGGTATCATCCTTTTTCCATTATATAACTAAAGAAATTAAACAGTAATGTTTTTACATTTTTTAAAAAGAATTTGACTACATGTTTTTGAAGGCAAAAGCTTTTTCAGGTCTCTCATGTATCATTTTCAATTGAAGTTAAGGCAGATGAGAACTAAAGATATTAAGAAAGAAAATGTGTAATTTTGACTTGACAAAAGATCCAAAAGTAACATCACTCCCAAAGGTGACATTCAAAAGGAGAGTTCAGTACTTTCCTCACTGTCATGGGTCTAGTTCATGGCATGCACAGCAGATGACATGACACAGAGCAGCACTAGACAAGGTTTAGATTCCTGCAAACTTCAGATTCCATTGCAAATTCTAACTAACTCAGAACAAGTAAGAAAGTAACTTTAACAAGTGATTTGTCTTGCCTCTGACTTCATTCAACTCATTCCAGAATAATATTGTCATATTATTTCTAACAAGGTACTGAAAAAGATGCATTATATATCATTATATCTGTCAGGTGTGTTGAAGTTCCAGAGTTACAGACATAATAGTCTTTAACAGAAAATACTCAAACCCCACAACCAAAACAAACCACGAAACATTTTGATGCTACTTATAATTCATTAGAAAAAAAACCCTTCTATCAAGAAACTATAGTTAGTATACCTAGTATAATGTTAGTTCACATTCTCTATCCACAGAGCACAGAAAGGAGAGGCTGGAAGGGACTTCAAATGCTAGCACACTTGCTGCCTGCCTGCTCAAAAACATTCATAGAAAACTTTACATTCTTGATTCTATTGTCTCTAAAATGAGTTGTTTTTCTTAAAGTATGATTTTAGTCTCCCTTGTTGAATTTTATGACTATTAAGCTTCAGCCTCTAAGCCACACCCAAGATTGGATTCTGGCTTTCCATTTTGTTTCCCAACATACTTGAAGTTCATCTGCAAATGTAACAAACATTTTACATCCCCATTCCTGGTCATTAACTTCCAGTTTAACTTACTGGCAAGTACCATGGCTAAAAAGACGTTAAACATGAACCTACTTTCTTGGCACACTGTTAGCAGTTTCCCTCTCCTCTACGGAGGTCAGGCCAATTGGTTTGATCACCCTGAGAAATACCATGGGACACAGCATCAAAAACCTTGCTGAAGTCCAGGATAGACAACATTCACTGCTCCCCCCACATCCATTAGTGATTGTTCCATTGCAAAAGGCAGTCAGGTTTATTACATGTTATTTCCTTTTGGTGAATCCATGTTGACTACACTGAACCTCTTCTCATCTTCCATGTGCTTAGAGTAAGCCTCCAGAATGAGCTGTTCCATGACCCCTCCAGGGACTAAGGAAGCTGACTAGTCTGTAGTTCTCTAGGTCCTCCTTTTTGAAGACTGGAGTGTCATTGACTTTCTTCCAGTCCTTAGGCATCTCTTTCTGATCACCATGACTTTCCAAAGATGATTGAGAGTGGCCCAGCAATGACGTCTGCCCGTTCCCCCTGTCCTCATGGGAGTGCATGAGTGTGCATCTCATCACTTGCAGGTGTCGATTTTGACTAAATAAACTAATTCTCCTTGACCAAGTGAAAGTCTTCCTTTCTTTAGACCTTCTCCCTTATCTCCTGGGTCAAGGATTCCTGAACGCAGGCCTTAAGAGAGAGGACTGAAACCCATTATTTCATGGTAGCCAAGGCCGCCCCTAACCTTCACATCTCCAACCAGACTACCCTTATCAGTTAGCATAAGGTCCAAGAGCTCACCTTTCCTCACTGGTTCCTCCATCACCTGCATCAGAAAGTTATCATCAATGTTTTCCAAGAACCTCCTGGAGTGTTTATGCCTTGCTGCATTATTCCACCAGCACATGTCAGTGTGGTTGAGAACCACAGCCTGTGCTGAGGCTGCTTCCAGTTCTCTCTAAAAGGCCCAATCTACTATCTCCTCCTGATCAGGAAGCCTGTAATAAACACCCCAAACTATTATTCATGACAAGATTCCAATCATGCAAACTATTCCATCATGTCTCTGTAACTGCAATAAGATTCAAGACTTGCAACTACACACAGATCTCTAAATCTTTCTATTTGTTTCCCATACTTCATGCACTGTTATACAGGCACTTCAGCAAGGTGTTATCTCCCACAAGAATTATGTTCTCTGTTTTTGTAGCCTCTCTGACTTTCCTCAGTTTCTCAGAGAGCCTGTAACATACAACAGTAGGGATTAAAAAAAAAAAATTAGAAACAGTTAAGTGCTAACTCATTAAATAGTACATACAGAGCAAACTAAAACTCACTTGTCTTCATTTGTCCCAAATGACTCTGACTGAGGACAACATTTCTAGCAGAAAAGCATGTCTCTTGACCTCTGAATCTTATCAAAAATCTTAGTGTAGACAAGTGATCCACTGAAGAACAGTACAAAGAATATGGAGGTTCTACACAATGACATGAACTACTAACACTAAGTTACTTCATTCAGAACATATCAGAATGCAATTTCAAGGATGCATTTTTAGCATGAATGACTGATGATGCTAGAGCTGTGTTTCCACATAAAGCTTTCAGGTAGCAGCAAAATCTATAAAAATGGATTAGGCTATGAAAAAATTCTCCCCCTCCTCTTTTTAAAAAGAAATATTGTCCTTTTTAAAACCAGGTTGATATTTAAGTCTTGTAGCTAAATATAATCTTGTGAAGATGTTGTATGCTTACTGTTCAAAAAGTGGCATCCTACTTTCTTTCCTGTTTTTCAGCTTTCCATTGTTACTTTTAGTGCACAAGTCCTGCTAATTGAAATCTATTACAACAGATTTTTGATGCCTTTCTTGTTACGACCCATTTTATCACCAATGCATACTTGAAACAGGAATATTAAAATCACAAAAATAGCAAATTTTTCATGGATGTCACTTTAAATATTGTTAAACTTTTCCCACATGGCAAATGGTAATGTGTGTTATACCTTTTACAAGTCACCTGTGCAGTACCAAAAATCCTTACACCAGATCTTCTAAAGGACAGTTCCTTATCTGACAATAATCCTGGCTCTCAGATATCACAATCACGACAATTCCTTGTAAGACCCATTTCACCTGACATCACTGTCTTTTTCCAGAAACACAGCCTACATCACTTCCTGATGGCACCATGTCAATTAAGCATCTACTTAATTCATTTATGTATAAACGATCAGCATCTCAAGCTATTTGGGATGTGCTGCTATCCAAGAGATTGCAACAAAATACTCAAGAGGGCTATCTTATATAACTATAAAATTAGTAAATATTCTTCTAATTGCTTATGGACACTCCTCTAGCAAACACTCAGTTTTCAAGAAAAAAGAAATCTCACAAAACTACTAGTTAAGGAAGAGATTTTGATATAGACCTTTAAAACCTGCAACTCTTTATACCAAAACTGCATAGATTCTGAAGTACAAGGCTATGGACTTGACTTGAAAAAGGTATATAACTGTGCCTGTGTCACCTCCTTGGATGTCTTTTAGTTTTTATATTGAGTGGAAAAGTCCTCTTTAAAGGTAAAATTAATGTGTCTTCATTGTGTTCTGTGGGTCTTGAAGTATTCAAATTGAACATCAAAAAGGCTCTAAGAATCACAAACACTAATAAAACGAAACTCTGAATGAGTGACTCAGAGGAACTGTAGTGACTAGACCTTTATCATCACACATCTACATACAGGCAATTTTCAAACAGCACTGAATGTACTAAACAGTACAGCTGTAAGAATTTAGATATATGTCTCTACAAAAAATAAAGACTTAAGGACACTGAACTGAAAAGAATGTTTCTACCATGAGCTCATCCTGTGAAGTTATCAAGATCTCAAGCTGACAATTTATTGCCAGGAATCACATAGTAAAATATAAATACAAGAATGGCAATGCTAGAGGTGATAAACACTCCAAAGTGAAGTATTAAAGGCACTATAAGGACAAAAGTGCGTGCACAACTTCGAATAAGGAAGTTTTGAGTAAAAAAGTATTTACTCTTACCCAACTCACTTTCACCAATGACATAACGCTTCTGAACTAAGCAATCTCATTAGAAGAATTCATAATCAAACACGTGCTAAAGGATCTCAGACACCTACAATAACAGTCCATAGTTTCTGCATGCACTCTAATCTCATGTTTTGCAATGCACACCACTAAGAATAAAAAGAATTCTAATGTCCATACTTAATTCCCCTCTTTTCCATTTCTCTCATCTCACTCATTCAACTTACTTCATCTTACCAGGCTACTAGGAGAAAGCAAAACCAACAGTTTAACAAAGACCACCCATTATAGTTTTCTACAAAGTCTGGCAAGGCAAGTCCTCTTTCCCTGATGAATTCTATCATATCAAGAATATAAGTGGTACAGACAGAGTGTCTTGAATCCCTGTCCAACTTAATCTGCAGTTCGGAATTTATACAAGTACATTTATTAAGTCTGCTGGTACCAACATGTGGTCTGTGGTAACGATATTGTTTATCAGTGACAAAGACATCACTAAAGCTCCTGACTGAGCATTTACTACCAGTTCATGCTACTTCAGGACAAGACGAATCACCTATGGGAAAACAAGGACAAAAAACACTTGCTCTGAAAAGTCTGCATTGCTACTTATACCACAACAAATACTTAACATAAGATTTGAGTGTGTGCTTTACGTGTCAAGAACTACCTATAGGATTCTCACGTACTAAACACTGGGGAGACTCTCAACTTCTCTTGTTCCTACACCAATATGCTGTTTGACTTCCACCTCAATAGCAGACCTCCTTCAGATTTAAGTAAAATAGCCTGCAGTTAGTTTGCTTCCAGCAGATAAAGGAGACCAAGAAAAAGGACTCTCACAGCTGTCCTGCTTTCATTATTATATTTTGTCACCAAGCCTTCAGAGAAGAGTACAGCCCAAACAGATTCCCTCAGTTTTGCTACACAAATGGTAAGGTTTGAAAAGGACAGAGAGGGAGGGAGGGGGGAGAAGAAACAATAGTATTTATCATCAGAACACGGGAAAGCTTCTATTTTCCCCAAAGGTAACTTCAACAAGAATAATTACATTCAAATCAATGTTCATAGTTAAAAAGCAGCTTTCTCCAAGGCTGCAAATTTTGGAACAGAAAAATGCACAAAATACACACTTGTAAAACACCCACTTTTACTTTAAACAAGTATCTGATATATAAAACTTGTCTCGTCGATTGCATTATTAAAAGGTAACATTACAATGGCCTATAGTAGCCTAAATAAGATCGCGTACAGATATACACACCAATATGTGAAACCCATTACCAACACACACAAACTAAATGCCCACATCCTGCTTCGAATACTAAATATAAATAATATTTTCATGTTAGTTACACTCACTGTTTCTTGTTTTTGGGACTCAGTGAGCTTTTCAGACAATTCTTCTAAAGTCTTTCTTAATTCAGCATCAGTCCTTCACAAAAAAAATAGAAGTAAAACAAGATTATACATTGCAACAAGTAAATAACCATGACAATTTTAAGCAGCAACGACCTCCCAGAATTTTATGCTATTTCAGTTTGTTCTACAGCCTAGTGTAGTTAGAGACAAGCCTCAAGTGGAAAATTCATGATAAAAAGCATTTCCATTCCACAAGTGAAGAAACAGAGCATGTAAGTATCACGTCAACAAATACAAAATCATGGGCACATCTACACAATTCTTTTGAACAGCAGTTTCCTACTAGGAATTAAAATTCCTGTTATTGCTATTCAACAAAGCACCATATGTTGAAAAGTACCTACATTATGGCCTGCATGACAGCTCGTCCTCAAGAAACTCCAGTACCAAGAATAAATAACGAGCAAAGTTGTAGTTAAAGAAATTTCCAAGTCCTAGTTTTTTTGTCCATCCATTAAAAAAGATGAGGAAAGCCATATATACTACCCAAATTAGAACTGATGGGTGTCATCTACATTTATAAATGCTACAGAAGATGACATAAAACAAGCAGTTCACAACACTGCTTTCATCTGCACATTGTGCAATTCCTCACTCTCCCCGAAATTATTTTTTGAAATAAAAAAAGAGTTTAAGAATTATTTTCCACACTATTCTTCACACATATATTCTGTTTATACCGATTTCTTCTTGAAAGCTCCCGGCTGATGTCATCTCCTAGGCGGACTTGTTCACTACTGAGATCTTGAAGAGACTGGTGGAAACAATGTAGCTGTAAATTAAAGTACATAAATTAATCCAAGGCTTACAAACTCTTTTCACCTGTGATATTCCAAAAATATATCTATACATATAAACTATTTAAAATACAGCAGAAAAAAAGATAAAAGTTCATGAGTTGTAGCTGAGCCTGGATGAGGCTTGCACATTTTTATTTCAAACCTTCATAATACATGCTTGGTGAAGTTTAATTTTCAGTACATTATTTGCTAAACCACGTTTTAACCTAATGCAAAGCAAATTGAATGATCTGAACAGACAAAGTCAGCAAAGAGAAACTGCATGCCAATAAATGCTAGCATAGTTCAGCACAGCTATACATGTAATTAAAAACAGATGACATACAAAATTGCAAATGAATAAGCAGAACACTATGACATATTCAGGAACTATCAGAACACCAAGAATAGGTATTTTACCTTGCCCAAGACTCTATGTACTATTTTTCAGAGCTTGAACCCCCCCCCCCAAAAAAAAAAACCAAACAAACCAAAAACACACATCTATTTTCCTCTCTAAAACCTCCCATTTCCCCCATTCAGCAGATTCACAATTTATAGTCAAAGTTTTAAGGGGGGGGAGGGGGAAACTAACAGGTCATCCATTCTTCATGGGATAAAAAGTGACAGTGAATCCAGCGTAATCCAACTTATTGATGGCAAGAGTTCCACAGTTCCAGGATCAGTTTTATGAAAAACTATGATTTATAATATCCCTTTGAGCTATGCCCAAGATTTAAACCTGGATCTTCCACAACTCAGCTGACAAACATTCAGACACAGGCACTACCACCTCTCCTGTTTGATTAACTAGAAATTTCAACCTGACCCCAAAAACTTTGAAAAAACACTGCACATTTTCAAAATGCCCGTGCCTACAAAGGAGAGGGACTTACATGTGTTAAAAGCCCATTTGGCTGGAAAATTATCTAAGCTAGGAGGAGTCAGAATGGGAATAAAGGGACCATGGTTACAGAAAATGATAAAGACACAACTTTAGTTAAACAGTACTGCTTTATATCTCTGTCCTAATTTCTACCTATGATCAATGACTACCTCTAGCTCATCTTCCTCAAAGCATTGTACTCTTCTTACAAAACAGTTAATGACAGGGTAAAGTCATATTCGCTCACTGAAAATAAGGAATAAGCCAGAAGTTATCATCAAAATGGGGGAAAAAGCTATTTGTTTGCACAGTTACTTGATACAAATGAGGAATTTTGCATGCATTGCAGGAACTCCCTTGAATAAAATTTCTAAGATATTTATAGGATAAAATAACCCAAAATAGTCCTGAGCTTTTTGAAAGCTTAGAAAGAAAAATTCTCATATAACATTATTACCTTTCACAGATTATGTTCCATACTAACCCTAGAAGAAGGAATGGAGGGGAACTCGACTGAAAGGACAATGAAACATGATGAAATAAAAATCTAGGAATATCTGTAGCTCCACAAAAAGTCAACTAAAATGTATTTTAGTCAAGTTGAAAATTATCTGGAAGTTGATACTGATTTAATAAAGTCAATATGAACACCTTACAATTAGCTTCTTTAGTATTAGTGACAATCACTTTCTTCTGGACAAATTGGTCTACACAGAGGGAATACACTCAAGCAAGTCCAGCCACTCTGTCTGAAAGAGTAAAACCAGGTAGTGAAATCCCCTCTCTACCTGTAGGATATAGAAAGACTATGACCCATTACAGTAATTTATTTATTTTTCCTGGAATCTGCAAGCAGACACAAGTTGAAGAGTACAAAAATTACCAGTGGGCATACACTTCTCGCCCTCACATCATTTGCCTGAACTATAGGGTCAAATTATCCCACTCACAGGTCAGACCTCAAACTAAGATGAAAAACTAGCTGGACCACAACCAATCCAAGCTACTCTGAAGTAAACAGCAAAAGTACTAAGTCCTCATGCCATTAGCTAAAGCAGAATGATCTCCTTTATAGCCACACTAAACTTGAGCGCATGCATATTAATCACAAAATTGTTAGGGTTGGAATGGACCTCTGCAGATCATCCAGTCCAACTCCGCTGCCAAGGCAGAGTTACCTACAGCAGGTTACACAGGAACACATCCAGGTGGGTTATGAATGTCTCCAGAGAGACTATATTCTTTCTCAGCAGCCTGTCCCAGTGCTCTGCCACCTTCAATGTAAATAAGTTCTTCCGCATATTGAGATGAAACTTCCTGTGTTTTAGTCTGTGGCGATTGCTCCTCATCTTGTGAAAAGGCACCAGTGAAAAGAGTCTGACACCATCCTCTTGGCACTGGCCTTTGAGATATTTGGATGCACTAATGAGATCCCTTCTCAGTCTTCTCTTCTCCAGACTAAACAGGCTATTCAGAGATTATTTTTCTTTCTCACAGGTGGCCTAAAAAGTACAGAGATTATTTCCGTATTTCACTTTCAATATCACTACCATCTGCATCTTTTTCTCAATCATTATTTGCATGAAACTTCATGCCACTGATAGATACAAGAGGTGACTCTGTAATGAGAAACACTGAAAGCCACACTTCATAGCTAAAACTTTCTTAGTTGCATCATCAGAATCACCCCATTTGATGTAAACCAAAGAGCCTGGTGACCACATATTGCCTATTTGGAGAAGCAACTTCCATTAATGCTTCATACCTGTTCCCAATTATCTGCTTCACTGACAAATCGAACACTCGCAGATCTAGACCTTCGATGTTTATTGCCTTGTGAGTCTCCATAATCCCTGAGAGGAGAAGTAGGCAGGAAGTGGCGTTTCCCTTTATGAGACAAAAGAAACAAGCAGGAAGACAAAAATCTGGATGGGAAATTTTTCATTTTGCTTCACCAAAAATGCATATTTCATCTTGCCAACATTCTTATAGGCCACATTACAGAAAAAAAACAACTATTAAATTAAAAATACACACAGACATATGACTTCTTTAGCTCTTCTCAGGATTCTTCTTCAATTTAAATATTTCTTACCTGTGACATATATATATTCCAGAAGGAGGTTTCCTTTGTTTCTCCAAGGAGTAAGTAAGTTTTTTACTCAAATTTATTTGCCTGAGCAATTGTTTTTCTTCCATGAGAATCTCTTAGAGCTTCAAACTATCGTACTTCACAGCTTTTACACAGGAAATAAAGTTTTGGAGCTTTCTACTAAAATACATTAAATGCTAGTTATGAGAGGAATACTCCTCCTAAATACACTTTTTTCTAAAATACAATGAATTTTCAGAGGCATACAAAAAAAACCAACTACTTTTCTGTAGGTTATTAATTGGTTCATGTTTTTTTTTCACTGAGCCTTATGTAATTGCATCTGTACATCCATATAATCTCATGTACTTAAAATAGTTATAGATTCCCTCTTTGCTGTGAAGCAAGCTTCAGAAGCTGCAAAATCTTTTGGTTTAGCTTTAACCTGCATGTACCTACAACTCATGCAGTGGGCAAGGATCAGCTGAAAGAATCAATGTTTCAGTTGGATCTCTTGGGATGTCAGCAGAAAAATACTATGTAACAGAAAGCTAGAAGAATTTACCAAATAAACAACTGCGTAACTTAATGCAGGTCTCCAGAATTCCTGAACTGAATTTCTTTGAATGGAGGGATGCTTTTTCATGCTATTATCTCTACACTTTTTCTTCTTAATTTCCTTTTTCTATACCACAGCTATATGACACAATTTAAATATACTCAAGGACTTTTAAGTATTTTACCTGATGCTCCTTCTCCATCCAGATCACTAGGATATAAGCTTGAGAGAGATGCACTTCTCATTCCAGAGTTTCGTATTAGTCGCTGGTTCCTTAACTGACCTATCGATTGTTCCAGTGTTTCTTTTAACTGCATAAAAGTTATAATTTAAGAAATAAGTCTGTGTTCATATTTCATTACAAAAACTGGAAAATATTATTTATTTTAAAAGTCATTGGGAGAATCAAAATTATTTTTTAAGCCAAGTACAGCTATGAATTAATAACCGCTTTTCTTCAATATCTCATATATGATATTCCCCTAATTATAGCAAAACATGTTTCCAACACTGGAAGTTTTAATACCAAGTTTCTAAAAAACAGAGGTATGCCACATGGTGCACCATCATGAAAACACAGAAGAAAAGTTTGTCTCCTGCAAGCAAAATATGACCTATGTGCCAGCAACTATCAATAACAGCCCTGACAAATCCAGAAATAACTTCAAAGAAATTATTTTTTACTGGAATTTTTCAACACATTCTACACCTGGAATCAATTTGACATACAGCCATCAAATTTCCATAAGCAGCTTTACAGCAATCCCTACTTTTAGTAGTTTCACTTCCAGGAAAAGGCAGTCATTCGCAACTTAAGGATACAGAACTAACTATATTCATAAATAAGTTTTTCATTTTTCCAACTTGCATTTCATTCTCTATGGCTGTATTTGCTAACTGCTTCTTAGTCACTTGCTCTGACAATCCACGAAACATCAATTTCTAAAGGTTCTCCCTCCCAGAGAAGCTTGTACACAATGGTTAAATTGATGGTTAAATGATTTACTCTTGCAGTTATACACATTGTGTTGGATCTCTCTCTGAGAAAAACGAACCTTGCTTTCTACACACTTGCATCTTCACAGTCCCTACCTTCATATATAAGATATTCCTATATTTCATACATATCTGTTCCAAGGAAGCATCTGCTGCAGTTCATTTGTATAAAGTTATAAACTTCTCTTGCTCCACCAATACTTTATTTTAGCTATACACCTTGTACTTGTCATAGTAACATAACAAAAAAATCTATTGGGTGCTTGTAAATCAGAAAAATAAAGAAGCTACGAATCTGTCAAGAGTTTCATTAGGCAATGCATTACTGTATTTTGGACTGCTCAAGTAAATATAAAAGCTTATTACAGCTACTTAACTCCTTATATATTCTGTCCATTACTACAAAGTTTTTAGCCTCGAATTTTTTTAATGCATAAGACTGAAGAAGATAAATTGAAAGCTGCTCACAGTTGTTATTGCTTCAGTTTGTTCCTTGTTGTATTCTCTGTATTGTCCTAGCAAATGGTCAACATGTCTTAGATTTCTGTTGGTATCCTTAAATAAAAAAAAGTTTTAGAGAAATTCAAAACAGAAATCTCTTCTAATCAAACAGTACTGTTATCTTTATCATTCTTGGTTTCTAAGATTAAACTGATAACACCAAGTGCTTTTTAAAGGGTCTAGGCATTCACAATCCTATTCAAATAACCAGAATCTAAAGTGGGATAGCATGGTTAAAAATGAAGAACAGAAAAAACCCACATGCTGTCATTTCAATATAACAGTATATCTGCTCCAAATAAAACCATTTTCAAGTTTCAGCCACTCTGTAGAAAACCGGTTTTAATCCAAAGATTTTAGCTTGCCTGTAGAACAGCATTAGTTAACTGAGAAACACCAAGTTTTTGAACACACTAGGTGAGGTCATTGCATGAGCACTCTCTGACCAGATTGACAGCTGGATCACACAGCAGATCTGCTGAAAAGCAGTCCACAAAAAACAAATAGTTTAATCAGAATTTCAGAAGAGCAGCTAGCTATTAATTCATCTTTTTTTTCTAGACTGATGTTTATTTCCTCGCTAAAAGTTTTGAAGTTTACATTTACCATCCTATATTGATTTTTCCCTTCTCACATATTAAAGGGAAAAAAATACTGCTGGCCAAGCAATAAGTGATAAAACATACACCCACCCACTCTAGGTATTCAGAACTATCAGCTGGAGAAGAATGGGAATTACTTCTCAAACAGTAATTGTGTCAAGACAGCTAAGTGTCTCCTCTCACTTGCAAAACAGATTCAAATATTCCTTCCACTGCCTCCATTGAAGAAGCAGGAATTACATGAACACTTTCTTGCTCAAGTATGTGTCTCCTACAAGCTTAGAAATAATGTTGTTCCACATCTAGAAAATGTTTGAAATGTAAGCTCTAGAATGAAGGAATTGACTGCTTATGTGTATTTATGAGAAATTTGGAAATCTTATACAGTACAAGGCAACCAAGACAGGGCTGAAACTTTCTGCTAGAAACCTTAATGTCTCTTGCGAGGCTCTGACAAAGTTTATTTGGCCTTACTCAGTTTGCTAACTTTATAAATAGTATTACCCAACACATAATTGTTTCTAACAACATTCTATTGCTGTCTGAAATAATGGCTGTGTAAAAGCATAAAAAAGCTACATGTTTTCAGCTCAAAAGAAGTATGATCAATTTTTCAAAACCTTTTTGGTGTTCACAGAAAGCAATGTTTCTCATCCATAGAGTACACTCCACAACTTCAGAAATGAAAATTTGACTCTGTTACAGAAATGCATACTCCATAAATACTTTAAAACTGTATTTTGTAAACAACCTGTAAAGTGCTCGCTAAGGTATGGATTTTCTCTGTAACTTCATCAGCACCATAGCTCTGAGCTCTGTTGTAGGATGCTCTCAAAGGCCGCCTTCCTGTTCGACCCGTAAGAAAGTTGTCTGAATCACTGGATGAATCTGCCATTAGTGTCTTGCAATCTGGGTAGGAAGACCAGAAAAAGTACTGTATGTTAAACCCTGAACAGTTTTGCGCAATATTCCCAGAGCAACTTCATAGATTCAGACTAAATTTACATTAACCTTTCTGGTTTGGGTCAGCAGGATATATTTTTGAAGCAGATCTTCCAGCTGTTCTTCAATTATTATTTTTGCTCATACTATGAAGTAGTGTCAAGATGCAAGAGGCAGAGCCTCTTAAGAGCAAATTAAATCAAAAATGCACCCTCGCTACTTCCAAGTGTTCAGTACTCGCGACAAGATCATGGCCCAAAGCAAATTCTCCCTACAAAACACATAGTGGAGATATCAATATTTATCAATTGTTCTAATCTGCAAAAACATTGCCCTTTACCTCACGCTACTCATTCATCTACATTCAGGTTGACCAGGGCCAACTAAGCCAAATAACCCTAAGAAATGCTTTAAGCAAGCCTAAGAACCAGTACCTTAATGACGCAAGGAGAACTGGAGATATTATGGAAGGAGGCAAATGAAGTGTTTTAAAATGAAAATTGTGGCCAAAAGTCATAACCAATTTAAAAATGTGGAAAAAAATTAAGATGTGCTATTTTAAGTTTCCAACAAAACACCTGTTCTCAAAAAAACCCACAACAGCAGTATATCAGTCGCAACCAAATAAATAGATCTAGCAATGAGTAAGTAAATTTCTTAAATGAGAAAGAAACAGTAGAGATCTTTTTTTTTTGAAGCCTTGAACACATGTAATTCACAAAAGTAAGCTCAAACAAAATGAACTAAACTAAGCTTTCCTAAAACTAGGTAAGAAGTAAGTATCAGAACTTATAGAGCAGTTAACAGAAATTAAATGTCAAATTGCAGAGGTATCCACCGAGAACCTAAAGTGAATCCACTTTGCCTTTTCATTAAGTGACCTGATACTGTGATGTTATGAGTTGGTTATGTTTGCAGCTGATACTATTTATCAAACTGAACAAATACAGAGAGAAAAATTGAAGTTAGTAGAAGAAAGAGGAGAGGGAAAAGTCTTCTAGTGGAACATGCATTAACAACGCCATCCTCTAGAAAGGAAAAGCTACAAGCATGCACATTGTAAAAATAAAGGTAATGCTGTAAATTATTTCTTTTCTCCAATGTTAATTCAACATAAACCAGATTACTAACTTGATGCTGATGCACTTCGCTTGACTAGAATTCAAAAATTACTTGAGGCAGCAGAAATACACTTTTTGTAAGGAAAGGATCAATTGATTAATGAGTCTTAAGGATGGCAAGACAGAGGAGGAAAATATAGACAGCTATGCCTAGTAAAGTCACACAGTAATGGATTGAAATAACAACCTTCAAAAGGTAGGTTAGATAGAAATTTTTTCTTAGACCCATTACACATTGCAGCAGTTTGCCTGAATGCCATGGAATTACATTCACAAAATCCATGTTAACATCATCCACTGGGAGACAGTGTGAGGCTACTTGGCAGAACAGGAAACACATCGGGAAATTCAGGAAACTCCCTTTACTCCAATACTCAACAACACCAAAAAGAAAGTAAAGGTGTCATTCTTCCAACCATTAGAGCAGAAATTTTCAGAAGAAACCACAGATGGACTCAAATCTTATATTGTATTTTATATGGAGGAAACTTGATGTTTTTCCACATCCTTATATTTAATTTTTAAAAGGTTGTAAATTTGTGTCCCTGGACTTGGACGGAAACCTTTCAAAAATGAAAGAAGAGTAAAACATGCTCAGTCTGTGCTCAAGTACACCAGTATTCCTTACATTTTCTGAAGTGGTGAATTTATCTCATCTTCCCTCTTCTTGTTTTACTGAAACACACTTTTTCTGACAGTACCAGAATTCACTATTCTAGTGCCTCTCACTCTAGTTAGCTGCAATGAAGTCTTAATAGTGCTGAATAAGCATAAACATTAAACATTGGGAAAAGGGAAATATGGAAAATTTTCAAAGACCAGCAAAATAAATAAAACACCAGTAGAAATAACATGAAATAATATTGGTTTTTAGGGTAATTCCGTAAAAAAGAGACAAAACCCAACAAACAAGTTGACTCAGCCATGAGAGTCCCAACTACTGAAAGACACTGGAGAAAAGGGAAATGAAAACTTTACAACAGGAAAGATTAACATGTTCATTTTCAACTGTCCCAAAGTAGGTGCATTAAGATATTCACTAGCCAGAGCACTGAACAAAGGCCAGTAAGCAAGGTAAACATAAGAAGAAAGTACTAGGCAAGACTTGTCTGACAAAAACTTACTATTTGTGGTTAAGTAGCATTCCTCTTTAGTCTCATGAGCAACCTAAAAGGAACAACAAATACTTTCAAGTTGAAGAAGTTCTGTTTTATATAAAGCAACATCCTCATTTTTGAAGGAAATATGGAAGTTTGATTTTAGCTTAAAAAAATAACAAATTAGAAATTTGTACAAATGTTCCATATGCACATTTGCCTATTAATTTAAACCCAAAGAAACTTTATCACTTTTTGCAAACCTAGACTACTTTCAGCATATACAATCTAGTTGATAATGGTTTTAGTTCTACTCAAACAGACATAACCTTTCTTGCACTGATAAAAAGCATCAGTATTTTCCCTTCCTGCAGAAAACAGGGTATTTTATTTTTACTGAGTCTCTTGTGAAGAGATCCGGAGGGTAAAGCAAACACACAGTAGAGCTGACAGTCTCTACAGCAAGTTCTCCAGCTCAAGTAAACACAAGACAGCCAGTGTACACGACCTGACTACAACTCAAGTGTTTTTATTTGTTCAGCCCTACACGGACTAATCACTAGGTAACTACCTTAAAGGTACGTTTGAAGCCTTATAGCTAAGGCAGAGCACAACGAAAAAAATCCGATAACCATTCCAGAAAGGGACAATGTAACACCTGAAAGGCCCCTTCCTTCAGTACTTGTATTTGAGCCAGGAGGAGTTTTCAAAAAGCCAGGAAGGCGATCCCACACGATGAGGTTTCCCCATCGTGCTTTCAGGCACCTGTACCACATTTTATCATCAAGCTGCGGCACCGCGTTCCAAGCACTCCTCAGCACCACCACAGAGAAAACAGTTCCGTCCCGCTGCTCCTAAGCGAGTTCGAGGAACGCCCTCCATAAATCCTCCTTCCGCCGGGCGCGCCCAGACTTTCGGGAACACCCGCCTCCAGCTCCGACGCCCTCCCGTTTCGTCTGCCCGGACAGGGTCGGGAAAGCCCCGGGGCTGCGGCACAACCTCGAGCGGCTCCGGGCCCTCGCCAGGCCCGCGGGCTGTCCCGGGCCGTCCCGAGGATCCCCGCGCCTCCCGCCGCAGCTCCCGCCCGGAGGCGCTCCGCACCCCGGCAGCGGCTTCCCGCACGCCGCCCTGGCCGCAGCCCTGACTCTGCTCTGCTCTGCTCTGCTCTGCTCTGCTCTGCTATGCCCTGCCCTGCCCTGCCATGCCCTGCCATGCCCTGCCATGCCATGCCATGCCATGCCACGCCCAACCCTAGCCCGCGCTCGCAGCCCTCACCTCACAGCCCCCCGAGGCGAGGCCGCGCCGGACATCCCCCGCCAGCCGCACTTCGCCGCTATGGCAACTTGAACTAACCGCCCTGCCGCCAGCTGCCCCCGCCGCGCACCGGGCGGCGGCCCCCCCGCAAGGCTCCCTGGGACAGGGAGTCCACAAGCCGCTAGCCCACCATGGGGAGAGCAGGGTGCGGGACTCCAGCTCCCGAGAGGCCTTGCGGCGGCGGTGCCGGCCGGAGCGAGCAGGGCGGGCCCCGCCCCGGGGGAGGCCGTGGGCCTGCAGGGCGCGGGGCGGTGGCCGTGCGGGCGTTCTGTGGTTGTTGCCGTCGTTAAACTCTAACCCTTTACTAAATACGTGCTGATCTTTATAAGGACGTCAGATAATCGATCGCGGGGAGCAGAAGCAAAAGCTGTTGCCCCTGGAAAAGCAGGAGAGTCTGTTGCACTTCCGAGGAGACGGCCCCTGGCTGACCCGCTAGGAAACGGCCTGAGAGCCACGGACAGCAGCTGTTCCTTCCTTGGGAGGCATCTCTCTTACTATCTCTGGACTTTCTCTTGTTTCTTTGGGCCCCGCAGATCCCTCTTCCCTAATATTTTATCCATTACCCTTGTGTACAGTAAAAACGACCGAATATTATATAAAAAATGCCCTAGTAGTCCATTTGGCCCAGCACAGTTCAGTGACAGCAGGAGATGGTATTTAGAGAGAGCACATGAACCTGGCTGCCTTCTATGATCTAACCCTCTCGAGTGGTTAGTTTTCTCTGGCATCCACATTTGTCATGTCAGAGGACATTTGTAAGAGGACTGTTTCCTTTGGTATATGTTTAGAGGACTTTAGCCCCTAAAATCATATAATCCTGCGTGCCTTCCCAAACTTCTGCCAATGATGTTTGGAAGATTCCTTCTGTGTGAAAAAGTGCTTTCTTTCTACTCTATGGTTTTGCATAATAAGGCTGCTCTTAAGGGCTGAGTAAAAATCCAAGTAAACTGTGTCTGAAGTTCTGTTAACAGCTTCAGAAGACTTCAAAAACATATGAGGAACATCTGTCTTTCAAAAAAGCTGTTTTGATTCTTTCTCCAATGAACGTGTATCCATTAATTTTATGGTAGTTTCTACTAATGTACCTGCTACAGTTGTCAGAGCTGAAACTGCAGTCTTTGATTTTGGATTCTGTTATCTGTATTATCTGAAATTCCTTTTTTTTCCCCTTAGAATCTCTGTTAAATGTTAGCATAATTTTGATTATTCCTTTGGTACAAAAAGGATATTAATCGAGAAGCGCACCACAGTCGCAAGTGAATAAGATTTTAGTTGGTTATTTTTCTCAAGTTGGAAATATCAGTCCACGAAGAATATTAGCCTGAGAGTCTCTCCAAGCTCTTCTACAATAAGCACGGAAACAAAACACCATTCAGGTTTGGGTTATGGCTTTATGTCCTCTACGTGCTCCTTTTGTGTGCTAATCTATCTACCAGTCCTAAAGACTCTGGCAGCATTCCTTTTGTTGCATTTGAAAAGGGATTGTTATTTTTCACAAGTTGTTCCTCTACAGCTCTTGAGCTTCTTTTACTGAATTTTGCATTCAGCCTGCTGGCATTTGAAAGAAAACTTTGTGTTCTTCTCTCAAACATGACATTAACTTTTTGAAGCATGATTTCTTGATTTTGCTAGCTGACCTTATCCCAGTGTTAACAACACTTTCTTTTGGCTTTCCCAAAACCTTATTTCCTAGATATGCACTTTCAGTTTCATGACCTTAAAGATTCACCATGAGACATACAAGGTAGCTCCTTTGACTGCTCCTTGTAGCATTTTTAACGAGAATCTTTGTATTTCTATAATTCCCTTTTTTGAACCTGAACAGTACCATGATTACTTTTGTTTATTTGCTTTTGTCATAAGGATGTTAAATATAAGTGCATAAAGTTGCTACAGAACAAGTCTTCAGTTTGGAATGAGTATGCCTGAGAAATTATTTAACTGTGCATAACCCTCTACTAAACTAGACATGCTTATAAAGAAGTTGCTTAACTTTAAAAGAACAGAACACTCTCCATTTATTGTATGAATTCTAAAACATATACCCTAGCATTCTGTTATCTAAAGTGCTGTGTTGAGACTAACTTGACAGTACTTGCTCTTAGAAAGACCAGCTTGATTAATGCTGTTGTGCCCCTTAACTAAAATAAGTCTAGTTCTAATGCAAGTCTAGACCTGGATTAAAACCTTCTTTTTTTTTTTTAAAAAAAA
>VXBA01005482.1:262311-367832 GCA_013399895.1 Serilophus lunatus
GACCACGCACTGCACAAGATGGCCCCAGGGCCATGCATGCCGGCGGCTGGTGATCGGCCCCCCACAGCTGCCACCGCCCCCACCGTCCCAAGACGGCCCTGGGGAATGGCAGGAGCAAGGACTGTCCCAGCTCCAGCCCCGATTTCAGCTTCCCTCCGCCCCCCAGCTTTCTTTTAAGGGAAACTGAATTTTACGAACAGGTAAGTGAAGTTTTCTTGCCCTCTTTTTCCCCCAGAAGTCCACAAAACACCCCCAAGCCCCCTTTGACAATCCCTCCGTGATCCCAGCCCCTCCCCCCCAAACCAGTACAGAGGGTTTAAATCAAGTGCTGTCCAGTGACAAGGGAAGAGGCAATAGGCACAAATTGAACAGGAATTTCTGTCTGAACATCAGGAGACACTTTTCAATTGTGAGGGTGACCAAAAACTGTCACAGATTGCACAAGGAGATTGTGAAATCTACAACCATGGAAATAGTCAAAAGTTGTCTGGACACATTTCTGGCCAACAAGCTCTAGATCACCCTGCTAGAACAGGGGCTTGGGCCACCTGACCTCCAGGATCTCTTCCAAACTCAATGGTTCTGTAACTCTTTCTGTAGACAAATGTACCTTCCCGAAAGCAACTGTCATAGTTCTTACCTTAATTAATTGCTCAAGATAGTCTGATACTGTGTCAAAGCAGTGTGTCTAATGGATTTTTTCCTGACAGGCCAGAAATTATTTGAAATACTGAAATAGATACAGGTAGGAACAGGCATCTCTTACAAGTTTCTAGAATGGAAAATCATGTTGATTAATAAAAAAAAACCCCACCAGTCAGAACATCTCATGCAGATATTACAAGATGTAGCTGTTGATATCTGGTAATCTGTGTGGATCACCAATTAGAGCTAATTGCTTCTTTGTTAGAACCTGTTGTGTTTTATCAGATTTGTGTATAAACCATATAAACAGTTCAAAGATAACCGAGATACCACATAAAATCTGGCTGGTGAAAATAATGTTACTTTTTGCAGAAAAACAATGGAATTCTAAGCTTTCCAATGCTTTGGATGATAAGTACTAAATGAGCGACCATGACTGACACTAGAGGGAGTGTCTGAACAGTGAAAAATTTTTGTCATGTCTAAATTAATAGGAACCTTCAGGGTCTTTGAAAAAGCACCAGGGGAAAAAAAATCTGCATTGTGCAGATTTAGGAGTGATTTTTATTTCCTATTTGTTTATTAGAATCAAAGCATAAGACATTTTAATCGATTAAATCTGCTTTATTTCTCTAGCCTTAGGGCATACAGGATTTTGAGTATCTGTTCTTAGCTTTATGTTTATAACTGTGGATGTACACATATTGGTGATACTTTTAATACATTAATAGTTTTTAGTATGTGAAAAGGGAACATTTACTAACTATCTACAAGAGGTGAAAAGTTGCCATTCCCTCTAAGCTACTAAATACCATCACTTTTCAAAACTGATGTGGTCAGAAATATTGATTATTGTTCTTTTTTATAGCCTGAAATACTTGTGGTCTTGACTAAGCTGAGCAACTGTGTTCCATCATTCCTTCAATACAGATTATGTTTCTAAACCTCACATTTTCCTTACTACCCTGTGAATAATCTTGTTTGTCTAATTGTTTCTTGACAGATAAAGTATTCCAGACAACTCTATAAATGCAAAGTGGAATAATTGCACAATATTCCCCTTTTTCTGCTATGCAGGGTGTGTCTTATTGCATGTAGTAACTGTGTTTTTCTCTTCTGGATTTAGATTCTGATCTAGAGTTCGCAGGCCTCCCTAGCCTAGGGTTATCCCCCATCTGCAGGCCTGTTCTTGAGAAAGTATAACAGAAAGACAAGAAGCTTTCTAGGAGAAGCCAGAGCATGGCACTGCAAGGCTAGCTGCTCTCCCAGGGCTAGCCACCATGAGTCAGAGGGGAACCCCCTGGAGCAGCAGGCAGGGCCTGACAGCCCATTCCAGGCAGCTGGTGGCTTTTGTGGCAGCCACACCCCAGGCACTGATCACCTCCTTGGGGATTGGAACAGGCCATGGCCAGGCCAAGATGTCAGCCTGGATGTCAGAGTGGGATCCATGGCCAGGCAGGGCAGATGGAGACCAGCCGCAATGTGGTGGTGCTGGAATAGGGACTGATGGCCCTGGAGGCTGATGTGGTCCTGGGTTTTGGGCAGGGTGGGGGAAGTCCTTGAGCAGGCCAGGCAGGGGCAGTCAGGTCCATCCATGTCCTCAGCCCTGGCAGGCTGCTCTAGGATGGAACTGCAGGCTGGGAGCCAAGCATGGCCACAGTACAAAGAGTGACCTTGCCAACAGGAGACTGTCCTGCAGCATCTCAGCAGGACTGGGTCAGCGATATGGACAGTCACAGCAAAGCAAGTAATGGAAACAGGTCCAGGGTCCAGATAAGAAGAGCGAGAGACACCTGGAGACAAGACTCTAATATAGGTTTAAGGTCTGTCAAGGGGACAGGACTGTAGAGAAGATCAGAGACAATGCTACCTTCCACACAGATCCACAGTATATGCAGGAAAATCAGTCAGCAGGACAGGGCTGCAGGAATCAGGCTAGAAGTGTGTTCAACTTTTAAACAGCTCAGATCAGGTTTAAGTGCCCAGACTTGAGCTGACCCAAAGCCCCCGAGTTGTCACAGAGGGTGCATAGTGCATACTCCTGGGGTGGGCAGGTTGGCCAGGGCAGAGTTCTGATAGAGGGAAACAACTGCAGTGTGATTGCAGACTTCTAGCCAGCAAATTCCTTTGACATACTATAAACTACAATGTAAACATCATCTTGCTTATAGCGTAACTTTTCAGAGTGAAGCCAGTACCCATGGAAACACCATGTGGTTAGCAACAGTCTTTTTTTTTCTCTTCAAACTCTGTTCATGTTTCTGGCTTAGAATGTGCAAGCCCAGGTGCATCCAGATCTAGAGCTCTTCCCAGGCTGAAGTTGCATGTTCTGTCTTGTTTCCTTTGAGGCTATCAGGCCCTGAATGAGAGGAAATCCCTATCTTATCTCATTTATGCTCCAGTTCCAGAAACCATATATTAAGCAGTTTTTACTTATTTTAGAATCTGCTCAGAACGTCTTCCATGTACACCTTTCCACTTCTTCAGTATTCAATCCTTCACAGTTTCCATTTCTGATCCCTTAGAAATAGCTGAGAAGATGTCTTTCTTCTGTTAACTCTTTCTGGACCATCATCACTGCACAGAGCAGTTGCCATGCCAAAGCGTCTAATGCTAATATCTATGTGCATGCTCTTTTTCCTAATAAATAAAAGGTAATCAAAATATCTTCTGTCAGTGAAAGAGCAATGAAACAAATCACCCTTCTTTTAGTTTAAGAGCCTGAAACACAATTATGATGGAATAGCTAATGCAGGGTACCTGTTAGTAAAGAATACCTTTAGTATACCAGATGAATTATTATTATGCTTTGGTTATGAAAACTACTGAAGTTACTGAAATCTTGGGATTACTTCTCTGCCCACCAATAAAACTATTTTTCCTTTGCTTAGTCAATACACAGTGAAAAAGTACATAAAAAAGTAACAATGATGTTCAAATAAAAGTGGGGGAAAGAGTGGTTTCAAGATAGTATACACAAGGCATTGTGACAAATCACCCCATCAGTACTTTCATGAGAGAAGAGATACACATTCCTTCTCTCTCCCTGCAAACTAGCTGTTATCATGAGAAGGACTCCTCTGTCGTGCTGCTATTCATACTAGGTCATCAAGTGATAAAACAGATTAAGCTGGGTAGGAGACCTAAGGAAAACCTAACTCCACTAAACTTTTCTTTTTGTTTGTCTCTGATATAAATCACAGAAACCACAACAGCATGAGAAAAAGAAGGCAAGTCCTGCAGATCTTGGCAAAAACCTCCCTTCAGCATGGTTGGGCACTGAGGTGTTGTTTCCAGATCTGGGAAGGATCTGAGGGATTGAATGGAGCACACAGGAAGGAACCCTGAGTTTGCACCACAACCCCGTCCTTGTGACTTGCTCTCGGAGATCAGCAAGAATGTATATCTTGTCTATGGTCTCCAAAACAAGAAGATGGGCCAAACTATATGAATGCCAAGTTATAGTAACCTGGATATGTTGGACAACAATGAGTGGTTAGACTAATGAGTAGGTTGTTTGTAGATTGTAGCAAGTGTGGTAATGTTGGACGTGCCAACTTTGAATCATTATGCCAAACAGGGTTATGGTATGTCTGGCTTCCATGGAGGATGGGATGGGATGGGATGGGATGGGATGGGATGGGATGGGATGGGATGGGATGGGATGGGATAGCAGCTCTGAAATAGGTATGCTTCCACCATCAGAACTTGTGCTACTTTGCCCCTTTCTTCTTCATGAAATTTGTCATTAGCCCTTGGCTGGGAAAAAGCATGATCCTGTTGCCAAGAGATGGCAACCCTGAATATGTTGGTAGCAACTTCCAGTGACTTGGTCTGTCTTATGCTCTACAGAGTCTCTCTTCACACTGACTAAAGTAGTGAACAATTACAGACCTCCATGTGTGAGTGTGTAGCTCTCTTGTTCATTTGCCTTGAAATTCAGTGATGTACCTGTGACTTCATTGTTATTTAGTCAGGTTGGTATGGACACCAAAAAGCGGTGTTGGGTGGTGGCTCTTAGGGCTGCAGGTGAGTTACAGAAATGAGCAGTGTGCCAGGACATGACTGAGCACAGCATAGGACAGCCAGTGTTCCCCAGGGAATTCCATGCTATGGAGCATGAAGTTGTCTACACTGCTGTGAGTGCTTCGTATAAATATCTGATGGGATTCCTCACTTACACGAGATCTAAGTGCTCAAATATGCCCAGAAGATCAGGATTTACAGTATATTTCTTTATGAGTATAGTATCATTGGTTCACCTTGAAAAGATACATTGAGGGGATTAATTATATTTAGGAAACACATACTGATTAACTGACTTAAATTACTTTTAAAGAGTTATAACAATATAGTATCTGATGTATTGTACTCAAAGCATTTGGGTAACTCTAATCTAGCTGAAGAAGAGCTCTTTATCCAAGAAGATTGTGATCCAATTTTTTACTATGCGTGGTTTACATTTTAAAGCTTCCTCCTCCCAAGATTACAAATAATTATGATGGCATTTTTCTTGTTGAGCACCCACTTCAGGTGGGTGACAATAATTTTATCTTACTTCTCTCATGCTTAGATATTTTTATTTTTTCATTTTTTCCTTTGGTGAATGGATTTATCTTTTCTGATAACGTGGAAAATGCCACTCTCTCTTCTTCCTTTTGTTGTGTCGTGTGAACTTCAAAATCACTCTTCTGAATCTTCAGTGCTTTTTTTCATTGCTGTAAAATATATGCATATATAACTTGCAGTCAATGAATTTTTGCTCAGTGTAAAGACCTGTTTTAACTTCACTGCTTTTACAGGTTTCACAGGTGACTTAGCACGGCTCTTACTCTGCCCCCTCCCTCCTCCCTTCTGCGAAGACGCCAGGAGAAGTGTTCGGGGTCGTCGCTCCGCTGCCATTGAAAAAGGCTCGGCGGGTCTGTGCCTCTGCCGGCGCCCGTCTCGCCCCGGCAGGGCTGGGCTGGGCAGGGCAGGGCAGGGCAGGGCAGGGCAGGGCAGAGCAGAGCAGAGCAGAGCAGAGCAGAGCAGAGCAGAGCCGAGCCCAGCCCAGCCCAGCCCAGCCCAGCCCAGCCCAGCCCGCTCGCCCGCGGCAGGTGGCCCCGGCGCCCCGAGGCTGCGCTGGACCCGCCGGCTGCGGAGGGAGTGCGAGCACCAGCGGGGTCCGGGCGGCGCTGTCCCGGTGAGAGCCGGTGCACAGGCGCTGCCGAGGGACGGGTCCCCCGGGAGGGAGCGGAGGAGCAGGAGGGCCGGGCCGGTGTGGGGCGGGAGCGGCAGGGAGGGATGGCCGCGGGGCCGGGGCGAGGAGAGGGAGCCTGCCTGGTGGCGAGGGCGCGCAGGGTTGGCCGAGACCTTTGCATACCCCTCTTAGGGAGGAGGCGGTGTTGCCCAGCAAAGGTGCCGCCTCTCCCCAGCAGTTTCCCCTGGCTGGACATCGTTGTTTGCCCCTGCAGGTCTGAGGTCTCCTCGTCCCCTCGGAAAAGCGAGGGGCAGAGCGGGAGCGGGCGACGGAAGATGCTGTGCCTCCCGGTAGCCTTCCAGTTGCTGCTGGTTCTGGTGCTGTGCAGCCAAGGCACAGAGAGGTGCCCTTCAGCTTTCTGCGAGTGCTCCGACTGGGAGGACTACAAAATCACTTGCAGGGACATCCACTTCATTCCCAGCCTTCCGGAGGACACCCAGACCCTGTGAGTATATATGAGTATATATATATGGTTTAGGGGAGGCACTAGCTGGTTGTGAGTATTCATACTTTGGCGGCAAGAGGTGCCCTGAACTAATGCCCTGTGAGGTGAGGAAGTTGTGAGGAAGAGAGTGCAGCAATTTACCTGGACAGTACAGCACAGAGGGAACGGCAGCGTGCAGACTTCGTGTGGCAGGAAGAGGTAGGAAAAGTGACTGAGAGAACTATGAAGAGATGATTGTCAATTGAGTCTTAGGAGTTCTGCGTGGGAAAACTAGTAAATACTCTTTGCAGGTGAACTGAGTGGAAGGCTGGATTCTGTGTGGCAAGTGCCTAGGGGGTGAAGGGCAGGAAGGGTAGATCAAATACAATTTTGTAATTAAAAAAAATAATGGGACTTGGATGTGCCACCTCACAAAGTTTCCATGGAATCTTCTATGTGCTTTCAGCTCCTTTGCCAAAGACAGAAAAGAAAATATATTGGGATTCTCAATTCCCACGTATTCTGAGAGACGAGTACTTCAGATAAATAAAAGCGTGGAATATGGGATAAAGCAGCAAATTTGGAGCTCACCAAAGTGACAGAGCAATTCAAGTACCTACGTCGGAGTGTATGGTACTATTACAAGCACAGCATAAGATTTGGGGGGGGGTCCTGAAGCCAGGCCAGATGAGAATCTTGTGTCATATCTGTGAGATAAATACTGTAGGGAAATTGAAATGGCACCAGTCAGCTGAAACTAAAATGAATCACTTCTGGCTTTTACTTTGTCTTGTGAGATACAAAATGTTTCTAGTCTCCGAGGGAAGGTTCACTAAATATAGATTACTTTCTGATAAAGTAAACAAACTCAAACTCAGTTGATTTAATTGCAAGATAAAACAATAACAGATTAATTGGTTTATGTCTTGATAATGATTCTCAGGACTTTATTTGAAAATACAAACAATTAAGTCACTGGAACTTATTGGAATGCTTCTCAAGATTTTTTTTAGCACCTGAAAATAAAGGCTTACCAAATTGATTACTAACCTGAAAAGAAACAAAAAAAAAATTATTTGTGTTATTTTCAATTTTTTTGCATGCCTTTAATTTTTTTGATGATTGGACCGCACTATTTCCTTTAAGATTTTAAATTATACTAGTTTCAGTTTGGCTATTATATTTTTTTATATGCAGTTTATTTATGTTAAAATTGCAGTAATGATACTGTATATAGCAAGTAGTATGTTCTTTGAAATCTACCATGACAAGTTAGAAAATAAAACAGTTTCAGTTTATAGGAGAAATATGCCTTTGTAAAGGCATTAAAAATAGCCAATAGAAACAATGAGATCACATAATGACATTGAATATTTTCCTTGGAAAAATGGTGATATGACGGCTGAGAAGTACCTCTCTACATACAGCTTCACAAATAAAGCACTTCAGCCACTGGAATGCTAGCAGTTTAAACATCTGTAGTAATGGGGGCTCTAAGATCATAAGCCACTGTTTTTAAAAGATTAAAACACCCAATGAATTTCACATTTCCATGGGAAAAGTAATTAAAAAAAACCAATGGAGAAATATTGTTCTGTTTATTTTGGGTGGAATTTAATCATCTCTACCAACTAGAGTGATCATTGCAAACTTCTCAAGACACATCTCAATACGTGTACTCCCTACCATAGACAAGAAAATATTCCAGGTAATGACAATTGTGATTTTATAGTGTTCAGTAGAAAAGGTAGAACATGTGCTGTATAATCTTTTATTTGAAATAAATGGGAAAATTATCTGAGGAAATAAGAAAAACAGAGCTCTTTGCACACACACACAAAAGCTCCAAA
The DNA here is from genome assembly GCA_013399895.1 of Serilophus lunatus. Lineage (NCBI taxonomy): Eukaryota > Metazoa > Chordata > Aves > Passeriformes > Eurylaimidae > Serilophus > Serilophus lunatus. Next base: position 270,470 of record VXBA01005482.1, read on the forward strand.
TGACCAATCAACCATAACCCAAGAAAACAAACAAGCAACAAAAACAAAATAAAAATTCCCACAGCATTTTTTTACTTGTTTTAAGTTTTCCCTCTGGATAAAGTGTATTTTCCTCCTGTATCATTACTTGAATTGCTGAAGTCTGGTGGACTATATTTGATTCTCTAGTCCCTTGCTATGAAGTGTCTTAATGACTTAATCTTTCTTTTCCTCCATATGTTAAGTGGGAGTCATAACAGTTACTTACAGGTGTTTTTCATTCAGAGTGCTTTCAGATGCTTCAGACTGAATTACTTGCACATGGCAGATAAAATAACACACAGAGTTTCCTAAGAGATTGTAAAGCATGTGCCCCTTATTCTGTCATGTTTTGCATCCTTCTGCCTTACAACTGGCAACAGTTCTGAATTAAAGATTCTAAAATACTTGAAGTTTCTGTTAAGCTTAGAACAAATGAACACTTCTTTGAGCTGAAGTGTGTAGCTGTACATATTCATACACATACATATTTCAACATGCACATTGTATGTTGAAACCCTCTACAATTTTCCCCAAATCCAGTAACTTTGTTACTTTAGGCAAAGTAATTCTGCTTCTTGGTTTGAACCTCAAAGATTGACAATTTTAAAACTTTCTTATGTAGCTATTCAGTTTTGTAGGGTTGTAGAACTAAGAGGCTGGTGAGCCTAGGAACATTGTGCCAACTTTTGGAGATGATGAGCTCTTTTCAGTGCACAGGATCTTGAAGCTCCAATTAAAGTTTCATTCTGATGAACAGTCAGGACTGTTCTCATTTCTCTACCCTACTTTAAAAGAATGGGGTAAGCCTTTTTTAAACAAGCCGTGCTTATAAGTAATTCCAATAAATGTTTATTTCCAACTCTTTTAGTGGAAAAGTGACATAAACTTAAGCCAGGAAAATGTTTAAACTGTTTGTGGTGTATCTATCCAAATATAGTCAATGCAGGTGCTCATCCAGAATGCCTGAAAACACAGGTATTAATCTTGGAGATGTTCTTTTTTCAATATAAGATTTTAATTTTTGTTTCTTTTATGGAGAATAAACAAAATAAGTGGAAAGAAAAAAGTTTTGTGTGTTATAGGTAATACTTGTCTTGTTACCTGAAGTTAAGGATTATATAATCCCTATATAATATACTCACACCATACTATGGCAGGAAAGCAGTTCTAAGTAGTATTGAGATACAGTACTAAAAATATGAAAGTATATATCAGTAATTTTTTTTGCATCTATGGTATTTTTTATGCCTCTGTCTCACAGCTGACCCCTTGACTTGGTCTGTTGCTATTTTACTACTGTCAGGTCTCCTCTGTTTCTGCCTTCACCTATCCTTGACTCTAGTACTCCTTCATCTTATGGCAGGGGCAGTACTTGCAGTGATACTGAAGAGATCTCTGTCCCAGCTCCTTGGTTGCAGTGCTTTTCTCTTTCACCAGCAAAGTACTGGAGCACAGCGACAGTTGGTGCTGTAACCTCCTCTATGTTTCGTGACATATGCTAGGGAGGTCCTGGCCTTTCAGTTCAAGCAGATCCACTGGGAAGTGGGGTTAATGACTACAAAGAATTACTTACACTTACAGATCACCGTAACTGCACTGAACACTTGTCTAAAGACATAATAATCCTTATACTTGAATTATTGTAATACCCTTCTTGGCGTAATTATGATGACATATTCAGATGATATCACTATCCCAGCATCAGCTGAATGCAGTTACCATTGCTTTTCATTTTATGAATCTATTATTAGTTGCTTTTAATAATTTTTCTTTTTGCAGTAGGAATAATAAAGTTTTGCTTCTTATTCATTTGTGCACTACATCTCCTTCATTCACTTACTAAAATAACGTCATCTCCTTTCCCTTTCCTCTTCCCTTGCAGAAGGAGTCATTTCTATCCTGTACCCAGGTGCTATTTTCACATCAACTTAATCAAATTTGATTGAATTTGAACAAGAGGGAGTTGGGGGGACAGTGGAACTGGAATATAAATAGACACAAATCCAGTACAGTCTTCAAGAATATGCTCTTTTACATTAGATATTAAGCTACAATTCTGCATCTGCTCCAAGATATTCCCCATAGGTAGGATACTGCATTTGAACTCAGCCTTCAGGGATATTGTTTACTATGTTGGTAGAGGTGAGCATGAGGATACCAGGATAAAAAGATGTAGTAAATCAGCTGGTGTGATTAGCTCCCCATTCTGTTGTTAGCTTTTGATAAAGAACATACGGAAACTGTGTAATATGTTTTACACATTTGCGATGTGTTATTTAGAAGCAGCAATTTTATTTAATGTTATTTATATGCCTAATGAGTAATTTAGAGTATTTTGATTCATAGAAGCTATAAGCATAACTGAGGGAGATGATGTCTCTAATTTATATTCAAAATAAATTACACTGATTTAAAATATTTATCCCAAAATTAAGTCTTAAGAATTGTTTGAAATTCAGAGATATTCTGACTTCAGGTAGTTCTAATAATTATCTTTTTTATAACTATTAGCTTTTTATAGACTTGATTACTTCAGAATTAATTATGGACCCTCATGAATACATCATGGTAAACAACTTTTCAACATAAGCACATAATTGTTATCTCTATTTTAATGATTAAGTACTGAGAGTCTGAAAGAACAGGAAAAACACTGACATGGTTAAACAACTGGCAGAAGCTATTAGGGCATCCTTCAGATAATGGAAGCCATGCTCAGAAACAGAGATCTTTGGAAACTTGAAGTAATACAGTAAAAAATGTTTTTAAGAGAAACTTATAATATCATAAAAATTCAGTATAATCTTTAAAACACATTGAATGGTAAACCTGAAAAACTTACCAAATTAAGGTGTCAGTATGAAGTTTGTTGCAAACAAATTAAAAAATTGGAGAGGTTGAAATTGCCTGAGCCAGATAATACTTGTTTAGGAACTCCAAAGGCAAAAAATTGCTGCATTGCCTACTGCAGTATGTAACTTACAATTTAAATCAGCCAGGGTGACAAAAGAAAAGAGGGTCGCAGGTGCAATATAATGCTTTTCTAAAAATCCTTTAGGAAATACCTTGGGAACTAAATGCTTGTAGGTGTGTCTTCTTTGGAAGACTCTGAAAAATAAGTAGAAATCAATCTGATTGGATTGGGTGTACTGTTTACTGGGTCAATGATGGTCAAATGACTGGATGGTGGGCCCTGAGGATGATGGTGGATGGAGTTACATCCAACTGGCAGCTGGTCAGAAGTGGTATTCCCCAGGACTCGGTGTTGGGGCCAACCCTGTTGAATACCTTCATTGGTGATCTGGATGAGTGGATTGAGTGCACTTCCAGCAAGTTCACAGATGACAGCAAGTTGGGTGGGAGTGTTGATCTGCTGAAGGGTAGGATGGCACTGCAGAGGGATCTGGACTTCAGTCACAACAACCCCAGCAACGCTGCAGGCTGGGGTAAGGGTGGATGGAAAGCTGCCTTGCTGAAAAGGACCATATATTATATATATTCTGGAGGTAATATAAAATGGCTATGCTTTGTGAAATAGTGTTTTCGTTGCAATTAGTTCATTTCCCAAACACTATTGAGTTGTTTTCATTTGTAGAAGTATTTAAATATTTCTGAAAACAAGATCAGTCTTAAGCTTTCTTAAAATAATTAATTTTTTTTAGCAAACACCATTATACTTACCAAATCCATGAAATCATTTTATCACTTATGCTTCAGGCAATGATTCAAATAATTCTGTATATATGCTGCAACATAAAATGTTTCCTAATTTTTGCATTTTACAAAAAACTGTACTTTCATGTCAGATCTGATACATGTTATTGTATTTACCTACATATTTATTTATTATTTATAATATTATTTATTCTTGGAAATTCATGGTATTACTTCTGTAATACTTCCTGCATGTTGATATACAGTAGGTCCAATACACTAGGTCCAAATAATTAGTATGTATCATCCTCTCAGTTAAAGTGGAAGAATTTTTTCATAATAGCAATGGTAAGTTGAAAAAACTGTTCTAAAGGTTCTTGAAGTTATTTACAAACTGTGCACTGCTTTACTGTACATGCACACACCCCAACTCAAAGAAGTCAGCAGATGAAGAACAGGAATGAGGGACAGTAGGGGACCAGAGAAACTACTGAAGATCAAAATAGTATTTATGAACATTGAATAAAGTTGGGGTGTTTTTTTCTTATCAGTCATTTATCAGTAGCATTTCTCGTACATTTGGAACACTTACATTTCCTGTGTTATGACACAGAAACTCATCAAGCACTGGCAACTGTGCAAACACAAATCAGCCATTCCTATTCCTAGTAGAAACAAGCATTACTTTCAGCATGCTTTAACTACACACAAAGCTTGCTCAATAAAAAAGCAGAAAGATTACAAATAGAATATCACACATTTTTAAGAAAGACACTGACAATATGGCAGTACAGATTAATTTTCATTTTTGCCATGTCTGAGAGGATGATCAGTTTTGATCAAATTAATAGCAAAAAACCAAGAGTTAAAAACTGCATTTTTGCAATTGATTTCAACAGGCTGATTCGGTAAGTGTTACATGCCAGTGAATCTTGAATTGCTACAGCAGTCAGGTTTGCTACATTGTTTTCTTTTGACGTTGAATTTCCAACCCATTACGCTTCAGAAGCACCTAACAGCCTTCTCTTGAACTGAGAAACAGAGCTTATTGATATATCTATAAAAGGAAAGAGAAAGCTTAACTTTTACAAAAAACTCTCCTGTACCTACTAGGCCGTAGTTTACAAAATATACTGCAAAAACCTAATAATACTATGTTTTCTGTTAGTATCCAGTAAGAGGGTGACTTTTCATGACTCTGACTCATACAAATATTTGCGAAATCAATAAATGTTTGATATTTTCTATAACATGGTTTTACAGAACCTCGAAACAGTCTAAAAAAGGGTGATTATATTTTGAAAAGTGGACCATCTCAGGAAGTATTTTATAATAGTCTAAATGATCTGCATTCATCACAAGCTAATTGAACCTTCCCATACCCAGTTCAGATAGATTACTGTCAAATGCTGATCTGCTAAAACAGGAATGTGAAAAATAAGGTACAGTCTCAGTTTTCAAAAACTCAAATTCAAACACGTGCTTTTGTGTTCTGCTGTATGCAGTCCTTACATACCCTTATGTTCACAGGATATACCCTAAAGAGTCCCAAAAACCTAACAATTTATGTTATGAAACTACTAGTAGCATAGCAGCTTCTCAGGCACCCTTAGGTGTTTCATAAATGGTAGCCAAAATTTAAAGAGTAGAAAAAGTAGCTTATTTTACTCAAGAATGACAAGTGATCCATCTGCAAAAAGGCCATTTTGTGTCAACAGCTTCTATTCTGCTCTGAATTGTTCAATCCAGCCAGTGCACTGATACATTTCCCAAGTCACTAGTAAAAAAATGATCCTCGGGATTTTGCAAAATACAATGCTGTGGGCTCAAGTAGAAGCAGTGCTAGCCCCTGTAGTAAATCTGTTACAATTTAAACTTCAATGTAGACAATGAGCTGCTGACACATGCTGAAATAAGACTAATTCTCTTTTGATAAGTCAGTGAGTGTGATCTGTCTGCATCTAAAGATGGTAGTCTTTGTGAGGAAAGAGATTGAGTCACATAATACAAAAAGTTTGATCTATTTTTTTCTCACAAATAGGGAGATAGTTAAGTATAGATGTTGAAGAGCCAGTAAAGGTAATTTAAATGAAGCCTAATACTACAGCTTAGCACAGAATCATAGAATAGTTTGGGTTGGAAGGAATCTTTAAATGCCATCTAGTCAAACCACCTCTACAAGGAGCAGGGACCACTTCAACTAGACCAAGTTGGTAAGTGTATCATGCAGCCTGACCTTGAATGCTTTCAGGAGTAGGACATATTCCACCTGTATGGGCAACCTGTGTCCTTGTTTCACCATGCTCATTGTAAAAATGTCTTCCTTATATCAAGTGTGAATCGATCATGTTTTAGTTTAAAATCATAACCCCTTGCCTTATTGCAACAGGCTCTGCTAAAAAGTTTGTCCCCATCATTTTTATAAATCCTCTTTAAGTACTGAAAGGTTACAATATGGTCTGCTTGGAGCCTTCTCTTCTCCAGGCTGAACAAGCTTAGCTTTCTCAACCTCTTCCCCCAGAGAGGTGCTCCAGCCCCCTGATCATCTTCATGGCTCTCCTTTGTGGTCCAGATTTTCATCCACAAGGACTCTGGGCTGCTCTTGATCTGTTCCTCCTCCAGCATGTAGTGATACTGGGAGTTGCCCTGATCCAGGTGCAGTGCCTTGCACTTGATCTTTTTACACCTCATGAGATTCCCATGGGCTCACTTTTCAAGCTTGTCAAGGTCTTTCTGGATGGCATCCCATCCTTCAGGTGCATCAAGCTTGGTGTCACGTGTAAACTTGCTGAAGGTGCACTTGTTTCAACTGTTTATGTCATTGATGAAGATATTATTCAGTATTGGACACAATACAGACCCAAAGAGCACCACTTGTCACTAATGTCCATCACGACTCTGACCTATTGGCCACTACCTTCTGGATGTGACTGTCCAACCATTTCCTTACCCACCTAACAATCCATCCATCAAATCCACTTCTCTCCAATTTAGAGAGAAGGATGTTGTGGGGAACCATGTCAAAGGCTTTACAGAAGCCCAGATAAATGATATCCATAGCCCTTCCTTTGTCCACAGATATAATTACCCCTGGGATGGTCAGGGGAGACTCCTCCTTGGTGAAGCCATGTTGACTGTCTCAAATCACCTCTCTGTCCTCCATGTGTCCTCAAATCACCTCTATGTCCTCCCTCCACATAACTTTTAGGAGGTTCTTCCTAGGCACAGAGGTGAGGCTGACAAGTTAGTAATTGTCAGGGTCCTCCTTTCTGCCTTTTTTTAAAGGTGGGTATAATGTTTCTTTTTTTCCAGTCACCTGGGACTTCCCCTGACTGCTGCATTAAAACACTACAGCCTCATATATTTCCTTCTACTTTGATCATAGACATACCTATTTCATTACTTTTGAACTAAGATTTTGACCTAAAATTTATATTATTACATTTTTTACCCTGAACTTTGAACTTCTAGGATGGCTGGCCTGCAATAAAATAAACTCTGGATACAACAGAGAAGAGCTGTGTTTCTGAAATAGTGAGCTAAGATTCTATAAATAGCTGCAAAGAAAGTTCAAATGGGACAATCAAATTTCAGAAAAGAACAGTCTGAAGAGGTTCACTTCCTATAGGGAGAGTAAGAACAGGCTGCAATTGCTGTCTACTATTGTATCTAATCAGAGAACCACTAAGTGCCTGTAATTGCTGCCAGCTGCTCAGCAGAAGTCAAAAGGTCAAACTGAATGTTAGGAACTATTAAGACAGAAATATGAATGAAAATAAAGTGGTTTTTTTTTCACTGATTGTGTATATAGCACCTGCAAAACGATGCTCAAGGTACAAAGTTACTTACTTACAAAAAAGTAACTACTTAGCAGTCACTACCCTGTGTTTCCTCACTTCTCCAGTTTGCCTCACTGGATGACATACATGATGCTTGTATTTTTGAGACATGATCTCCTTCATGATCTTTCAAAGATGGTATAGTGGCCTCAGATTGACATCAACCAGTTCCTCATTGCCCTTAGGTGCAACACATCAGATCCCATAGATTGCAGTACATTCAATACATTTCAGTGCTTCTTTAGTCTCTCTTCTGCTGCAGATAATACTCTCTATTTCTCCAGGCTTCAGAGCACATTGTTAAAAAAAAAAAAGGTGCAAAAAAGTATGCTAGTTTTGATTGAGATAATTTTGTTCATAGTACCTACAATGGTGCTGTATTTTGGACTTGTGCTGAAAACAGAGTTGATAATTTGGTGGGGATGTATTATTTATTGCTGGGAAGTACTTAGAGAGTGAAGGTCTTTTCTGCTTCTCACACCTCCTCATCAAGCTGAGAGTGCACAGGGGGATGGGAAGGGGCACAGCCAGCATAGCTGACTTCATATGTCCACAGGGATATCCCATACCACATGATGTCATGCTCAGTATATAAAGCTGGGGGAAGAAGGAAGGGGGTCTTTCAGGGATGTCATTTGTCTTCTCAAGTCACAACTGATGAAGCCCTGCTTTCCTGGATATGGCTGAACAACTGTCTGCCAATGGGAAGCATTAATTCTTTGTTTTGCTTGGCTATTTTGTGCCTTTTACTTTACCTATTAAACCATTTTTGTTTCAACTCACAAGTTTTTTCAATTTTACTCTTCTGATTCTCTCTCTCCTTCCACTGCAGGGGGAGTGAGTGAGCAGCTGTGTGGAGCTTAGTTGCCAGCTGGGGTTAAACCACACTAAGAAGGCATTGAGGCCTTTTCCATTTCCTTTTCCATATCCTTTGTTGCTAAGTTCTTTGTAGCCCTGAACAGTGATCACACAATTTCCTTGTTTTCCTTTTGTTGACCATGTGCAGAACAGAAGTCCCTCTTGTGACCCTACACATACCTTGCTAGTTTCATCTCCAGCAGAACTTTGGTTCTCCTAACATGATCCATTTATATAAGATTATTCATACCTCGTGCCCTGAGTAACATTTTGGTCAATGTTCAGGATAAGATCTTGGGTGAGGTGGAGTTTTCTTTATGAGCCAGTAAGATAATTTTTAAGTTTTTGTGCTCCAGGACACTCCAAAAATTTAATGCACACACTTGTCCCCCAGTAACTAACAAAGTAAGGTGCTTTGAACACAGACTTAGTCAGAAAGGAAATGCCCACCAAAATAGTTTAAAAGACTCCATGGTAAAAAAAAAAATGCATTTTTCTCCTTACCCATTTAATTAGGGAGTTTCCACAAATGGTAGTATAAACTAGTACTATATTAAATATATATATTCAGTATGGGACCAGATGGGATCCATCTTAGGGTGATGAAGGAGCTGGTGGAGGAGCTTGCCGTGTTGCAGTACAGAGACCACTCTCTCAAACTGTGAAAATAGTTTAATAGGTCCTATTTACACTGCAGACCACTTTGAACCATGTTCCCTTTTGGGTTTAATTTGGAATAAGGAGGGAATTTGTTTGAAACCTGACTAGCTGAGCAGCAATTGTAGAACAGCATGCTTTAGTTAATAATTTTCTTTATATTTCAAATATAAATTAACACATTTCCTGCTATTCCATTTGAACAAAAAAAGTGACATCTGGTTTTGTGAGATAAAATCTGAGATTATATGTGACAGAAAAGAAACAAACTTTTAAAACCTCAAAAGCCTTTATAAACAGTTAGAGATACTATAAAATGCAGAAATACCTCTGAAACCTAATTTTTTTTTTGTACTTTAAAAGCTCATGAAGAGACCACACAGGAGTTTACTTCAAAACTGCTTGAATTTCTACTGAAAACATACAGAAACAGTAATTCTGGCTTCATATTCATCTTGCTGAAATAACTTCCATTTATAATTACAGCAGTGGCAGAGTTCTGCCTTCAGGAAAAGAAAACAACCCTATTCCAGAAATGTGACTATATTATGTATGTAAATACACAGTTTTCTGCTGCCTTACAGATGCTCACATGTCTATAATATCTATATCTCTACTCCTACATTACATTTGGAGGCAAGAACTGTCTCTGTCTATGTCCTGTCCTCATATAAATGCCGACAGTTACAAGGTTTTGGTCAATAGATGATAGAAATATAGGCAATGAATGAAATAACGAATGTAATTTGCTTGATGTTTTCCTATTTGAGGAATATAAAGAATGATCTGGAGTTGGCCTGTGGTGATGACAAAGCAAATTAAATACAGGTAAGTCTGAGAAGTGTATCTAGTATGTAAATAGACATTCAACAGGGAATTTCTTTTAAAAGGTTCAAGACCGATACTAAAAATCCAGTGGTGGTGTTAAGGTAACAAGGTTTATTCATGCTAGGAAGTTATTAAGGCAGTAATGCTAAGAGCTGACTATGAAGAATTTCAGAGGCTCTCACAGGACTGATTGGCTGGGAAATGAAATGATAAATGAAATAGAGGACATGTTAATAGAGGACATGATACACATTGGGAAAACCATACATAGATACATTAAAAATTACAGGTTCTGAGCTCATAATTTCATCAGGAGAAGATCTTGGCATTATGTTAGATTTTGGCATTATTTCTGTAAAAGCATGGATTCAGTGCTCAGGGAAAATTTAAAAAAACAACAACAAAAACAACAACAACAACAACAAAACTCTAGGAAGCAAAACCCGAAAACAAACCTTACCTAACAAAAACCAAAAACCTCCAAAACAAACCCCAAGCAACAACAACGAAAATGACCCCAGACAACTAAATCAAATATTAGAAAAAAACTAGGAAAGGAACAGATCACTGTCGCTTTGTATCTAGGAGCACCAAATCTGCTTGTAGTACCTAATCAGCACTGATATTGATGCATTTTGAAACTGTAGGCTGTCCATTTGGTATGTACCAAGTAAAGGACACAATTTGCCTTGAAATAGATAGGCAGAAAAGAAATTGTTTGTGGGAACAGTAAGCTACAATTCTTTCCTACAGGTTAGGCAGACACTATTCTTAAAAACAGAGACTTTGAAAATGACATAATGGTTATGCTCAGTGGATAACCGACTGGAGCTCTATGCCAAAAAAATGTTTAATAAAGCATATAGGTGGTTTCATTCTAATGCTCATAGTTTAAAAAGGAGGTAGAAATGCTGGAGACAGTTCAAAAAGGTTTATATAAAGTATTGAAAAATATGCCTTACAGTGGGAAACACCAGGATGCAATCCTGTGGAATGTGCTCTAGGAAGACATAGCTTCAGCAGAGAGGTTGGACCAGATGATCGACTGTGATCCTTTCCAAGTTTACCCATTCTGTGATTATGTGACCATAGCTATTTAATTTATTAAAACTAAGAAGGTGAAATTTGGTCAGGCTAATTGTGAGGCTCTTTCATTTAACAGATAAAGGCTGCACAAAACATGGTGGCATGAAGCTACAGTTGCCCAGATTTCATCTTCAGAGAGAAAGGATTTATCCCAATCAGTTACTCCAGGATAATTCTGGCACTTTTTTTAATATAGTTCAGCGGATCGAATTCCAAAGCCTTAATTTGTTGGAGTTAATGCAGAGGAGTGGAAATTAACTCCAGAGCGGCAATTCAAAGTGCATAAACTCAGTGCCTAAATACACTTCCGTACTTTGTACTGCATATCAGTAGCCATGAACACAGACAAAAAGCAAGAATGTTTGAACACTTGAAGAAATTGTTAATATTTGTATGTGATTCTTTTTATTATTGCTTTTAAACCAACACCATATGACTTTCCTACCCCCAAACAAAAAAAAAAAAAAAAGGGAGAAACAGTACTGTACCTATTGGGAAGTTTTATGCTTTTTATCATCTAGAATTTCAGACTAGATATTCCCATGAGCCTTCTTAGCCTTGAAATCTATGCCTCTGTAACACATTAAGAAGGCAAAACAAATGAAGTTCCCAAGCAATTACCTAGTACTTTTTAATAACATATGTTATCATGTGACTGTTTACAGTTTTAAAAAATTGTTAGAAAGTAAATGTGCTCTTTCAGCTACAATTAAATAGCAGTAGATCAGTAGCCATTCTCCACACAAATATTTTTTTACAATGTGATTAGGTTTACATCTTACTGGAATTTTACGAGGCCAGTGTCTAAAAGATGTGAGCAAAAAGCTGCATTATCAATCTCTCCCTGCAATGAATCTGTGTAATTCCTGTTCACTATAAAGCAATTAGGTTCACTCAAAGGGGACAGTAAGATTTTTTTGTCTTTTCAGCTTGGGATAATAGCTGGTGGCAGGCTACTGAGGAAAAATAGCAGGATATAAAAGTGGCATGTATTAATGGCCACTCATTCATCATGATCACAATGTATCTATGTGCAGCTTACTACAACATCCATATTAAAAGAAAATAGGAAAAGCCTGAACAGGGAGCTCAGACTATTCAGTGTCATAGTTCCAAGTAAAGGTCCATTGACTAATTCCCTATATGCTGAAAATTCAAAGTTTGCCCCCTCCTTTTTTTTTTTTTTTTGTCCTTTCTTAAACCTACTGTCAACACATAACCCAGATTTTTTTCCTGTCCAACAGCCAATTTTTCCTTAAGTCTTTCCTAAGGTCCTTTCCGATTTGTTTTGAAAATGTGGGCTCAAAAATCAATCATCACTTTTTTCTAATTCCTTCAAAGACCTAGCATGTATGTGAGGTGAGCTGTGCCTTTATGAGAATCATGGAATTATAGAATGATAGAATTATTTATGTTGGAAAAGACCTTTAAGATCGAGTCCAGCCATAAAACTAGTACTGCCAAATTTACTAAACTATGTCCCTCCCTAATCATCATGTCGACATGATATTATGGTTGGTGAGTAGACATTTTAAGATATACTGCCTACAGTGATGAGACACTATCAGTTTCAAGTAGTGTAAATGATAAAATCATAGACTCATACTATTGTTTAGGATGAAAAGATCTTTGTGATCATCGAGTACAACTGTAGACTTAACATTGTCAAGTCCATCGCTAAGTCATGTCCTTAAGTGTCACATCTATTTGTCTCTTAAATCCCTCCTGAGCTTGTTACTCAACCACTTCTCTGAGCACGACTTCCAATGCCTGACCACCCTTTTCCTGAAGACATTTATCCTAATATCCAGTCTAAACCTCTCTGGCACAACTTGTTACCTATCACTAAGCTATTTACTTGTCTTATCACTTGTTATCTGAGAAAAGAGATCAATCCCCACCTTTTAATAAGATCTTTTCGGGTAGTTGTAGAGTGCAATAAGGTTTCCTCTGAGCCTCCTCTAGGCCAAATGACTCCAGCTCCATCAGCCACTTCTCAAAAGACTTGTGCTCCAGATCCTTCACCAGCTTCATTGCCTTTCTCTGGACTTGCTCCAGCACATCAATATCTTTCTTGTGTGAGGGGCCCGGAACCAGACACAAGATTCAAGGTGCAGCCTCGCTAATACCAGGTTCAGAGGGATGATCACTTCCCTGGTCCTGCTATGCTATTTCTGATACAAGACAGGATACCATTGCCTTCTTGGCCACCTGGGCACACTGCTGGCTCGTGTTCAGGCAGCTGTTGACCAGCACCCCCAGGTTGTTTTCCACTGGGCCATTTTCCAGACACCCTGTACCAAGCCTGTAGTGCTGAATGGGATTGTTGTTACAATGGTGCGGGACCAGGATTTCATCTTGTTGAACCTCATACAACTGGCCTTGGCCCATGGATCCAGGCTGTCCAGATTCCTCTGTAGAACCTTCCTATGCTCCAGCAAATCAACACTCCCTCTCAACTTAGTGTCATCTACAAACTGACAGAGTATGTATGCCATCCCCTTGTCCAGATTACCAGTAAACATACTGAACAGGACTGATTCCAATACTGACCCTCAGGGAACCCCACTAGTGACAAGCCACCAATTGGATATAACTCCATTCACCACCACTCTCTGGCCTGACCATCCAGTCAGTTTTTAACCCACTGAGGAGTGCACTTGTCCAAGCCATGGGCTGCCAGCTTTTTCAGAAGAATGCTGTGGGAGGCGGTATCAAAGGCCTTACTGAAGTCCAGGTAGACTAAATCCACAGCCTTTCTCTCATCCACTAGGCATGTCATGACATAAGCAGCCTACTGTTTTGCTGGTAAATAGAAGGTAACATTAAGTAGGGTAATTGCTTCCTGTAAAGTTGTCTTTTACTTAAATCCAGTCAGAAGCAGCAAATGATCACAAATTGAGCAAGAATAAGCTGCAACATTCTGGTTTGGTGTTTTCTGTTTGCTATGAATTGGTAAGTAACCAACCTGAATTCTTGCCTGTCAGTCTGACAGTGTCCACATGTACCTCAGTATGTAGATAGAAAGAGGATATGTTAGCACTAAGAACTTACTGTCAGTACAGAACAGTACCAAACACTGACCTGCACAATTTAATTTTGAAAGGGTCTAGTATTTCTTTAATTTCTTAGTGCTTGGCCAGTTTTGATGTATATGTTTTTCTATTGGATTGCTAGTTAATTGTAGGGGAGCAGCTGTGTAGTGTTCTAGTATTTCCAGAAGTGATTCCCTACTTTTAGTGTTACTGTGCTGTGCGAATTTTTCTCTCATTCCTACCACATTGGCAATACTAGCATTAGACACTAGGTGGTAATCATCTTCTGGTAAGCTCAATATGCATATCACTATGTGAAATGCCTTTTTATAACTGGTTTTGCACCACTGAAAGACTATGACACATTTATTTCAGAATAATAAGACTAAGAAACTTGAAAGGCTTTGCTAAAGCATTTTCTTACTTTCTTTGTTAAGATACTGTGAATGGCTGAATGGACTGAATCACTACTTTTCACATTTAAATATTCAGGTTTAAACAAAATTTCTAATGCATGCAAGACAGGAAGGATAGCAGTCCATTAATATAATGAATTCTCAATTATTCACACTTCATGTTACAGTTGATGCCAGTAACTAGCAGGCTGGAAGATGTGACCTGCCTTGTCTTTCTTGGATTTGGCTTTAAATTAAAAAATTTACTGCTTTCCAGGCCTAACAAGTGTATTAACACAGTTGGTAAAATTTTGATCTTTATATGCAGATTGACTGTGCTGAACTGTAGCTAGTCTGTTGAAATTACTCTCACTTTTGATCCATTGTAGATTTTTCGCATGAGAAGTTTGTCAACCTCTTCCTGCTCATAAGAATTACTATCCATCCCACAGCCTTCTACACACCACTGGTGCCTCATGGTCCTCAACCAATAATTATCCACAGGGTCACACTTGGCAAACAGGGGCTGAAGCACTGATTTTTCTCAGGAAGTTTTAGATTGTTTTAGGAGGTGGCTTCAAATTAGCAGTAATCTATCAGCCTACAGGTTCTCAGAGAGCACTGGAAATTTGTGGTGGTTGTACCCAAAGTGTGGTTTAAAAGTTTGGCTCTGGCCACAGGAGTTTTGCATTGACTCCATTTCATGGTCTGCAGAATCATTATCACTTTGAAGTCAATCAGCAGTCTGTTAAAAGAGGGAGTAGTTGAGGAATAACAGCTCTAATAAACACCAATTTGTCAATATATGCTAAATGCTAGTGTTTAGTGTGTTGTTTTCATAGTAGGTGTGTTACATGAACTTGGAGACTTTTAGCTTTGTTGGCAATCTCTGATGTTGCTTCACCACATAACTAAGTTTTTGTAATAAAAGGGTCTATTTGTTCTCTTCTCCTGTCTCTACTTTATTGTCTCTCTTTTATTTTTAAGTTTGTTTATAAACACATCCTGTAATCCCCATAGTTTTATGTCATAGTTGCAGAATGTGGGTATAGCTTTAAACCGTAGCAGATAGGAAGAAATAGGGTACTCCAAATTTCAGATAATATATTAAACTTACCAGCCCTTCAGTCAAAATATAACCTTTAAGGGTATGTTTCTTTATCCAGTCTATTCTTGACATATTAAGAGTCTTGTCTAGAAATTTATAAATGCAGAGTCATTTCATAATACAACTAATTTGATATAATTGATTCATAAATATTATCCAGAATTTCCAGGCTTTTCTGATAGGATATGTAAATTTCAAGTATGTTAATAAAAGATTAATGTGAGCTTACATTATGTAGTATGGGGGCCAGGAACACTCTGGAAGCTGCCTGCAGTTTCCAGGAGTGGAAAATGACAACCCCCTTCCCAGGGAGAAAACAAAGGGATGATTGACAGCTACAGGAGCCAACCAGGCAGCTGAGCCTATGCATGGTTAGAGGCAATGAGTGTGTAAGCTTTGTTTAAACCAACCAGTAAGGGGATTGGGCACGGATGTTCAAATTGTCTATATAAGACAGCTCTGAATAAAGATGGGTGGTTAAGCTCTGAACCTGATCCGCCGCAGGATCGTTTCCCTCGGGTCCTTTCACGCAAATAACTCGGATTATTGTGTCAGAGAGGAACCCGACAATGTAGTTCATGAATGGCGGGTCTGACTTCATTCATTCTTGGAGTGGAATGAATGTCTGACATAAGAGCAGGAGGTCAAGAAAAGACTTAGGATGGTGATTAAATTCTTCCTTTTCTAGAAAATGGAATGATTTGTAAGTGATAAGTTAAGTACTAGTTTCTGTAATGATTGGGGATGGGGTGTAATTATTTGTGAGTCAGCATTTTGTAGGTAAATAGAGGAACAGAGAGGATAAGAGAGGTTAAAAGTGAGATTGGACAGTCGGAAGTGACTTGAATTATATTTTTCTTGGTTTTTTTCAGTTCTAACAGTCTCAGGTGGAAGCCATAGAAGTGCTTTCTCCTCCTAACGCACTCAGGATACCATTAGACTTATTTGAAGCAAAGCCACATTGCTGGCTGATGTTTGTGTCCACCAGGACCCCAGGTTCTTTTCTGCAGAACTGCTTTCCAGACATTTGGCCCTCAGCATGTGATGGACTCAGGTGCAGGACTTCACACTTTCTATTTGTTGAACTGTGTAAGCTTCCAATTGGCCCATTTCTCAAACCTGTCAAGGTCCTCACCGTCAATGTTGAACTTTAAGACTTGTTAAAATCTGTCTGAAACCAGAAAGTCCACAGTTACTGCTGTCAGCTTCTTCAAAGGCCTGGAAATACAGGCAGATGTTGAAAAAGAACAGTAAGATCAGCAGGCTGTGCTGGAGTAAGCAGCTGTTTTCTACAAATATTTTGTCTAGGACTGATAATAGAAGGAAGCAGTAGAATCAAATGGAGGAGAGAGAAGGATGGGAGAACACTGGTATGGGTGCAGGGGAATAACCAAGTATGCCTCTGGACCAATTAACATTCTGGGGCTTGGTTGGAGTCACATGTATTGAGGTCAGAAGAACCATCAACCCACTGTTGGAAATGTAGAATTGTTTACATTCTCCTTACTCATTCTTGTAACAATTATGTGGAGGAGGGAATGTATAATTGGGAAGTTGAGACTTCCCTTGGGAATTGTAGGAATATACAGTCTCTTAATTTATATTTTTATTAGAGACAAAAGTTTTAAGGATTTCTACAGATAATTTTGTTTCTTTCTTTGCAAGCTCCAGAAGCTTGATAAATCTTAAGATGATAATATTTTTGTCTGTGTAAATCAAATCTAATTATAATAATCAGATACATCTCATTATGAAACAGAAAACAGAATTAGGAAATCATCCTAATTTGTTTATTTCTTTTCTCTTGAACTGTTGTTAAACAGCAACTATGGGAAAAGATTATAATGTGTTCTTGATTGTTCTTCAGACTATTCATAGACTAGAAATTATGTAAGTATATTCTCAAACTGTACTGGAAAACCAAAGATTACAGAATCCAACAATGACAGGTCGTAACTGTAAATCCACAGATATCAGAGGCTGATTTTCCAAAGCATTTTGTCCTTTCTTTTTTAGAATAGTCAGTCTGCTAGAGATTCATTCTGTGAAGAACTTGGCTGTTGATAAGTATCTCCCTTAAATTTGGCCTGTTTTTCTGAAATCTCCTGCAGATGGGTAAGGTATATGCCACATCCACATCAGAAGTTTAGGAGGAAGAATGTTGCTTTTGTTACAAAGAAAATGGAGAATTCTGTGGAGGTAGTATGCAATTGCTCTAATTCAGTTTTGGCTTCTGTACCTGAATTTCTTGTTCAGAATGAGGATGGAATAACTTTGTGAAGCCTGGAATGATTAAAAGAATATATATTCTCCTAATGTTTCATTTACTTCAATGGGTAAATATGTTTGCTTGTCATGCTTTGGAGTTTTGAGTGGTCCATTATCACCACTGACTACTGAGTTCCTAGGACAGACAATGCACAAAGTTGTAATTCAGATCAAGAGAGCACATCAGACAAAGCAAGTCACATAGAGAACCAGGAATAGAAGTGAGGCAAGGAAGGCAACACTGGGGAAAAAGCAGATAAGAATAAAAATATTGGAGCAGAGCTGAAATTGTGTAGGACTTTTTAATGTTAAATTGTACTTACCAAAGGATATTAACTCCAAACTTTTATTTCTTAGGAGGTTTATGGAGACTCATCTAAGAACAATTCCAAGTGATGCTTTTTCCAATCTCCCCAACATCTCTAGGATGTAAGTTCTGTTCTGTTTCTGATATTATTCTTTTAACTATTTTATTAAAAATCACTCTCCTCCAAAATTCTGTCTTTGTGTATAAAATCTTGTGAAATGAAGGTATTCTTACACCGTTTACATTTTAGAACTGCGGGTAATAATCCTATTGTTTATAACCAGCTGTAGGAAGGCATTCTGGGCACTTGTAGATAACACCACACCTTTATTGAATTTGATGTGATAAATAAGGCTTTTTTTTTTTTTCAGTTTGCAAATTCTTTGAAATTTTTTCACCCCTAACAAATTTACAAATTCACTTGCTGGTCATGGCTAAAAATTTTTTTCTAGCTGCCAGTATGCTTTGTAACTCTTCCCATTGGAGACCATGTGGCATTTTTAGACTACAGATGGTCTGTCACCAAAATATTAATATTTGTGTGATATGACAGCGACTTTCATTGTGTCATTCCCTTTGTGTACAAACACATACATAGATACAATTCACAAAATCAGAACGAGCAGCCTCTACCTATTTGCCTCACATCAATCTCTGCTGTTTTGAAGACGGCTGTATTAAGGAAACTTCCCTCTCCAACCAACCAGCAGCCACTCTGGAAGTCACTTGAACACCACCTGGAGCTGGGACTGAAGCCCCCTTGGATCTACACACCCCACACCCACACAGTCAGACCAGGTTTCCTTACTGGCTCAACCCCAGGTTTCCTATAGCAGAGTCTCAGATGTCCAGATCTTTCAAATAATTTAATGTTGGTGCAATAACTAAATAACCAAATTACAGCTCTGCATCGAGTTGGATACCTCCAGGAAGGGACTTCAAACAAAAAAATCCCTGGGTTTTCCTACCATCACAGTCTAAGTGTGCAGAAGTCTGGGGTCATCGGCTCCTGCTGTGTCTCTGAGTGTTTGGTCCCCTGGCTGGTGCCACAGGTCCCTTTGCCCTTTGTTATGCAAAGGGTCAGCAGTTCATGGTCCCTTGCCTCAGGTTCCCACCATCCAGAGCTCAACATGCAGCTCCCACTGCAGCTGCACACCAAGCTGCCTGCACTGAATGCCTTCCTCAACAGCTACCCTTGCACTGTACTGCTCCCTGATGTCAGCGGTCTTGAGAAAAAGTTGTCCCATATTTATTTGTCCTTGCTGGCTGGCCCATAATCTGTGATCCCATGCATGGCTATGTGATGCAGGGAATTTCTCTGCCATCTCACTATTCACTCCCTAGAAACATAGCCATGCAATTTAGAAGGGACCCCAAGAGGTCTCTAGTCCATGACCTACTCAAAGGTTACCCAACTTTAAGATCCAACAAGAATGCTTGGTTATTTATCAGTCTGATGCTCGGTTTTATCTGTGGCCACTCTTGACTAAATAAGCCACCTCATTCAGCAAGGCAACCACTGGGTTTTTTGTTTAGCCTTTTATTCTGATGTAGCAATAAGAATTATTATTCTTCTTGCCCTTGATGTTCCTTGCAAGTCTCAACTCTATATGAGCTTTGACTGAATAGCTGAGATGGACTACAATTTAGGAGTTCATGAAAAAGGATTTTGAGGGAACATGATCTGCCTAATTACATTTTATAGTTTCATCCAGGTGTATTGAAGTAATGACTTTCTAAAATCCTTATAAGTAGTTGTTCTTGAATATCTGCAGCCTCATTTACCACATCAGTTTAATCAGATAGATGGCGTATTGTTTGTTGGGGTTTTTTTGGCGGGGGAGGAGGGGAATTTCCCTCATATGATGTATAGTATCACATATAAATATGATAAACTTTGTTTAGAAGAGTGTTTGATTCAATGTAAAAGGATGTTAACTCTTCTTTGGCTTTCAGTGACACCTATTACATTGCTTAGAGGCTATTCAGATTTTCAACTTTTAAAATTGTAGCATTTATGAATATTTTAAAGAACAGGCGTTCATCTGAAAAATTTAGTGAATTTTTCTCTAGGTGCCTCCAAAAACTCCAAAAGCAGCAGTTTAAATTTGAATAATGTCAATGCCTGTCTGGACATTACTTATAGCATTACTACTACCACAAAACTTGAACTTCCACCTTCTTGAAATAAACTTCAAGTTAAGGAACTACAGCTTTTAGGTATATATCTTGGTTTCTAATGTACCACATCTCATTTGCCTCTAATTTTGCCCATAATTTCCATAAGCAATGCAAATTGCCAGATCATTCCTTATTTTGAAAATTGGTCTAGAAAATGTTCTGAAGTTTCAATAGGGTGATATAGATTATGTTTACTGCTCCAAATATATCACTTCTTTCTGCTATATGGTTTCTATTATATGATTTCCACAATTAAGTATTTTTTTCCTCTGTACTGAATAGAAAATTTAGTTGTCCTCTTTATGAACCTTGTTTAAACAGAAGTTTTAGAGCTACAATTCCTCATAAATGAATGTATATGTACACTTGATAGCCAGAAGTAGAGATATTTTCCCTGTGATGCTTTTCCATGGAAATGAAAGAAAAAGAATTTAAATGACATACTTAAATGCAAAGCCAATTCCTGTCAGAAATGCAAAAAGGTTCTAAAGGATATTAAAAGGCAAGAGGAATTTCTGGTTTACATTCTTAAAGATGCAATTAAGTCTTGGCAGAAAGGCTTTACCTGTGGTTTCCTATTGACTTAGGGACATTGAACATTCAGTATTTTTAAGATCAAGGATAAGGAACATTTTCCCTGGGCTTTCTTGAGTACCTCACAGACACCTGACTTGTAGCTCCCTGAAGTGTTTTCTGCAGAGCTTCTCCCCACAATGTAGCATCCCACAGCAAAGCACATTTTCCCCATGCATTGTTTTCCTGTGCAACACAGTGCCTTTTCACACCCTGTGCACACTGCTGTCCCGCTGCCAGTGCCACCACATGGCTCCCCATACCTAGCATTCATCTGCACCACAGTGATCCCCCACCTCCCGTTCTCCCCAGTGCCAGACCATACAGTACAGCCTCAGGGCTTCCATTGTCTTACCTGCTCCTGATTATCCTCTGCTGAAGTACCCTGCATGTCACCAAGGTGCCCGTCATGAGCAGGAGAGAAGAACAGAGTGGAAGCTGGTGGGCAGCAACACAGGCAAAGGCTGGAAAAAGGCAAAGAAAGGTGGAGAGAGGGAGAAAGAAGAAAATAAAGCCATGTGGCTGCTGCCATATGTCGGTCTGATTTAAATCTTGTGCTCTCAGGCTCTTTCTGAATGGGCAATGGTGATTAGGGTGTTATCTGCAAACAGACTTTTTCTGAAACTGTGCATTTGATGTTTAAGCTATCAATGCATTTGTGATGGGCGTTGAAGGCATTTTGAAATCCGGCAAAGTAAACACAGCTGGTAGGGAGAGGAGGCGCTGAATGGTAACATGCCTTCAAAATGGGAATTTAAACATGCTTTCCCTCTTCTTCTCATGTAATTCCTTCCAGTTCTGATTACTATGATTTTTATTTCTTACCTTTAATGTGTAGCATTATGTGTTCTATAGGCAGAGCCCAAAGGTTTTTGGAGGCACTCTGAACACTTAAAGTAAATGTTTATTCACCATTAATACATGTTTCTGTTTGACATTCTTACCTTGGAGGAAGTTTTGAATGTGTTGTTGTGGGGTTTGGGTGTTTATCTAGATGGCTCTAAAGCAAATAGAACTCCTCATTTCCCTGCCAGCACTGATTAATTTACACAAATTTATATGCCTGCCTGATGTAAGCCAACTCATTTTGACAACAGAGCACACAAAAAGTACTTCTACTTTCTAGCCCTGGCATGAGGATTCAATCTTTTGTCATTATCTGGTTTAAATTTCATTTTCTGTAAAAAATTAATTTTATGTTTGCTACATATAGCAACTTTTTTATTCATAATATGTCAGTAATATAAACTATCTTTTGGTACATTAAAATGGAATAATTTTCTTTTACGATTGAAACCCCAATTTCCTGGGCAACAGACATTATTACTTACAGGAAAACAAAATTAAAGCATCTCACATAAAATATAACTCTGCCACACTCATTCACAGAGGTACAGACTGAAATTTCTTTTTTGTTGTATTCTTCTGCTATCTTCCTTCCTTTTAGAAGAGGCAAGTAGCTTTGGAAATGCAATATTACTCTAGAAAAAGGATCTGATAGTCATGCAATTTCTACCTATTACTTTTCTGGTGTCTTTTGAAGGAGAGTTGATTGCACCTCCAGAGTAACCAATATAAAATAAATCTCATGATCAAAGAGTTAAAATTAGTTCAGGTAATATGCTTTTAGCTCCAGTCTGGAAAGGACATAACTTCCCATCCAGTTAGTGCTATTAGTCATCTGCTGGTTGTTAAAGAATGTGCTGGTCGCAAAGTGTTCTTTCCAATTTTTTGTAGCATATTAAATGGATTTTAACATCCATTGAAAGAAATAAAGACTTTTCTTCTTTTATACAAAATTTACACCAAAGATTAGAAATCTGATCCATAATTGATTGTATTAAAAGGCCCACCTGGATTAAATCATTATATTTTAATTTACTATTAATACTCTTGATACTGTCATTGGGAAAAATGGAATTGCAATCTTTAAAATGGAGTTAAAAATCTCTGTTTTTTAGAATTGATGTAAAATACTAGTTGAATATTTTTTAAGCTGCATATGATTCTAGGTCTTTGTAGGTCTACTGATTAAGAAGAAGGAAAGGCATGTGACACAGCCTCTTTTTGACATCTAAAATTGATGTCTAAGACTCGTAGTCAACTGAATTTTGTGTATTTAAAATAGTTATCAAGTTTCTCAGGGTATGTGTAACCATGCAAAATAATAAAATCTGAGTTAATCAACTTTCATCAAGAATATCAAAAGGTAGTATTTAAATATTTTAATTACTACTTTAATATGTTAAATTAAATAATCTAATAATTTAAATATAAATATGTTAAATTTATAAAATTAGGGTTTAATATTTTAATTTTATAATTATAATAATTATTGAAATATACAAGGATCCAATTTTCTAGAAAATCTACGAATTATAAATATGATATAAACTATTATTAGAAAAGTAAATAAAATACAGTAATAGATCACTTAAATACTATTCCCTTATTAATAAATTTTTAAACTAAGAGATTTTTTGAAAGACAGAAATAGATCATTGAGCCAAATAGCAGTGAGTCAGTTATACTGAAAATCAGCTCTAATTAGTTGTAGTGCAACTTTATTCACACTTCAAAGCTCTTGTCAGTTGTTACAATGTTATAATCCTCCTAATGGTGGTGGAGAGATTCTGTTGATCTTTCATCTGGTCAAATTCCAGAGATTACCAGCAGTACAAATACTACTCATTCTGAACAGTGTGCAAATAAATATTTCTTAAGTTTGCTGTCTGCCTTTCTTCCTGAGCCACATTATTCCTTACATCCTCATTGACTCTCACTGTTAGAATGGTTAGAATTTCTCTCTAAATTCATGTTTTAGCATATTTTTTTACTCAGCAATATCAAAGCACTGATTGCGTTGATGACATGCCTCTCTCTACACAAATTGCAACAGTTGTTGAAGTGATGCCCAAGGATCATCTTAATTTATTTCTTTCTTTGTTTTTTAATTCTTTGATATAGAGAAATATACCAATTTACCTGAGTTCTAGATTCCCCTTAGAGAACTCCAAGATGATCTTAACTGGGGAAAGGGAAGAAATATGATGCTGAACTGTGAAATATTGATGTCTGCTTTTGCTGCTTATTAGCAATGTTCTGCTTTAGTTTTTATGTATTCAGCAGTGTAGTGTGCATCTAAAGCATCAGTCAAAATCAAAATCCTTAAAAAGATTTTAAGTGTCCCTCAGACGCTGTCTGTGTGTGTCGCAGTGTCATAACTGATGGATGAGAAAAGTAATGAGAGGAAAAACTAGGTGGTATGATGGCTACAAGCAATGGCTTCCCAATGTCTGAGACCTGTTTATTTTTCTGTTTGCTGGTGTTTAGCTACATCTCTATAGATGAAACACTTCAGAGTCTGGAGGCCCACTCTTTCGACAGTTTAAGTAAAGTCACTCACATGTAAGTACTGTAATTAAATAACTAAATACACTGATGAGATAAATTTGGGACATGTGGACATAACATACATGATGATGATGTTTGAATTGCCATTCCTGTCTCCTTTATAGCTAAATATTCCTTTTCTCATTTCCTTTCTCAATAATGTGGAATAAGTCAATCTCTTTTTTGAGCTAATTTTATTGTGCATTCTTCTTATACATCTTTTTGCTCTTCCATGTCTTCCCATAGAAATGTAGGTAAATGTAGTGAAAAATATGTGGGGTATATCATAAGATTGATAGTAAGTCAAAATAAAATGGCAATTAAGAGTTACTTCTGTCAAATTACTGCAAGTAAGTGTAAAACAGTAATATGAGAACCAGAAATAAAACCAGAAAGGCAGAAGCACAGAGCAAAATGTCAGTAGCTGGAGATATGACAAATAATAAGCGATCATTCTGAAAGTGCACTGGGGCAAAATGAAGAGTGTTTATGTGGTTATTAAATGGAATGGGACTAATAAAGAAAAGGCTCCCGAGAAGTGTTTTTATACTTTTTTGTTCTGATATTCTGACCAGTCCTCACCAAATGATGCACTAAGGCAGTAATAGGAATGGTACGATTCCTGCATCCAGAGAATTCTTGTCATTCATCAGGACTCTATCAAGATGAGAACGTAATGTATTGAATAGAGAGCTTCATAGAATATATCCTGTGTCTGGTACTCCTCCCTGTTTCCATTACTGATCTGAAGGCGGGAATGGAAAGTGTGCTGGTGTTGTAAAGCTCAGACGAGCTACAGTTTGGCATATTTCAGAGAAGATTTGTTTTGCAGAGGGAGAGCACGGACAGAGAGGAAAGATTTCTGTGAAATCTTTCTTTTCAGAAAAGAAACATGCCAGAAGTAGATACATCTTCTAAGGTTGTTGCAAGAGGTGAAAGCTACCACCCATTTTCCACACTCATGTCTGACAAAGAAAATGTAAAAATAACATTAAATTAGATGAGATTTTTGTTAGACTCTAGGAAATATTTTCATATGGCTGGTAAAAATATACACTAGAATTGTGTTCCTGGAGACATTGTCCCTATCACTACAGGCCTTTAAGTCTACGCAATCAGAAACTTCATAGATCTATTTCATCTTCACTCAGAGAAAGAAATTTAATTATTACTTAACACTGCTCTATTTCTATGATTTTTTGTACTTTACACAGTATGAAACAGAAAGACTAATAAAGTTACAGGAGAAAATATCACTACTGTTACTGTAGATAAACTAATACTGGAAAGTGTAAGTGACTCACTCGAGAGAACCTGACAAGCATAGCTAAAAGTAGAGTGCAGGACCTAGTTCAGTCCAATAACATTCTTCAGTTGTATTCCTGAAAGAGTTTCACAGGAAGACTTTGGTGTAATATCAGCTCTTAACTTTGGTTATAATACCATTCCCTCTTCTGTAGATGGCTTTTCCACACCTGTCACATTCATATTCTCTCTTCCTCTTTCACAGTTCTTGTGTATTTTCAATTTCTGGTTGAGCATAAATGACCATTTAATAAATCATTTACTGGCAGCACATTTTATCAGCAGTGAATAAAACACTTGTTACTATGCACTACAAATTCCTCATACGGTACTTCTTTTGTGGTTCACTTTATTAGAAGGTAAAATGCTCTTGAGCCTTCACATTTCATTGTAGGATTCTTCCATGCAATATGTATGCAGTGAAATAGCATGTTGTTTTTGTCTTATATGGATGCAAAAAGTCTTCTAAGGACAGCTTGAGGAAAAAGGAGATAGCTGGCTGGATAGCTGTTTTCTATTTTTTCTGTATTAAAGTGGACATCACATTCTTAACACAAAACTGATCTCTTTCAAAGGGTTGTGTAAGCCTTTGAATACAAAGAACTCTTCCACAAAATGCACACTTTCTAAGGTGTTGGCCGAATGGTGGATGGAGCTCTGGTGTTGCTAGTGTCTCCCGAGGCACTCATTCTTGTGATGTGCTCTGTAACCCTGCCTATTTTACACTAGTTACTACTACCTAAAGGGTGGTGAGGAATACAAGTAGGAGACTTCTCTCTTGTCTTCTCCATTCCCTAACCATCCCCAAAGCACATTTAAATTCAGCAGGACTGCCAATGCCCCTTGCCATAAGCATTCCTCTGTCATGGCTCCCACGAAGGGAGAACACACCAGAGCTCCAAAATCACTACATTATCACAGCAACACCAGATCCCAGGCCTGAATGTGCTGTCCATGACTGTGAAGCCACAGGCCTGGGCAGGAGTTAGCAGAGTTCACAGGCAACTACACTCACATCACCTACTGCACAGGCTGCAGGGAGGATATGGTGAGAACCTTTCCTGATCTGCTGTAAAAAGGGGTATAGTAATGTGTGACCCCATATATGTCTGACAAGGCACTACCAAAAAAGCAGCTGTACACAGACATATAAGATATACTTTCTTTTTTCTTGCACGTACGCAGGGCAAGACAGCAGAACTCTGCTCACAAAAGTTATAGGCAAACCTCCTATCTGCCTTTGCAGATAGCCCACAAGGTCGGACCAAGTCTACCACTCAAAAGTACTTACCAGGTTTTTAAAATATGATTGGAAGTGAGGCACATTTATGATTTAATCAGGGAATGTCCAGGCATCTGGTAAGCTGGACAGTCATATATAAAATGTGAAAGAAAGTAATTTATATATTTGATCATTTTTATAAATTGCTTGCATAATTCCTGATTTGTTAACACTTATCATTGTTAGGTTTGATTGACTTTCCAAACAACAGAATTATACAAGGCTAAATTTATATGTTGTGCTACGCATTTGATTGATGTTCTCCATTTACATAGTATTTTCAAAGTGTTGTTGCTCAAATAATACTGGGTTAAGATATCACAAGGTATTTTAAAAGAAGGTAAGATTAACAGTTTTGAACAGAGCTGCATTTTTACAGCTTGTTTTTCACTGAACTTTCATGAAGTACAGTTTTATGTAAATAATCTTTTTACCCTAACTTAAACTTATACACACAGTTTTATTTTAAAAACATTTGTTTTTAAATATAAGTAGTTAGAAGAAAATTTAGTGTTTGTGGAAGGGAGAAACTAATTGCTTTGGTTTGAGTCAAATGTTATGTGAATAGACATCCTCTGTTCATCATGATCCCTGTCTGCCAAGCTTACAAAGTAAGCAGCAGTGTGCAAGTAGTGTGCTTCTCCCTTGATCTTCAGCAATTCATTTTCTTGATCCTTATTTGGTTCATGTGCCTCTGTCCTGACTTTCTGTTCCTTCCAGACCTCAGCTCTCTTTCAGCATAGGTCATATTTTTATGAATCTATTCCTCTCAAGTACTGGGCAACTGCTTCAACCTAAGTATACTGATCACATGCTGTATTTTAATGAGCCAGATCCCATTTTGGTTGTAATTAATGGCCAAATTCCCACTCTATGAAGATGTAAGTAAGGGACAAGAGTTTGCTGGGTTTTCTTTTCCCCAAAATGTGTTAAAATTGTCTCACAACGTTTTCTTGTTTCTTTTTTTTTTTTAAGTATGTCTGTAAGACAAACTTAACTTGCTCGCAAATCCAGAACTGTCTCTCCCGTACAATTACATAAGTTGTTTTTTTTTTCTAAGCATAATTGTGAAAATGTCTGATTAGCAGTTAGTGTCTCTGTGTAGTTGTTGTACTAGTAGAGCTGCAGCTTGGTAGCATTACACTAGATAAAAGCCTTTTGCAATTAGATCTTTATTTCTTCGGGAAACAGTCTTGTGAAAGGAACCCTCCAAAATATTCGCTCTTTCTTTTTCTCTGCTTTGTGTCTCTTCTCACTCTCCTCTGATCTGTCCCTACGCTCTCTCCTCCTTCATTTGAACAGCATTCTCTTCATATACAACCACATAAAAAGCCCTCCTAGCATCTGGGAACAGGACCAAAGGTTATGGTTCAAGTGGCTTGCCCTCATATATGTGGCGTCATTTGGAGAGCGGGTGGGGGACCACTCTCCATCTCTGCAGAGAGCTGCAATGAGATGGAGCCAAAGGCCAGGGCAGTCTCACCATCCTCTGGGCCAGGGCTGCACTTCTCTTGGACAGCTTGTGATGCCAGGCTGTGGGAAATGGCACTGCAGAAAGAAGGAACGGTTTGATAGAGATACATGAGAAGCAAACAGAGAGGAAGATGGAAGAGATATGTGGGGGACTGCTGTATACCTGCAGTGAATTGCAGGACACAGGGACAGGTGCCAAGGAGAAAAATCATGTTAAGATCTGCAGTCTGGAGGGAGGGAATAAACTCTTGGGAATCTAAGCCAGTTTTCTGGTGCCAGTGGTGCAAAGGCCGAATAGGTGCATTCATATGAAATAACCCGGATAGTCTGGCTGTAGGAGGAGAATAAAACATGGAATTAGATATATAAGTGAAAGAAGACTAGGAAGATACAAGCAAAGTAGGTCTGAGATGGTAGAGAGCGGCTCCAAGTTATTACAAGGGAGAAAAAAAGAGCTTATCTAAAACATTTCAGAATTTCTGACTTGGATAGCCTTAGTGATTGTAGGTATCTCACTTAACATGATTATGTTGCTACTCTATGATCAGATCTGTAAATTCTGGATTCTGGGCTTAAACAAACTCAAGGATGAGTCAATATTACAAGGCAAATATGAAAAACATGTCTGGTAAATGAAACTTAGAATCCACTTAAATATTTAAATGTGCTTTTATAATGTTACTAAATTCATAAGGAATGTGAAGTAGCATACTAACATTTCTAAAAGTTACCTGGCAAACATATGTCTCAATTAATTCATTAGAGAAATAATTGAATAGTTCTTCTTATTAGTTTCATTTTTAAATTAATTTGGATTTGGAACTGAACAGTTATACCTTTGTAACTGAACATCGATTCATAGTTATTTTTAAGTC
Organism: Serilophus lunatus; assembly: GCA_013399895.1. Classification (NCBI taxonomy): domain Eukaryota; kingdom Metazoa; phylum Chordata; class Aves; order Passeriformes; family Eurylaimidae; genus Serilophus; species Serilophus lunatus. The sequence goes on from VXBA01005482.1 coordinate 299,608, forward strand.
TTGACACATCTTTATAGAATTAGGTGACTTTCTCTGCTTATCTGTTCTTGATATGCTACAGCTTTTTGGGTGTTTTCTTTAAAAAGCAAAACTGAGTTGCTGTTCATTGACAGTCAGGTGGTGGCTTGATTGTGAACCTAGTATATTTTTAATCGGCAGTCTTGAGTGGCAGAAATAAAATTTAAAACTTTTTTTTTAAAGGACAAATAAGCCAGTTTAAAATGGTTTATGTACTTCTAAAAATAGAGCAGAAGTTGAATAGTTTGTAAAGTAATGTTGAATAATTTTGTAAATACTCCACAATAATTCTGTTACCTTGCGAGTCAGCAGCAGCATCTTTCTTTCTTATGAGCATCTCTAAGTAATTTCAGTTAGGACTGCAAAATGAAATGTTTGTTCAGGGCACCTTTTGCCTTTTTTCATCAATGGTGAGCAAAAACACCTACTAAATGTCTCAGTGTTTTTTATATCTTAGAAGCACTTAATTGCAGAATGACTCAGAATTTTTACACTGCTTTATGCTATGATTAAGTCGTATTTGTAGAGTGTGTAGAAGGTGCATTTCAAAAGTAATTTAAAATCAGCTCTCATAGAAACTTAGATACATGGGAACTAGCTTACTAGGCATTTTTAAGTATATTCTTTGTCTTTATCTGCATTTTAGGCAGCTTAATCTGCTAGTGTTTTTCCTAAAGCTGGTTTTCAAAGAACCTTAACTTTTTAATGCAGTGAGTTTCAGTCTTTTCACTTCACCAATTCATAAAAGCTATATGATAAAAGTGCAAAGTCTGCTTAGTGAATTTACTATTAAACAACTTGCTCTTCTTACTTTTATGGATCCTTTGGGATTAATCTTTACACCACAGAAGTAAATTGATTACAATTTGAAAACTAGTATCATATAACATTTATGCACCTTTATTACTCATGACTGATTACTGTAAAAGAAATCCAGCTTGTGTATCACTATCCTGTTAAGTGATAAACTCAGAACTATTCAAACATCTTTCCTCCTTATCAGCTTAACTTCATAAACTATATCAATGGAGAACTAGATATCCTTTAAATCTGTGATTTTAGTGGGAACATCCTTTTAGAACTCTACGATTAACAATGTTTGAGTATTTAAAACAACTATAGTAGCACAGTTCATGAATGGAACTGAAGATTTTTCTCTTTTTCATGCAGATGAGATGAGAGTCCATATATTCATGTCAAATGAAGAACACACATTTGACTAGACTAGAAGTAGAGAAAATTGGATTTTCTTCCTAATTTTTTTTCTTAAGCATAACATTCACTTTTGTCAAATCAACTTTTACCTTTTTATACCTCTCTCATCCTCTCTTTCATCTATTTTGACTAGAGACTTCTAAGCAACTGTCTGCCTCCTCCACAATGGGCCCTTCCTTTTGGGCTATAAGACACCTTTGTAATATAAAGTGTAGGATAAAATACGAGTATAAATACAGTTTAAATTTAAGCATACTTCTTTTCTAATCCCAGCACTATCAATTCAAGGAAGTTGAATGGCAGGAATATAAACCTTTCCCCAATGTTCTGTTGACTCACATTGATTCACTAACGTTGTTTAAGCTTTTCTCTCATTACTGTGCTGAGTGTCTGTCTCATCTGGCAGTTTAAAATATTTTATTCCCAGATTAATTAGTTTTTCATTTGCCTTTTCAAACAGTACATGTCCTCTCATGGCCCAGTTACTTAATAAATCAAAACTGTATCTCATTACATTATTTTGTTCTTTCCATTTCAGCACTATCTGCAGATTTCAAATTCTTACTTCCAGTACCCTCATCCAAATAATTTAGGCAGAATACTATGAATAGCAACAAGCCAAAACCTGATGACTCTGTGCAAATCCAATGCATTATCCATTTCTAGGCTGAAGGCTGATCTGAAGACTGTCTTTCCCTGGAACACAGGAGTATCAGGCCAGGAAGCTCATTAGTCCAATATTTTGAAAGTAGTCAGTGATGGAAAAAACTTGTCAGTTAATGTTTATGGAGAAAATTCCACTGCTGGGAGTGTGATAGCTACATAACTAATAAAATAATTTGAGAGAAGCAAGAAACTGACACTGGGAGGATTTCTTTTAAATACAGAAACACAGATACAGTTCAAAGTAGCTAACAGATTACTAAGAATATTTAAATGCAGCACTATAGCAGCAGTAGTATAGCTATTAATGACATTAGTTTAACGCACAAGTAAAAGGTAAATCCTCGTTTCCCTGCAGTGTTGAGTAAACAGAATAAAAACTGAAGACTTGAAAGGTGGAGCAGAACTATTTTGTCAGTACAACAGTATATAGAGAGCTTGAAGTCTTCATACTAGTATCTACAGACTGGTTTATCTACTGTCTTCTGTGTCTTTTCCCACTTTTATTTATTAGACAACTTGTATGGGTTGTTTTTGTCCTGTAAAAATAATTTCAGTGGCAGAGGTAGCCTTAAACCCCTATTTTCTGACTCTTATATTAAATAGATAACTTGACACTGTTAGGCCATGGTAAACTATCATGAATAGTGTGGCCAGAAGGACCAGTGATTCTTTCCCTGTGCTCAGCACAGGTTAGGCTGCACCTTGAGTACTGTATCCAGTTCTGGGCCCATCAATCTAGGAAGGATATTGAGGTGCTGGAGCATGTCCAAAGAAGGGTAACTATGCTAGTGAAGGGACTGGAGCACAAGTCCTGTGAGAAGAGGCTAAGGAAGCTGGAGCAGTTGAGCCTGGAGGAGAGAAGGATCAGGGGAGCCCTTATCACTCTCTTCAGCTACCTGAAAGGAAGTTGTAGCCAGGTGGGGGTCAGTCTCTTCTCCCAAGTCACCTGTGACAGAACAAGAGGTCACAGTCTTACGCTGCACCCAAGGAGGCTTAGGTTAGACTTTAGAAAGAAGTTCTGAATAGAGAGAGTGATTGGTCATTGGAATTGGCTGTCCAGGGAGGTGGTGGAATCACTGTCCCTGGAGGTGTTTTAAGAAGAGAATAGATGTGGCACTCAATGCCATGGTCTAGATGAAGTGGTGTTAGGTCAAAGGTTGGACTCGATCTTTGAGGTCTTTTCCAACCTAGTTGATTCTGTGATTCTGAAAATTAAATACTACTGGTTTCTGCCCACAGAGTTTCTGTCCAGTAGTAGCACTTCTTGGACTGACTTAGGACCAGAACATCACCCACATAACCTGCGATCTATACCCATCATCTTCACCAAATTTTTCTATAGAAATAGCCAGAAATGTTCTCTTCAGCCCACTGCTCCACTGCTAGTATCAGAAGGAAGACTGGCACCATTCTTGCTGTATGGTTTCTATATTAAGAAAGGCTCAGTGTTGTTCCAGCAGTATTATGAGACCAGTGTCCAGAGTTAGTTTTAGGTAAAGAAATAGAAGAAAACATACAAAAATGTCCACATCCTTCTGGAGACAGTAAGGAGGCCAGGAAATGAAAAATCTGCATTTGATGGGAGAGGATATGGATAGATTTTTTAATAAAATATTATAATTTGGTAGGTCTATTGAGTCTAGACAGGGAAATTTGCCACAGTCTGATTGGTGCAGCCAGACAGCTAAGTGACTTTGTGGATAGAAAAGAAAGAAATCTGCTAGAAAATAGAGGAGTGAGAAAGATTGAGGAAAATTACATTAAGGGAAGAGATAATAAACATTTAAAAAAAATGAGGAGTCATAACTCCAGGCAATAATCATGATGGCTGGAGGGGCAGCAGCTTCACCAACATATCTCCACAAAGCACCCATCATGGCCATAGCTGTGATTAGTGTCAGGCTGTTTTTTCAACATGCACAGACTAAAAAAGCCATTTGCAGGCAAAGCTGTTGCTGCGTAGAAGTATTTAAAGACATAACTATGGACAGAAGGTGTAAGGAATGAAGTCTATATTATGCTTTGCATCATTATATAGCAGAGATACACTATGTCCCAAACTGCTGGACATATTGAATAATACGTCCATTTCAAGTCTCAGAACAAAGTTAATTTAAACGACCTGAGCCATCTTTTGATGAGTTCTGTAAAAGAAACAGGAAAAAAATAATACAAAATCCTGCTAGAAACATGAAGAATCGCCAGAAAAACAGGACATAAAAATTATAAACTACATAGGTGGTTGTAATTTGATAGGATTATTACATATAAATACTGAAAAGTGTTACTTAACTTTTTTTCTTTTTACTCAACTTCCCAGACACAACACTCTCACTTCTGTTTAAAGCAATAGCCCTTAATACAGGGCATTTATTCTGATTTTAGGACCATGCAGACAAAGGATCCATAATCAAATCTCAGGTGCTTCTTACCCCCTTTCTTCAAGTAGCCAGTCTCAAGGATGGCATCTATCCAGATGATAATGGATCACTGTAAGATTGCTGAGAATGCACAGTGGTCTTGGGCTAGTGCTAGTACAAAAAGCTTGTTGCAGGAATTACGTCCTTGAAATTTCATTTTAACATTTATGCTTTCTGTTGTGATAAATAATTAAATATTAATTATCAGTGCTCCTCCCTTTTTTGCAGTGAAATTCGAAATCTTAGAAACTTGGATTACATAGATCCAGATGCCTTTAAGAACCTACCACTTTTGAAATATCTGTAAGTATTTAGCACCTGTAACAACTTAAGTCTCACAGATAACTCCTTACATTACAGCAGTTTTATTTCTTCATATTTGATTTTGGAACTGATTGCCATGCTTTATTTTAATGACAGAAAGCCAGCTAGGATAGGGGTTGGTACTTTTACTATTGTGAGAAAGAAAAACATGTTCACAAATTCATCAGTAATTTTCCCATTTTTCTTATCCACTAAATATCTAGGATACACTAATGTTCCTTGGCAAAATTCCATGGCTAGCTTTCTTTTTAGGATAAGTGCTGTCTTACTCTATAGTGTGTAGAAGGGACACAACAGCTATATACATATCTTTGATATATACTAGCTATTTGCACGGGGTTTTAAAGCCTACCCACCAGCCAAATGCAAAAAGCCCATCTACAGACATCTGATTTCATACGACCTCTACAGCAGAAAGAAATCCTGAAAAATTCCCATGAATTTCTAAAGAAACTTCTCTGATTTTTGAGTAATATTTGGAAGACATTAGGAAGGACTCTATGAGTGTGTGGTGGAGGCAGTGGCAAGTGGGAAAGATTTTTCCGGTTTTTCCTATAGATGTGAAAGCAATAAAAAAGAAAGTGGTCAAAAAATTTCATTTCAGGAGAATAGTTTTAAAGACTGAGAGCTATGTCTCCTTAAGTTATTTCCACTCTACAGGAGTTCAGAAAGAAAGGGCATTAAGCATATTCACATTTTAAGACTTTTTCCCTTTTTAGAGCTATATGATCAGCTCTTAGCCTCAATGAAAAATAGAGTATTTGGGGTCCAAACTATTAATTGAAACAGCCTTAACCTCTCAAGTGAAACCAGAATTTTCATTATTTTCTACCTATTGATTTCACAAGCTACTTCCCTCTGCAGATCTGCTTAGCTGTTTTATTAGTCTGTATTTCTATTTTTCAGTTTCTATAATTTATCATAAATCTATTATTTTGAATTTTTAAAATTGTTCTTGCACATTTCTATTTTAGACAGTTGATTACAAACTAATTAATTGACAATAGAGAGAATGAAATAATCATCCTCCACTGTTGAACACACTTTTTGTTGTTCTTCAGTGATTCAGTATACATAATTCTTTGTTTCTCCTCTCTTTCAGTGGTATTTTTAATACTGGACTCAAAGTATTTCCAGACCTCAGAAAAATCTATTCATTTGACGTGAATTTTTTACTGTAAGTATCCATCCTCACAGCTGGTTAGAATAACTGCCATCCCCAGATTCCAAGAAAACCTATAAAGAAGGTTTCTGATTTTGGGAGAAATATCAAACAAGTATGAAAAAGAAGTTTTCCTCAAGCTCTATTTCAATGATCATTAGTACCAAATGTGGAAAATGCCAGGTCACTTAGCATTTGGCCTGGATTAGAGACATGGACACACAAGTGCATTCATGATATACAACTTCTACAGGCCTTCTGCTTTTATTTTGTTTTTTGTTTTGTAATGGCTGTGCAATACATGAATTAATCTCAAGTCAGATTATTGTGGCACACAGAACCTGAGCTGGCACATATCCTGCTAGCATGAAGTCATCCTACCAATATTCTTCCAACAAATTTGTGCTTGCATGGTGAAGTAAATTGAAGAACAATTTCTTGAAGAAAGAGAATGGGAATACAAATTTGAGCAAGTAGTTCTCCCACTATTATCCTTAAAGGTATTTCGGGAAAAAAGAGTTCTGCTTTGAACTCTAAAAAAAAGCAGGTGTTTCTTGGTACACAAAAAGCAAAGACAACATCCATCTTTGTGCGCTAACCTGCAATTTAAGTTCAAATTCTGGTTTGTAATCAATCCAAGGGGGAGGAGCAGCTCAGATGAAGATTTGCAGTCTGACACAAGATGAAAGTATCTTGGTCACTTCTTGGTCCTAGAAAAGAGTTAGAAATCTTACAGCAGTTTTCAGCTGGAAGAGGCTTGAATGCTGGATGAGCTAGGCAAAGGGCTATTAAAAATGAGAAGTACTATGCTGAAAGGTGACTTGGAAAGACAGGATTGATGGCCTACTGTGGGCATTGTTTCAGTCGCAAATGGTCAGTTCCCACTGCATTCATGGTCTGCCATTGGCAAGATGAACCTGAGAGCAATGTAGAAATGCTGCTTGTTTTGCTAAAAAGTCTAGTCCTGTCGTAAGCAATGAAATCTTCCCTCCCAAGGATCTTCTGAGACTAGAGGTAAGCCTTGTCTAACTGACACTCCATAACCTGTAGCTGCTATGTTCATCTTGGTTGTACACCTTCAAGACTGAAACCTGAGATATCCAGACTCTGAGATAAATCTATCTCTCAAGAAATGTTAGGGAGTTTCTCAAATAACAAAAGGGCTTTATCTTAGATTATGCTCTACTAGATTGTTAATTAGATACTACACTTGCTAAGTAAAGACAATGAAGAATTTAATAGGTTAAATGAAACAGAAGCAGTTTATACAACCATCTGTGTTCTTACTTCCAAACAACTCAGTGCCTTTCTAAGTGTCAGAAAGCAAAACATTATTTTATTTCTACACTGAAAATTTTTGATAGTGATCACAAATAAAAGATAAATATATACCACAGACCTTTTAAAGAGTAGACCTGTACATTCAAGGGAGATAGGCCTATTATATAAATTTTTAAACATTGCTGTTCAAGGAAAGATAGCCATTCTATTTCTTTCACTAAGAAAAAAAAATGCTCTTGAAAAAACAATACATTTCTAAATGATGAATAAAGTATAGCAGGGGAAAAAGCATTCATTCTAACTACTATTTGTCCCTGAGGTTAAGCAACATGCAAGTAAACAATTATTTAGAAAAGTCAACCAATCTGAAAAACACCAAACCAAACTAACTTGTGTTGGAGACCACCTATCAGTGAAAATCACTTGCAATGAAAATGGTTGTAGTCCTTTTTAGTGTTAGCACATACATGCGCATGTATATAGCACAGAAAAGAATGGAGTTGTTCCCCGCACATAGGCAACTGTTAGAACTTCTCAGCCCATGGAACTTATGGATTGGCCTTATTACTGTATCTATTCCACAAGCTGAAGAAAAGAAAAATTTTCATAATGTTTTGGTTTCCAGACTATTATATGATTCAGGAAATACCAGGAAAAGGACAATCAGACACTTTTCTCTCCCCTTTGTTTCTACCAGCTTTCTCCTCTCCTCTTTCCCTAGTTTAATCGTAGTAAATCTCTTCAGTTTTTCTTTCTCCCTTTTGTTACAACAGAGTTTTGATCTGAAGATACATAGTATTTATTAAGACTGCAATGTAGGTGTAAAAAAATATTTTAGAATGGCAGCTATCAAAACACTCATTTGGACAAGCATTAAGAATAATCACTAGGTTAGATCCCACAGTAAGTTATTTAACTTGTGCTAGGTGCACTTCTGTAAAGTGCAATGTGTCTGTCCTGAATAATGTGTTAGCTGATGTCTAATCTCCCCTTAGAAAGCAGGATTTGAGCTCTAAAGCCACTTGGGTTGTTCAATTGACACGGTAGCATCATTCACTCTGCTAATTCTCTGGCTTATGAGACCAGGGACCTGTCTTTGCCACTAGCCACTATAATCACACAGGCTAGAACATCTCATCAGGACTACAAAACCCATCTACCTCACAAGCTCTCTTCCTGGGTGCTGGAACATGCTCAATTCTTCATCCCACATGTATCTTCTGGCCTTAGCTATAACTAAACAGGTTATTCTTTTATATATTTATTAATTTTTAAGTAAATAAATGTTTATTTAAATAAATTTATTTAAATTTATAACAAACAATAATAATTGCTGTTATTTCTCTTAATATTATTAAGATATACATAATAAATTTATTTCAATAAATTAAGTTTTATTTTAAACTTTTATTTGTTATCAAGGCAGAAAACAATATCAAGGCTGGTCTGAAGAAGCTCTGTTGGGTAGATATTTGATTGTACTATTTTGTCTCCTTTTTCAGTGAAATTGCAGATAATCCTTACATGACTTCGGTGCCTGCAAATGCTTTCCATGGGCTTTGCAATGAGTCTCTAACCCTGTAAGTTCCTCTAACCCTGTAAGTTTAAGTTACAAGGCAATTACCTCTCTGGTAACACCCATGGTAAAATGTTTTTAAAAAAATTTTCCCTATCCTATTCTCTCATATTTTGTAAGAAGGAAACAGCATGGTTAGAACATGGTTTTAACTTTTTCTGCAACCTAAGTGGCTCATACCATGAAAATTGATGGATGGCAAACATCAGAAGAGTCATATTTGAAAGAAAATTGTTAAATTAAGTTCAGTTGTACAAGTCATAGTCAATGTGAGCCACAAGAAAGGGCTGAAGGGAGTGAAAATTACTGTAATGAGTTATGACCTGATCTGGGGGGAAGAGCACTAGAATGCAAATTAATGAATTCTAAAGAAATTGTAACAAAAAAAATCCTTTTGCTCTAAGGGAGCAAAAGATTGCATTCTAAAAATTCAGGCAGGCCTGATATTAAAAAACCAGACCTGTTTTCTAGTGGTTAGTTCCTTTAGCCTTCCTTAGTCAGTCCTAGCATGATTTTGTTTCCTTGCTTTTAGTTTGACACTGGGAAAGTTATACCAAGTGTTTCAGTCTCATTCTATTGTTGCTGCAAAAAGAGGTAAAAGATGGCACACCTGCCACATGGTATCCTTGTTCCAGGTACATTCAAGAATGCTTCTGGGCATTTGTTTGGCCTTGCACTGTAAATACTGCTTCTTCAAGAGATTAAAATTAACCCTTCCATAAAAATGCACTATTGCCAAGAAAAATATTACATAAGATGTTGGGTATTCAGGTATTGAAGCAACAAAAAAAAAGGCTTATTTTTATATTATTTTATTATTTTATTTCCTTGCAGGAAACTCTACAATAACGGTTTTACCAGTATTCAAGGCCATGCTTTTAATGGGACAAATCTGGATGCTATGTAAGTAGCAGATCATTTTCTTTTTTCAGAAGAAAAAAACAACCTTATTCAAGGCTCTGAAATATACATCTTATTCTAATTACTTTTAAGGAGCAAAAGAAGTGTATTAATTTCTGTTAGCAATAAAAATATCATTTAAAGTCTTTTGCAGTGCGCTTTCATTTGGTATGTATATTCATAGCTCAGAAATAAAATCATGGCAGGTAATTCCAGTGTGAGTTTTGTTCTAGTTTGAAGCTACAACAAAATTTCACTTGATCAATAACTTTCCTAAGACAATATGGAAGATAATTATGCTGTTTTTCTTACCAGACTGTTTATTTTAGCAATTGTAGCAGTGATAACGTTAGCAGCTCTTTCACAGAAATCTCTTACCTGCAAAAAAAAGGGAATGGGAGCAGTCACTTGCATCAGAAATGAGAGATGCACACCTCAACAGCATGAATCAACCATTTCATACTTCCCTTCACCTTCTTACTGTATTTTCTGGAAAATTAATACTTAATGAGTGAATATTCTTTTTACAGGATATCTGCCTCAATCATTACCACAAAATAAATCTTGTTCCAGAGGTTCCATTCAGTTTGGCAGAGTTTACTCTGGCTCTACAGAGGCTTGCACAAAGAGTCTGGCTGTCAGTGTCATGGGTAAAGAGATTTCTTCATCATAAGCTCTTAAATTAACCAGAGAGACATGGAGATAGATACGATTATTTTCAGTACTTTATTATAAATTTGGCTTAAATTCTTTATAAGAATTCCGTAAGAGCATCTTTCACATGACATTAATCTTTCCAAACTGCCTTTTATACCTTAAGAGCTAGCTAGACTTAAAATTTGAAAGGTTTGAGTTAAAATAAAGATCTGGAATAGATCTTATTTTACTCATATTACTTCAGTTACTTTGAACTTTCACATGACATAGGAAGTTTTTCATGATGACATAGTGTTTGTACTATTATCCACAGAAACCACAAGATGTAAAATACGGCAAAATGAATATGGGATTTTGACTGAATCCCTCTAAGCTATCTGTAACAATAGTTAGAACCTTTCTAAGCTAATATATGACCTGTGCTGGCTCTTCCATTTCTTCCATTTTTACAAAACATGGGTTGGAGACTATTTTGCAGCAATTTTTCTTGATGCTTCTCTGACAGTGTGCAAGTGCTATTGCTTCTGGCCTCTTTGGAATTCTCATTATAATTAAAGAATCAAATGAAAATATTGTTTTAGAAGTTCTGGAGTCCTAAACATCTGCTTTATTGGGCTGAGAACCAGAGAAGCAGACAACACATGTTAGATTCTGTAGATAATGCTTCCTTACTTTAAAGAAAAAAAAAGGTTTGTCATTAGTATTCTTTAAGGATATTTAAGTGTTCTTTAAAGCCTCAAGAATACAGGGCAGATGCATCTAGATAGATTTGAAAGCTGGACAGTCACCAACCACACTAAATTTAACAAGAGCAATTTCTGAATCTGGCACAGTGCAATCCTGGTTATACATACAAAGTGAGGAACGGGAGTCTGGAGAGCAGCTCCACAGAGGGAGATCTGGGAGATCCTGGTCAATGGCAAGTTGAATCTGAGTCAGCAGTGCCCTGGCAGCCAGGAGGGCCGACTGTGTCCTGGGGGGCATCAGGCAAAGCATCTCCAGCTGGGTGAGGGAGGGGATTTTCCTGCTTTGCTCTGCATTGATGTGGTCTCACCTTGAATATTGTGTGCAGTTTTGGGCACTGCAATATGAGCAAGACATCAAAAAGAGTGCGTACAAAGGAGAGCAATCAAGATGGTGAAAGGCGTTGAGGGCAAGACGTGAGGAGTGGCTGAGGTCTTTGCTTGTTCAGCCCAATGGGGAGAAGGCTGAGAGGTGACCTCATGCAGTCAACAACTTCCTCAAGGAAGGCAGTAGAGTGAGAGGTGATGATCTCCTCTCTCTGGTGACCAACGATAGGACCCAAGAAAAAGGAATGAACCTGCATCAGGAGAAGTTCATCCTGGACAGTAGAAGGTTCTTCACTAAGAGGGTGGTCAGTCACTGGAACAGGTTCCCCAGGAGAGTGGTCACAGCACCAAGACTGTAAAAGAGCATCTGGGTAATGGTCATAATCATATGACTTTGTTTTTGGTCATCCTGTGAGGAGCAGGGAGTTGGACTCCATGATACTTAGGTATGCCTTCTAGCCTGATATGTTCTATGATCCTAAGTAAATCTTTCCAGAGACTGGTTATGATGCACTAGTTAATCAAAATTTTTTAAAAAAGGAACCAAAAACCAAACCTACCAACAAAACAAAAAAACATGTCCATGGCTTTATCTAACAAGCAGTAAAAATGGTTTGTTACAACAAACACTTTTCTCCTAATTAAATATTGTGACGGTTACTTGGAGCAAAGCACTACTTCTGATTTACAAGGCAAACTGGGAGTTGAACATCCGTGGTAAAGTCTTTATCTGTTTGATAAACTACATTGAAATTTCTAAACTAATTTTCTGAAGTAGTTTGGTTACCATATGACAAGATAAGATGTAATTTTGCTAAGTGCAAGCTCAGAGATTTGTTGTTTCTAGCAGAAGCATTAAGTTAATGCAAAAAGCAAATATTTAATTTTCTCTATTCTGACATTTCTAATTTGAACTCTTCTTTATCTATCATTGTACAGTGAAGGAAGCACTTGTTTTTCTCTAGGTCTGATTCAAGGGCCTTTGAACTTGAAAAAAATAGGAGCAAAAAGAAACTAAGAGAAAAAGGGTGAGGGAAATTTGAATGGGTTTTGAATGATGATCTCAAGGAGGAAAAGAAACAAAAAAGGAAAACATTTGAAAACAATAATAAATTTTTGACAAATTATTCAAAAGCTCCATGTTCCATCCAGAAATCAGAAGACATTCTGGGAACCTCAGAAGCTATCTTCTACTAGGCACTGTGCCTTTCTACCACTCTTGCAGTATTAAGATGCTTATGTAATTCAAGGTTAAAATATCAATGCAGATACAGGTGTGAAACCACACATAAATGGCTTCTCTTATCGTACTGAATACTAGCATTGCCTAATTGAACTTCTCATCCAACAAGGACCTGTGTTTGATAGCAAACCACAGTAAAGGTGTATAGGTTTTATAAAGGAGGGGCAGTAAGAAACCAGGACTGAAGGGCTAAATGACACTTTTACTAAAAAGCATTCATCTGAAACTTGAATCCCTCATTTTAACCCATCATTAAGGTCCAAAAACTACATCACTCCTGCAGGTTTCTGCAAAGTGGTGCTGCTGCACTAATGTTTATTTCTGTAAGGAAACCGATGAGGAAAGTAGAGTTTTTAAAACAAATTTTCTGTGAATGGCAAAATGTATTTGTGATGAGTTTTTACAGACCTGTCTAAATTACTGAAATGGAAAGTGTGCGATCTCAAAATCTAATTACAAAAATAAACTCCAAAAGGGTATGTTTATTTTGGTATACACTTTCAGAGTTCACTTAAAATGCTTAGCTCATCTCAGAGTCAAGATAAACAACTGTGTGGAAAAATCATATGACGAATCCTTAGAACTGCTCACTTACCAATGCATCTCCTTCGCCTGCTCTCCCTTTCTTTAATTCCATAATCCCATTGGATGCATAGATACATTAACATGTTACACATCCAGAGCCCATTTAATACTATAGTGGTGATACTTAAATATGTGTACAACATATTAATCTTGTTTCTTAAACTCTGCTGCCTTATTTTAAAACTAGAAGCTGAAAGCAAGCAAGAAGACAATACATAATTCCACTAGCCAGTGAGGTGTTCCAAGTAGGAACTTTGGTAACATAACATGTTTTTTAACTAAGTGATCCTTTGGAAGAAAATTTTGCAAAATCTCCCCTTTTCTTTAATCTGTCTGTTCATTATTATTCCATTATACCCTGTCCTGATAAAATTGGTTGCAGGACTGCAGTAAAACCTTATCAGTGAAATAATCCAGCTCTAAAAAAAACCCCACCAAGAAAGTTGAGTCCACCTGCAACATAGGGCATGGCACAAATGACCTTGGACTATGAAAGAAAAGAAATAGAAATCTTTCACACTTAAAGAAAGGTATGTGGCACTATGCGTTATTTAGTTGAAGTGGCTGGTCAGCACTTTTCAGTCATATCCTTCACTCCCAGAAGAAAGTATACTTTTGGTAAAAGTAAAATATTTTGTAAAATTACCTTCAGATCTTTCAGTATTTTTCAGTTTTTCATCTCAGTTGAATATTTTGAATATTCATGACTTGTTTTTTCTTTCTCCAACTCTCGATTTTCATGTTTGTTCTGTATTTTCAAAATGGTATCACTAAAGATCTCCCAGAATGTGCTCAATAATGTAACTTATACATTTTTTATTTTTATGAAAGTTTTCTCATGTATATGTATTTCTCATTTTTGAGACTACAGCTTTGTTTGGCCCTGCAGCTTTTTTGGTCCTAGAGAGTTGCTCTTCTGAAAGGGACTTGAGACACTAACATTTTGAAACGTAGCGTGCGTGCCATTCAAGCCGAAATCAAAGACTACTCTTTCTCATGTGGACTCTCTAACATGCTGTTTTATGAAGCATGCATTGGTAATGTCTGAATATTTAGTATCTCTGTCATGCCCTGACACAATATTGTCCAGTTTTGCATCAGAAGGTCCTGCTCAGCATACTGCAGTCATGCAGTTTCCTGGTGTTCCTTAGACTTAAAGCAATATTCTTCCTACTTACCCCTGGATTTTGAGCCCATAGAGACTCTGCATTAGTAACTGATAACTGATAAAGTTAGCTTACTGATCTGACTAGATTTAAATAAGGAGGAAAAGTGCCTTAACTTACTTACAGCATTATGAAACCAAAAGCATGTCCTACTTCAGCATTTACTACTACAGATTTCTGACATACGTTGCTCTGTGGTATTCTTGTCTATCTAATTGCTGTCCATCAGCTCTCCAAAATGACTATTATTCTAGTCTCCCCACTAAGGCTAGGTATTACACATCAACAGTTTGATTTCTATGACTTCAAACATTTGTTTAGACACGTGGATACCACTGCTGTGCTTTTCTCTTTTGCAGTGTATTTAAATGATGTTCTGTATCATTTACTTATCAGTAACAGGATAAAAGGCACTCTCAGAAGAAAATACACTGGCTCTACATAAGCTTTCTTTGTCAAATCACCAGTCTTATTCTTTCCATTTAAAAGTGGTACCTATCAAAATAAAAGGACTCAAACAACTGAAATCAATTAGCATCAGGAAATTGTGCATTCTGATGGGTCTGACTCATCGATGTGAAAACTGGCAGCTCACACCGCCACCCCTCCTTAGTAACACATGGTTATGAACTTCCCAAAGTCTCTAGCTGTTTCTATTTGTAAGTTTGAAAATTTTTATCGTGCCTGTAGACTATTATATTTCAGGTTTATTACTATGATGCTCAAATATCAGTATCAGGGGAAAATATTTCAGAATTGATCAAGAACTTATCTGGTTGTATAATAGTATCTAGTTACTAAAGCAGAAAGGTTTTTGTGTCCTTCAAAACTACAATCTAGATGTTGAAATCTTGGATTAACTCTTAACTCTTGCTTTGGTTTTAATTTTTGTATTTGTTTTGCAGACAAAATCATGAGAAAATTTGTACACTGAAGGAAATGTTCACAACAATAGTGTGCCATTTACAGAATATGAAAGTTAGTTCTCAGAATACACAAATGCCAGGAGACACTAGAATGCCATATATTTCTAAAGAATGAAAACTTATTTCAAACAACAATAGCTGAGAAGATGACATAAGCTATTTTCCTCTGTAAGAAATAAGGCTTAAGTCATGGGTAATGTCCAAAGAATAACATGCCAGAACATTACCCTGGTTTGGCTCCCTAAGACTTTCTGTTGTGTAACCCAGATGAAGTGCATTTGCTTCTCATTTCTCACTATGGTGATCAATATAAGCTTATATCCAGTGAATGTTATGAAAAAATTGCCAATTACTTCAACCAGAACAGGATTAGAATCTTTGCTTGACTTTTTCCACACCACAGCTTGCCAGCTGGTTATATTTGGCAAATGATTCTTAATTTCATCATGAGATTTCAAATTCCATCTAAATTAAGTTCAAAGGCATGACTAGGTTTGATGTCTGCAAGTTGTTTCTCTTGTAAACATTATGATAGGGTTTAATACATGTCTTAGGGAAAGAATTATCATCCTAGTATCCACATGTGCATGTATATATGCACACACATATGTATGTATTTATGTATATATTGAAACTTAATCTTCAGTTTCTTTTCTTTGCTCACTGTATTCTTGTCTGCATGTTTGGGAGATCTAGCTACATACAACTGCCCTTCTCCCTGTCCTTCTCCCTGCTGGATAACCTGGAGGAATCACCTCATCAAGGAAATTATCATGTCTGTTATTTTTTGTGAAGTACATTTTAACTGGACAATTATTCCAAACCTATATTTTTACTGTGTTAAGTATACCAAACTAATACGCAAGCTGGCTCAAAAATAACACTTATTTTCCCATGTTGTTCTCCAGTTGTGCTTGTGATCCCTTAACCAGAATCATCAATTTGATGGCGTCAGGGATTGGGACCCTCTGAAACCACAACTGCCAACAAAACATACTGGCCTTGTGTGCATGGTGCTGATAATCAGAGGACCCAGGAAAGAAAGATAGTCTATGTACAATATGTACAGGGGCCAAAATGGAGTCTCCTGGAGTCTCTTCTTTATTGCAAATTCATCTGGTTCTACAGTCCAAAGATTGTTTAGGCTAACACAACCAATAGACAAAAAGAAAGGTGGTCATGTGTCATTGTCCCAGAGCCACAGGACAGTCACAATATGATGTTTACATACCTAAGACATTACATCATAGTCTGGCACGCTATAATACAGGCTAACATTCTGCTACACCATGTCATCACATTCTGTGTATATTTGCTCTTCACAGATAGTCATAAAATGCGCTCAGGGCTGTACATCCTCTGTGACTCTGGCAAAAAAGCAGGATGCCTCGGTGTCCTGGTCCTGGCTGGAATAGATTAGTTTTCTTCATAGTATCTGGAACAGTGCTGTGGTTTGGGTAGAGTATGAAAAAAATGTTGATAGTACACTGATGTTTTCAGTTGTTGCTGTGCAGTGCTTACCCTAAGTCAAAGACTTTTCAGTTTCCTGGTCTCTGCCAGTGAGCAGGCACACAAGCCGTGAGGGAGCATGTCCAGGACAGCTGACCTGAGCTGCCCAAAGGGATACTCCATACAGTAGAACATCATGCCCAGCACAGAAACTGAGGGGACTTTGCTGGGAGGGGCCAAGTGCTGCTGTGGGCCTGACTGGGCATTGATCAGGAGGCGATGAACAAAGGTATTGTGAGCCACTTGAGGCTTTGGGGGGTTTGTTTTTGTTTTCTTTTTGTTGTCTTCCCTTCCATTACATTCCTTTCCATTTTGTAACCTATGGATAACTACTTCCAAATCACTGTGTTTGTTTCTGCAGCTATCTACACAAGAATAAATACCTGGAAGCTATCAATGATGATGCATTTCTGGGAGTGCACAGTGGACCAACTCTACTGTAAGTAAGAGAAAAGGAAGTAGAGAAACCCTTAAAAATAATACTATTTTAGGTTGCACTTTCCAACCCTTAGCAGCACGGCAGCAGGGATGGGAATAGCATGTTTACAAAAATAATACCAGCAACAAAAGCTGTGCTTTAGGGAATGGATTTATGAAAGGCTTGCATCTTACATTTCATATCCTGTTTCTATCAATTTTTCTTCTGAATGATTCTGTACTACAATCTGTCTTATGACTGTACAATTGTAATATAAAATAAGGACTCCAGTTGTACACATGTAAAGGAAATTGAAAGATGAAAAAACAGTTGTAGACAGAAAAATAGTTACTTCTGGTGCCATCTTTTCTTCTTGCTCATGTGATTTGGCTTCCAGTCTGGTCTTACAGTCCTCCAAAGAACTTTTCACTAAAATTAAGAATTGTAATACAGAATGAAACTAAAAACTTAAAAGAAGTGAAGAACTTCCAGAAGAATCATGTTCCTTGTTTAACATCTCCAAGCAAAGTGCTCTCTTATGTTATATTTGGGGTGTTGTATGGCTCCCAAACATAAGACTGCACATCTTCCCTCTGAGGCTACAGGTGCCACAATGGGTTGAATATTTAGAGAGAAGGAAGAAGAGATGGAAGAAGACAAAATATTGAAGATCTTAATTCAAAGGGAGGTGAGAGCATGCAGCGGCACAGATTTTTGACTCTTGGTTAGAGTGGGTATTTAAAGCATCAGTGTTGTTACTGTTACGCTTGACAGGTGAACAAGTTAAAATGCTGCAAAGGGTTGTGGGTTAATCATATGCTCTAATAAGATTGCCAGGTAAGCTCTCTCTGCAAGGGCTGGCTTTGAGATGTGTGAGCTACAGGAAACCTCTTGGTTTAGTGGCTAGAGGTGACTTCCTAGGATATGTATATCTAATTGTAAAGAATTTCCTTCTTATTCTGTGTTTTTGAGTTAGGCCTTTCAAATGACTTGAATTTTTTCTGATCTTCTATAATTACTGTAGTAGCCTAGCTACCATTAATCCTCAGTCTCAGGATATGTTTCATATTTGCAGTCCATACAGCCAGCTATCCATTTCCTATTAGAATGACATACCTCTATGGCTAGTAGTACTTATAACTAAAGAGAGATGTGGTACTTACTGTAGTATCAATACAGAAAGAAGTATTGCTTCTCAAAGGCAGAAGGCAGAAAATGGTATGTAAGCACAGCAAATCAACAGTGATTTAAAACACCAGAGTATTTCACATCACGGTACTTTGATATGCTAGTCCTTAGTAAGGTGTCATAGCTTAACCCTGGCCTGAAACTCAGCTCCACACAGCCACTTACTCATCCCTGAACCCAGTGCGATGGAGTAGAGAATTGGGAGGGTTAAAGTGAGAAAACTCATGAGCTGAGATAATGACAATTTATGAGTTTGGAAAAGGACATAGAAAAAAACACAAACATAACAAAACAAAACAGAGGAGGAAGAGAAGAGAAAAGAAAACAAACCAAACCCAAGAACAAGTGATGCAACAAAAACAATTGTTCACCACGAGCCCACTGATGCCCAGCCAGTCCCTAAACAATGGCAATCCTGCAGTTTTTATTGCTGAGCATGATGTGCTAAGGTCTGGGATATCCTTTGATCTGTTGGGGTCAGCTGTCTTGGCTGTGTCCTCTCCCAAATTCTTGTGCACCTTCAGCCTTCTTGCTGGTCAGACGGTATGAGGAGCAGAAAATGCCTTGGCTCAGTGTAAGCACTGCTCAGTGATAGCGAACATATCCCTGTATTACAAACACTATTTTCACTCACAAATCAAAAAACATAGCCCCATACTACCTACTGTGTAGAAATTTAACTCTATGCCAGCAAAAACCAGTACAGAATTAATAACTCAAATTACAAATGTTTAATTTAATTTTAATGTAAAGTTAATAGCAGCTCTAGGGACTTGTGTTACCCAGGAATGATTCTGCATGTGAAATGTAGAAAAGGTTTGCTATAAAATGAACAACAATTTAGAGCAGAATCCTTCCACCTGAACAGATCTTGTAGTTGACCTTCAGGAACTAGAACTATTTTAACAGGAACAAAATAGTTTCTGAGACTCCCACATGTCTTATCTTAAGAGGACTGAAGTAAAAATGACTGAAAAATTAGTGGAACCATAATATTTATTGTTGTGTCACATCAATGATCATTAACATCTCCTACAGGAGATAGAAATGTCCTCGGAACTGGTGCTTTAGTATACAGCCCCTCATTATACCGTCACTATCAGTTATTTGTAGAGAGACCAGAGATTTGTTAAATTGGATAACTGTCTGAGAAGTCTGACCAATGCAGCCCTTCAATATTCCTTTGCGCAGCGTAAGCATCTTAGCTTACTATAAGAAATAATTTATTAAGTCATTTTTGGTTCAGGCATTTAGCTGTTGTTAGCTGGCCATCAGATCTTCCTCAAAAAGTTCCACTTTCGAAACTGTTTTATATTGAAAATTAACTCTATGGAAAATGATTGCAAGAATTTTGGGATTTTTTTTCTGGAGCAATGAATGGCATTGCTTTTAGTGGGAACAGTATGTAGGAAAAAAAAAAAAAGAAAAGGAACATTTATGGAGCTCAAAAAAGAAACTCTGTCTTGCCTCCCCTAGTAAGCTGGAAGAACTCATTGTCTGGAGTTGTCTTTATGCACTCTTGGAGCAAGATAAGAATTTATGGTTGATGGAACATCTGCCCCACATATAGTGCTTTTTTTTCAATCAGGATTTCAGCAGCAACAGCAAATTAAAGGCTGAACTACAGACTACAGATCCACTCTAAAGCAGTAATATTCTATTCAACTTCAAAGGAAACCAATGAGAAAGATTTAACTACAAAGAGTTTTGCCTAGCTATATGGATGTTGTGAGAGTTTGGCCCTGCTCTCAAACCACCTAATTAGGCATCCTGTTTAAGTAGGTATGGAAAAGTTAGGTCTTTTTTTTTTTTTTACATTTGCAGTTTGTAACAGCAGACAAAGCATGGAGTGTGATCATTGAATAGAGGAAAACAGATGCCAGTAATTCTGGTTCCTTTGTCACTGATGTATACTCAGGCATATACAGCACCCTTATAGATGTACACACAGATTGCTCCTTTTAGAAAACTATTATAACAGTATAATGACAGTTCATTGCTCTTCATGTGAAAATTAAATCTTGGCAAGGATGCAGCAACTCAATGGACCTGATTTAGTAAATGCAACAAGAGCTGCTGCCTAGAGCAGAAGTTCAACAAAGGACAACAAAACTACAATCAGGCTCATTATTCAATTAGATTTTACAAAACACACAGTCCAAACTCAAAACATTACAGTCACAGAAGATCTATGTAAAGTAGTTAATTCTCTGCAGAATTTTCTTTAAAACATCATTTCCCAGTCTAAGAATGGGTCCTACCTTAGGAGGTTCTGTTTTGTTCCTGCCACTGGGCATAAGCAAGTCTTTGAGAAATAGGAGCACTCTGCATTCTGCTAATCAAACAATGCAAATTTGTAAATTTTAAAAAAACATTGAGTAGAAAGTAAAATAATATCTGTAGTTTAAATCCATTCATTACATATTTATTATATATTTTATGATTTTTAACTATTGCAGTACACAGAAGTTTGTATATGATTACATAAAAATTCTGAATTGCACTATAATGTATTCAGTCTCTTTTTCTTAATTATCTGACTTTTAAATTATCAATATTACTTGGTCTTGTACTACAATTGCATGCTTACAACAATGAAAAGGATTATTGGCAAAAGCTATTATCTCTCATATCTGTTCTGACTTCATGAAATCAACAAAGAATTAGACCAAAAAATTATAACCCAGGAAAAAAATAAAATCTAAGCAACTAAATATCTGTTTAACACTTCTATAATATACAATTGGCTCAGAAAACATCTCTGAAATCACAAGCTATATTTTATTCCCATATTGATCTGAAGCTCTCCAATGTCTCTTTACCATTTAATCTAATGTGTAAATTTCATATAAGCAACAGCCCAGAAATGTCATATGAGAGTTATAAGAAAACTTGTAAGAACAAAACAAAATATCTAACAAGCCAAAATGTTAAAACTAGTTGAGAGCACTTTGGCTGCTGTTATGCCTCACAGTGTAGAGCAATATGTTACCACAGACAGACCACTTCTGCTACCTGAGTGAGCTCTAGATCACACCTACTTAAAAGCTAACATCTGGTCAGGATCCAGGCTAGAAGTGAATGTTGCTAGCCTTTACCATAATCCTGAACATTTGGCTCCTTCCACAAGGAATGTGGCTACCCTGTTTCCACATCAACCTTGGGAGCACTTGTTAAAGGCCCTGTAGAAGTCTCAGGAGAATGAGCAGATCTTAGGCACCACATTCAGAGAAGTTTGCAAGGCAGGACTTAATTTTACAAAGCCTCTTACATGCTGATTTTCCCCAGGTTTATCATATTAGTTGGTGGCTCATCTGCTGCTTTCTGCAGGGGAGCCAAGTTGGAGGTTGCACACTCGAAGAAACACAAGAGAATGTGCAAGAGGTCTAATGGAGCTGTCAAGAGGGTCTGTCTCAAACTGAAGTGACTATAAATGAGGCTAGGCAGGAAAGTGTGATAAAATGAATGATAACAAGTCACAGGGACTGGATGTTTTTTACCAGAAAAGTTCCAAAGTAGGAAGTAGTTGAATTCTTCACAGTGAAACTCTTCCCTGCAATGTAAGCATTGCCGTTTTTAGTTATCAATATTATTACATACTAATGGGGTTGACATAACTACAGTCAGTTGTCATTTTCCTGAGCAAACCAAAATCAGGACTGATCATCCTTAACAGATTGTAGTTGACCATACTTGACTGATCAGGGCTTAGCAACAAGTGATAGGATAGTAGGAAAAAAAATTTCACAGGGTTGTAAAGCATAGGAACAGGCTGACTAGGGAAGTGGTGGAGTCACCATCCTTGGAAGTGTACAGAAAACATGTGGATATGGCACTTGAGGACATGGTTTAATAGTGAACATGGTGGTGGTATCAGATTGATTGTTGGACTTGACCATCTTAAAGGTCTTTTTCAACATTAATGATTCTATGATTCTATAAAATGGCACACAACAAAGAAATCATTTGGGAAAATGTATCTTCTATATGAATGCAGACACAAATACTATGGTATTGGCAAACTCTAGCAACTTGGATTCACATGGCTCTGAAGATTAGTAGTTATTTATAAATCGTTTCTATCCCATGCTTTCTAGTTTGAAAACAGCTGCTATGCTGCTTGAAGTAGATTGTGAATCTGAATAGATAATCATCAAGACTAGATTTGTAAGGTTAAAAATCTCTGACAATATCACACTTTCCTCTTGGCCAGCTGACACGCACTTTGTCACTAACTAAGTGTGGGCCTCGATAGAGTAATTAAGTTTCCACTAGGAGACAAATTATCACCAGACTCTGAGGAGGCTTTTTGATTTGCAATAGCAGCAATACAGAGAAGTCACAAGATTTCCTGGTGGCAGACACCATACCAGCAGTTTAGGGACTTCACAAACTGGGAATTTTGGAAACTTCCAAACTTCTGAGCCATTGTGCTTAATATGGCCTATGGATGGGACCAACCACCTCTTGTTAGCTCTGCAACAGGATTAGTCTCAAATCAAAAAGAAATTCAAGGTAGTTATGCCTGTTACTTTTCCCCAAGCTACCCAGTATAAAACAAGCAGAGCACTTGAAAACAAAATTTACAATACCTAACTGCTTAAATACACAGCCACAGGCACATACATAAAAGAAATTACATAGACTTATTACTAGTTCTTCCAAGCCCTTTCTTCTCACCGGACAGATACTTCTTTCAGACTTTTTAACATCATTTGATAACACTCTGAGTTGCCACAGACTTTGCAGGTTCCCCTCTGCTCCCTGGGAAATTGTGTCTACCACCTGAGCCCTGGGCTGGCTGCTTCCTTCTGTGCACTCCCCAGGAGCTGCAACTCCCTTCCCTGTGCATTCAGGGCCCCAGAGGAGCTCCTCTCAGTGGCTGTTTCCAATGGAAGAGCCCCGTTTCTCCAGGGTGTTCCTCCTGACCCATCCATTTCTAATGGGAACATTACGCAACTGTGAATAAAACCGAAACAAAACGGTATATTGTCCTTCTTGTTACTTTGCGTTTTTGACCCGCAAGATGAACCATGGCACTGACTTTCACAATGGAATGATGTCATTTTGTGAAAAGATTACACCTTTTCTTACTTTTAAGTCTCTTGCCTCACATTCTTAGGTGTTCCAAAACTCATCTCACAAGAATGAATAATTATTACCAATATGCATGGCACTATATGCTACGCTGGAAGCTATGCTTTCAGTCATAGCTCTTTCCAAGAGTAAAGGTCTTATCTGCTCCTTATTACTTCACATACAAACAACATGATATTTTTATTTTCCTAGCTGTAGCTTTCTATGCTCTAATTCTAAGTGCATATAGTATTTTTAGAACTGCATATATTTGTTAGTCAGATTTAAAAAGCTAAGTTTTTATGTTCTATTTTCTATTTCTTTCCAAAAAATTCTTAGCATTCTATTTCCCTTCAACATTACTAAAAGCACTGACCTGACATTTGCAGAGGACTCCAAGCTCTTTCCAGAGTACTAGCTAAATTAAACCCCATTGTCATCCTTGTACAGTTAAAATTGCTTTTTCCTAAATGTGCTTTACATCCATCAGTATTGAATCATATAAATTATTTTACTGATCAGTCACGTAGTATTGCAGGACCTTTCTGCTTCTTTAGATGATCACCTTTAGCTTTCACTACCTTGTGTTACTTCGTGTCAGAAATAAGCTTTGTTGAAACTACACTCATTTTCTTTCCAGATAGTACCAGCGCTAGCCTAGACTCTGGATCCCGCTGCAATAACCTCTATATTCAGAGAGCAATTAATTTTCCATTCTTCCTCTAGCATGAAAAATTGTCACCTGTTCTTAGGTTTTTCCGCCACTCTTGTATTTTTTAATTAATCCAGGAGAGCCATTTACCTTGACATGTAACAGATTAGTTACCTCAACAGCCCTTGATATTTGACGTTGTTAAAGGGTTTCCAGAAATCCCAATTCATTGCACAAACAGGATCATCTTTCTCCACAGCCTGTGCCAGTATATCTTCAAAGAACTCCCAAGAGTTTCCAAAGAATCTTAGCATATTCCATCACAGAGCATTTAACCACATTACCTACCTGCAGATAGCTGCCAACATGAGTCCATGAGGACTTGATGGACACCTGTGGCCACCTGAAAGGCCAGCCTTGTCTTAGTAAGATGTATTCCAAGATCTAGTTTACTGAGATGTTTTGCTTCAGAGAGTTCTTTAAAATGTCTGAAAGGGGAAAAAATACCTTAGCTCAGAAGTTAGCAAGGCTCATTGTGGGATCTTTACATTTGAGGGGAATGGGGACATAGCCAGGCTTGATCCAGATAAGGTGTGGGGAAAGCTACAGAGACCACCCAAGGTGCAAAGGGAGACTTAAGAGGGGATAACTCAAGTGAATACAAGCATCCAAAGATAAAACCACAAGAGTGGACTACAGGGCATCCCTTTTGTACCCCTCCTGGGATGTTGACACAACCAAATGAAACAACTCTGTAATAAAGTACACACACAGTATGGGGAACAAACAGGAGGAACTAGAGATCCGTGTGCAGTCACAGGTCTGTGACCTCATGGTGATTACAGAGATGTAGTAGGATGCCTGGAATGCTGTCAGGAAGGGCTACACACTGTTTAGGGGACCAGGAAGACATGGTGGTGTAGTTGTTCTCTGTGCAAGACAACATTTGGAATGTTATTGAGCTCTGTCTTGGATGGATGATGAGCAAGTTCAGAACTTATAGGTTAGGATAAAAGGGCAAACTAGGAAGGGTAACACTGTTGTGGGTGTTTGCTACAGGCTGCCTCATCAGGAGGACTAAGTGGATAAGATCTTCTACAGGCAACAGTAGAAGCAGCCTCAGAGTCAGTCACAGGCACTGGTTCTTATGAGGAATTTAACTACCCTGATATCTACTGGAGAAGCAACATAGCAAAGCACAAACAGTCTAAGAGGTTCCTGGAAAGCACTGATAACAATTTCCTATTATAGATACTGGAGGATCCCATAAGGAATGGTATGCTGCTCAACCTTATACTAAAAAACAGGGAAGGCCTTGTTGGAAAGTTAGGTGCAGGCTTAGCTGCACTGATGATGAGGTTGTAGAATTCAATATCAGGTGAGTAAGGAACAGGGCAGCAATCAAGATTGCAAACTATGGACTTCAGGAGAGCCCTGGGAAGAAGAATCCCACGGGATGAGGATCTGCAGGGCATAGGACTTCATATATCTCAATAACAGGAAAACTAAGGATAACATGGGCCTGTTACTAAACAAAGAGGAAGGCCCTGGTAACAGGGCACAGAAAAGGCAGAGTTATCGAATGTCTTCTTTGCATCAGCCTTTACTGACGACTCCAGCGCCCTCAGGAATCTCTGACAGAGGGGACCAGAGTAAAGAAATGTTAGAAGGATAGGGTTAGAAAACACTTAGGCAGACTTGACATCCACAAGTCCATGGACTCTCACAGGATGCATCCACGAGAGAGCTGGAGGACACCATAGCAAGGCAGCTCCTGATCATCTTTTAAAGGTCATGGTGATCAGAAATGCTTAAGGACTGGAAGAAAGCAAATGCCAACGCAGTCTTCAAAAAGGGCAAGAAGGATGACACTGGAAACTACCAACCAGTCAACTTCACCTCAATCCCTAGAAAGATGATGGAACACTTTGTTCTGGAGGCCCTCTTTATCCACATGGATGACGAGAAGTTGATCAGGAGCAGCCAGCATGGATTCACTAAAAGTAAGTGATGCTTGACCAACCTGATTGCCTTCTACAATGAAACAGCTACCTGGATGGATGATGGGAAAGCAGTGGATGTTGTCTACTTCAACTTCAGCAAGGCTTAAGACACTGTCTCCCACAATATTCTCATAAGCAAACTCAGGAAGTTTGGAGGAGTGGACAGTGAGATGGATTGGGAACTGGCTGAACGGCAGAGCCTAGAGGTGATAATCAGTGGCACAAGGTCCAGCTGGAGGCGAGTCACTAGTGGTGTTCCCCAAGGTTCAGTACTGGGCCTCGCACTGTTTAACATATTCATCACTGACTTGAATGGACAAAGGACTCCTCAGCAAGTTCACTGGTGACACAAAGCTGGGACGAATGGCTGGTTCCCCAAACAGCTGCGCTGCCCTTCAAAAGGACCTCAGCAGGTTGAAGAGGTGGACAGAGACTTGTCTGAAATCCAAGAAAAGCAAATGCAGGGTCCTGCACCTGGGGAACAACTCCATGCACCAGTACAAGCTGGGGGACGACCTGCTGGAAAGCAGCTCTGGGAAGCACCTGGGGGTCCCAGTGGACAAGAAGTCAGCAGTGTGCCCTTGGAGCCAAGGCCAATGGTATTCTGGGCTGCATTAGGAAGAGCACTGCCAGCAGGCCAAGGGAGGCGATCCTAGCCCTCTACTCGGCCCTAGTGAGACTGCATCAGGAGTGCTGTGTCCAGTTCTGGGGTCCTCAGTATAAGAGAGATGTGGAGCTATTGGAGTGGGTCCAGCAAACAGCTACAAAGATGATTAAGGGACTGGAGCACCTCTTCTATGAGGAAAGGCTGAGGGAGTTGGGCCTGTTCTGGAACAGATTGCCCAGAGAAGTTGTGGAATCTCTCACTGGAGATGCAAACCTGTGCAATGATCTCTAGGATGATGCTTCTTCAGAAAGGAGGTCAGACTAAATGACCCACTGTGGTCCCTTCCAACCTTACCCATTCAGTGATTCTGTGAAAATGAGGAAATTACTGAAAAACAAAAAGGAGGAGGCCACTAAGTTGAGTAAGGGACTGGAGCATCTGTCATAGCAGGATAGGATGCGAAAGTTGGAAATGCTTAGTATGGAGAAGAGTCAAGGAAATCTTACTGATGTCCATAAATACTTGAATGGTGGGAGAGGTATTGGGAAGACAGAGCCAGGGGCTCCTCAGTGGTGTCCAGTGACAGGACAAGAGGCAATAGGCACAAACTGAAATACAGGAAAGTACATTTCAACATGAGAGTAGTCAAATACTTTAACACATTGCTAGAAAGGTCATGGAGTCACCAGTCCTGGAGATGCTGAGAACTCAATGGGACATAGCTTTGAGCAACCTGCTCCAGGTGACCCTGTTTTGAGCAAGGAGGTCAAACTGCTTGATCTGGAAACTAAACTACTCTGTGATTCTTTACAAGGTAAAATAATAGCAGGCAGCATTCAACTCTTTTAAGAGCCACTTCAGGATCTTGGTAGAAATGTATCAAAAAGGACTCCAGAAGAACAAAAAAGAAATCAACTAGTTACAACATACTCAGATACATACAATAGCAAAGAAGCTTTTTAGAAGTAAAAAACCACTCCTACAAAAAGGAAAAGCAATTTCTAATTCAATTTAAAAACAAATACAAGAAAATCAAATGGGAAGAAAACCCTGAGCAAACCCAAGTGTTTTAAAGGCTTAGAATTTTTTTAAAACAAAAGATTAATAATTTTCTTTCAGGTGCAAGAAACTAGTCAGTGAACAAGACTTCTAGAGGGATAAGAATAGCACTCTTGAAAAGCAATGCATAGAAAAAAGCTGAATTATTTATTATTAGGGTGTTCATGATAAAAGTGCTCAAACAGTGTTTCTACATTAGAACCCTTTTTATGGGTTTACTTCTTCACAGAGTGTAACAGAACATCTTGACTTCAAGTGTCAGTAGAAGAGGCTTTGGGACAAAGCAAAAACTGAGTAGAGCAGAAAACACTACTCAGTGGGACATTCACCTGGCAGGTCTAAAGGAAAGCCACTTCCCCCATCAGTTGTCTCCTGAGGTGTTATTGGGTCCACCTCAGCAGACAAGCAGAAAGCAACAAACATAATACTTAACTTTTTTAGAGATTCAGGATGGACTAAGATAGAAGATTTTAATGTCAGTATATGAAGAATATTCTTTTAATAATTGCAATACTTTCTGCTGAAGTGTGCCTAAAGATTAAAATTATTCTAAAGAAGTCTAAGGGAATATAGCTCTTCCAATGGAAGATTTGATTTCTTCAAAGAATTTTTAAAAGTTTGTCTTTGCATATGTCTTTGCATCTGGTTGTATTTAAGGGTGTAATTTTAAAAGTTATTATATTTCTTTATAATTCATATTCTGCCCTATGAAATACTAAATACAAGAGCTTTACAATACTGAAAAATCACAGAGAAATTAATAACCTACTTGAATTTACTGATATAAGAACTTAGCAAGGCAGTATGAAATCCCCACCTCATCTGGATTTGATTTTTTGCTGTAGAATTCTATGAAATTCCTGAAGTTCTGTAAGAAACTGAACAAATTCTGATCCAATCAGTGAATATTGTGACATCTGTCTTTTTCTTCCTTTACTTAGGGATGTCTCCAGAACAGCTGTTGCTAACCTTCCAGCCAAAGGACTAGAAAGCCTAAAAGAACTAATGGCCAAAAATACATGGACTTTAAAGAAATTACCATCTGTAAAGATATTTCTTCAGCTAATGCGAGCTGACCTATCATATCCAAGCCACTGCTGTGCTTTCAAGAGCTGGAAAAAAAAAAAAGGGTGAGTTTCACTAACAGACAATCTTTTCTTGTTTGTAGGTGAAGATAATGTTTTATTATTAATACAAAATTACATGTATTGGCACTTTTGTGACCATTTTTTCCAGGTATAGATGATGGGTTTTTTGAAACAGAGATTACAACTGCTAACTGGTAGAAAACAGAATTTTTTGTAGGACCTTTTCCAGAAGTTCCTCCTCTCGTTGAGCCCAGAATTAGAGGGAAAGAAAAAAGGGTAATGTGCTGTAGCAAGGCCTAGAAAAAAATGTAGGAGGGATTACAGCCTCAAGTTTCATATGTTTTCTAAATGAAAAAATTTTGACTGCTGAAAAAATTTTGACTACAAATAAGCTGCATCACACCATAAGGTTCAGGATTACAAATCACCACATTGTTAGTTATCTGTAGAAAACCTACAGAACAGAAATTAAACTGATAGAAGTTTTGGGAGAAATTGATTTGTGAGCCACAGTGAAAAAGGAAGTAATATTGTGTGTACTATCTAAGAAGTCATAAACAGTAGATAAGTGTCTTGTTACCTGCTAAGAATGTAGAACCGAAAAAGGAAGAGAGCAACAGAGAAAGTAAAGTAAAAAGTAAAAATATAGTTAAAAAAAGCCCAGAAATGTTCAAGCCTATTGTACAGCATATGTTGTGTTAGCAGAAATATAACTGATCACATTTTTATAGTATTTTCATTCATGATGATTTACTTTTCAAACATTTCCTTTGATTACTTGCTGTGCTCCAGTCAGATTGTAAATGCCAAAAATTATTTCCCTCTCTGCTCTTTCAGGATCCTGGAGTACCTGACTTGTAACCAGAGCAGCAGCCACAGCTTTCATAAGAGATCTGCCAAAGCTCTCCAAGGTCCATTTTACAAAGATTATGCAGAAGAATACACAGACCACACCGATGCTGTATATGATACAAACACCAAGTTCACCAATTTTCATGAAAATCCCCATTATTACATTTTTTTAGGAGAGGATGGAGAAGGAAATCTTGGCTTTGGTAGAGAACTCAAGAACCCGCAAATAGAAGATGTCCAGACTTTTGACAGTCATTATGACTACCCTGTCTGTGGTGACAACGAAGATGTAATATGCACACCAGAGCCTGATGAGTTTAATCCTTGTGAGGATATAATGGGATATCAATTTCTGAGGATTGTGGTGTGGTTTGTGAACCTGCTTGCCATCCTAGGTAACATTTTTGTCCTTTTCATCCTTCTCACCAGCCATTATAAACTGACTGTGCCACGCTTTTTGATGTGTAACTTGGCCTTCGCTGACTTTTGCATGGGTTTATACCTCCTTCTGATCGCTTCAGTGGATCTCCACACCAGGTCAGAGTACTATAACCACGCCATAGAGTGGCAGACTGGGCCTGGTTGCAACATAGCTGGCTTTTTCACGGTCTTTGCTAGTGAACTTTCTGTATACACACTGACTGTGATCACCCTGGAGCGCTGGTATGCCATCACATTTGCCATGCGTCCAGATCGAAAGATTCGCCTCCGGCACGCCTTGGTTATCATGCTGGGAGGGTGGCTCTCATGCATTCTGCTCGCCCTTTTGCCACTGCTTGGCATCAGCAGCTACAGCAAAGTCAGCATCTGCTTGCCTATGGACACTGAAACACCAGTGGCTGAAGCCTACGTTGTCTTCGTTTTAATATGCAACATTATTGCTTTTGTCATCATTTGTGCCTGCTACATAAAAATCTATGCAACTGTACGAAACCCTCAGTACAAGTCAGGGGACAAAGACACCAAAATTGCCAAGCGGATGGCCGTGTTGATTTTCACAGACTTTGTGTGCATGGCTCCCATCTCTTTCCATGCTTTATCTGCCATTATGAACAAACCATTGATAACTGTCACCAATTCCAAGATTTTGCTGGTACTTTTTTACCCCCTCAATTCTTGTGCCAACCCCTTTCTTTATGCGATTTTTACCAAAGCTTTCCGTAGAGATATGTTTATCCTGCTAAGTAAGTTTGGTGTATGCGAGCATCAGGCTCAAGTCTACAGAGGTCAGACAATCTCAGCCAAAAACAGCAGTGGGTCATATGGGCAGAGAATCAGCCGAGGGATAGGTCAGGTTCTTACAAGTATTCAAGACCCAGTCAATGATTACCCTCCTGCCGTGACAATGCAGAACCAAATTCTCATGGAAGAATGCAAACAAACTGAGATATAACATCTTAAGTATCATAGCCAAAATCTGATCAAGCAGTGATTGTCCATACAGTGAATCAAGGGTGATCCAGTTTTTACCATACTCCAGTGAGGTTTCATCAAAGCATGTTTATTGCTCTGAACACTCTGTAATTCCTGCTTTCTTGCCACTACTGATATCCCTATTTAGCTCTGTCTTACAGGGCTAAAAGACTTAAAACTTTTAGCATTTACTATGTTGAGCTGCCTCAAATCTACACTTAGACCAAGGCAGGCTACTTCATACCATACAGTTGCTGAATTGAAGGCTAACCACTATTCCTCCAACACGTTTTAAGAACATCTCTCTACCTTGTAGCGAGATCTGTTACTTGACTTCAATAATGTCTGTAGTACAACTAAACAAATCACACGGTTAGCTTCTGGTTGGCCATAGCCTGTCTGTAGCTTGGACACATACTTTCCACACTTAGCCTAAGGAAATCCAAGCTCAGGTACAAGGAACAACTCATTTGCTCCAGTGAAGCACTAAATCATCCTTCTGTCATACCTGCTGCTAAATGGGGCTAGAATCGGATTAAAGCTTGGCTGTGTTCAGTTCATTCATACAACACAAAACAATTAACTGGAGCCTGCCTTTCTACACCTCCTGCAGACACATCAGGACTCAGGGTAGGAGCTGCTGTGCCCAGCTGGTTTGTTAACACTTGTGTGGCCTGAGTGCTAGCAGAATCAGACCTGTTCTCAGCCAACATACAGCCCAGCTCTGTAGGACTGCTATCAAGATTATTATTGATCATTTCACTCATTTGTTTGAAAGCCTTGCCATAAGAATGGAGAACATGGTGTGAATACGTGCCTTCAGGTAGGTAGTACAAAATTAATTTTGTAATATCTATACTGGTTTTAATAGAAATATAGTCTTTGAGGAACTATAAATTGAACAGACAATAGTCAGATCTTTTATAATATGGGCTAGTAGTATAGAAAAACCCGTAACGGCCAAGCCCATCAAACTGCTAGCTACTACAGCTGGAAACTGAATGACTGCAAATGCTATGTACATACCCTAATTCATATTCAATTTGATTCCATATTTCTGATTATAAATAAAGACTGCTTCAGTGAGCAGAAACAAGGGCCTAGAGTCACCGATTCCGCAAGATGGTCTTACACAAAATAATTACTCCATCATTGTTAAAGCCATTAAAAAAATCTACAATATTGCATTATAGATTAATTTAGCTGATTATTTTGAAGGAGGGGCATACTTCCATTTTTTGGTTCATTTTCAGCGAACTTTGAAGACAAAAACCGCTGAAAACCATGCAAACAATTATTTATTACCTTCTGTAATCTGGACTCACTCAGTATATAGCTTCTAGTGTGTGCACTGCTCTTCAAAGAGCTGCATTTGTGATGCTCTCGCTGCGTCAGAGTCCCATTGCAATGTTATGTTGAGATGCAACCCCCACCCCCGAGTTCTGCCACCCTTCTCATACTGGAATAACAAAGGCAGAGAAAGCTTCCCAAGTGCCTTTATTTAGTATCTCAGCAGCAGCTAAGACAATCAACTTTGAATGGACGTTTATGCTACAGATTTGAAAGATATTGGCGTACAAACGGAAAAGAAAATCCAGGCTTAAATCATTCTTTTTCAGAAACAGAGTAAAGACTAAATCAACATTTACATTAAAAGTGCTTCTAAAAGTAACATGGAGCATTTATTTCAAACCTCTTTTTATCTTAAACCAGAATATTTGTTCCACAGAAACTAGTAGGACATTGGAAAGATGTGGTATGGTACTGACACAGATTGCTTTTGAATTAATACAGTTTGCTCTTACTAATGGAGGACAGATATATTTATATATTACTGAGCTTTTCTGTCTCATCATTGCATTTCTATTGTTGCCTATTAAAGGCAATATCATGGAATTTTTTTATCAGTGAAGTTTGGTATTTCCAGTTTGTCTTGTTTATTCCTTCTTGCATTTAACTTTGTCAAAATTATTTTAAATGCTATTAGAAAGGTCCAGGCAACAATTAGCCAGACTTTTCTTGTAAACATTTCTTTTCTAATCAATCACCTCAGCCATTTTTGGTTTTGCACACATCCTTATGTAGTACTTGCTACTAAATTTGTCTCAACAAGAAGAATTATTTCCAGCATTTAGTACCTATATTCTCTGTAACACTTCAGAAATAACGCAGAGCATTAGAATAAAATGTTTTGTTTGACAGTGGAAGAGGCTCAGAAAGCTTTTTCTGAAGGTTTTAAAATAATTTTCCTATAAAAGAAGTTAATATTATTTCTCTTGCACTCAACGTCATTGTTCTCCTTGGCTGACCTACAGTAACAAAGATTGACCACATGACACATCTGACACAGGTTTGTGTTTTTTCCCCACCATCACTAGCTGCGAGAGGGATGTCCCAAAAGGCCATCTCAGACAGCGAAGCAGGGATAGAAAGGAATAGCAGTAGTACTGCTGAGCTCTGGGATTAGAAAACCATTATTAATTACAGCCAAGATAATCAGAAGAATCACCTAACAATCATGAGGTCCTCTTCAACAAACTAAATCTGGAATCTGATAATTTTATTCTCCTTTTAAAACCTAACGTGCATGGTCAGGCACAGAGACTAAGGATCAAATACTTCATGAGAAAACTCATACAAGCAAGTTTGTGTGGTGGAGCGACTGTACTGCAAGAATTCTCAGGATAACTAACCAAATCTGCCCATATGCAACATGAGAGATTCCTCCTTCCCACAAGATTTTCCCTCATAGAAAATGTCCCTTGCCCTGTATTTGTCAAAAATTATGCTGCCAAATTTTACTTTCAGTAATTCTTACCATTGGAGGGGAAAAAAAACTTATGAGCTTTGCTACATGGATCCTTGCATTACCTGAAAAAAACCCTGAACACATGAAGGACAACTGTCACACTGAGACATTCAGAGGAATAACAGATGGCCATGAAGAACTGTAGGAAGATTTCTTGAGACTGAATGACCAGCAAGAGGAATGTAATGTTGATAAAGTGATATACTTTGTAAAAAAAATACACATTGATACCTTAAAAGATGCGCTCTGAGCTGACAACCCCAATTCAGGAACAAGATTGTAGGAGTATAGTAGACAAATTCATGAAAACATCATCTTATGCTTCTTGTAGATTAAAAAAAGCAAATCAAATTATACCATTGAGAAAAGAGTAGAACAATAGAAAACCAATATAATAGAACTAGAAAAGTTTCAGAGTAGGGTAAGAAGGACAATGAAAGGCTTGGAAGTAGAGCTAAGGAATTACTAAGTAGGAGTCCTGAGATTAGATGAGAAATGCCAAACCTCTAGGAAGGCAGGAGTAGCAGCTGAGTTACTAAACTTCCTGGGAAAGCTTGCTGTGGATAATAAGATTTACATGGATGGGTTTATGGAGAAACTGAAAATTCACTGAAGAGAAAGGGATGCTTCTGAGCTGCAAATATGTGGCAGATGGGAGGCAGTACTTGGGGAGTGTATTATATGTGCTTGCCTATTCTTTTATTCTTGGGCTAGACACATACTATTAGCAGCTATCAGTCAGGATTCTGGCACAGACAGACTTGGCCCACCCCATGGCTGCCACCTGTGTTATGTTCAAGCAGTTATCCTATTCAGACTGCAAAAACAGCTTCAATTGCATCTTCCTTCAGTAGGCCTGACCTCAGAGCCCATGCAAAAAAAATCCAGCTGAATGAAAACCAGCATATTCCCTGCACATAGCACTGCCTCAATAGATTTGACCTCACAGCTCAAGTGCCTTCACATGAGGGCAGAGGCTAGATGCCTTCTGTCAAAGCTCTGCACAGAAATGGGAAGAGACAGTATTACCATTTTGGGGGCTTCAGATAGCTCCAAGATTTCAGAATGGCAGACAGAAAATCCTGTTTCAAGGTGGCAGAGAATGCCACCTTTTTTTGTATGCAAATACCTGTGATTCTGTTTGCATTATGTGGTGGTAATACACTATGGAAGACTTCTTAATTTTCAGACACTGTAGGAAAGAGTTGTAAAGTTGAGCTGAAGCCTTAGTTATGAAGACTTGGAACTTCCTCTGAACAATTTAACGGCTTTAGCTGACCTTTGCTAGTCAGATGTGGGGTTTTTTATTGAGTAGGTATCAGTTCTAGATAACATCATTTGACTATAGTTGACCTGTTGTAAAGTAAAGCACATCCCGCTATGGTATCTGGATTCTGAAAATAGCACAATCAAAGATAAATTTCACATTACTTACATAGCCTTTTGGTTTATTAGCATAAACAAAGTGTACTTTTCTTTCCTTGCTTGTGGGATAATTAAAGTATTAATACTCACAGCACAGCCTTTCAAAAACCTGTACCAAAAAGAGTCCTTAAAAAGTGAAGCTTGATTTGAGCAGAAGCCCTATGCTTATGCATTAAAATTAAGCAAACCCTCCCTTCCAGGCTGCTTGGCTAGACTGATGAGTAAGAGCAGCATAATCTGTATTGTTTTTCTAACAGATGCCCATCATCTGCACCATAAAATCACTCAGTAATCAAATGATTTCTGGTTAAAATCAGACAGAGTGAGGCACAAAATTAGTTGGATATCATGCCTTTCCATTGTGCCCTTTCCTCCTCCTTGGTAGGGATTCTGAAAATATATGACATTATACTGCACTTAGTTGTAGGATTTGAGGGCTAAGGCACAAGATGTTGAAGGGCCATCATCATGCCCTGGAAGAGAAGATGGTTAAGAGGTCTTAATGACGCACACCGAGAGATTCTGAGAGCATTGTAAACCTAGAATTCACACTGGTTCAGTAACACATCAGTATAAAGCTTTCATTTGTTTAGTTCCT
Source organism: Serilophus lunatus (assembly GCA_013399895.1). Lineage (NCBI taxonomy): Eukaryota > Metazoa > Chordata > Aves > Passeriformes > Eurylaimidae > Serilophus > Serilophus lunatus. The sequence goes on from VXBA01005482.1 coordinate 335,514, forward strand.
TCCATCTGACCTGACTTATTTTTGTGTGACTGGAAACCATGATGTGAAAACGAACAAATGAAGGCTCTATGAGGTCAACACACAGCAATTCGTCAGCAGAACCCACCAGTTCTAACTTCCTATCCCCATCCCACACCCGACTCCCCTTCCCCCACCATGTACATACATTGGTACAAATTTTAACAATACCTCAAATCAACAGGTTCTAAACTTAGACAGGACACCAGTCCTGTGGAGTTTTGTAACTGCCTGTCCTTATTTTCCACCCTGAAAATACTGGTTAATTATTCCAAAACATGGAAAAGTCTCATCAACTGTAGCACAGGACTTGGACTTTATTGGGACCATCGTGAACTTATTCCTTCCAAGAACTTATCTTCTGTAGGATCAATATAATCAACTTGAATCTTACCCTGCCTTTTTGCAGAAGACTCTTCTGTGCCACCCAAACTATAAGCAACAACAGGGTTTGTATGTGTGGCCATCTGAAGTCATATCCTTACTGCTGCACACCTGTGCAGTTCCATTGAAGCTTAAGAGGCTTTGTCAATGAATTTGAGAAGACGGAGCACATTCATTTTGGTTCTCAACTATTCAATATGCAGTGGTGATGAGGAGTCTCATCTGGGTTCTCTCTTTTAAGGAATGAGATCTGTTGTGAACACCAATTTAACAATCCACATCTAAGAGCTCATTAAACAGTCATTACAAAGTGACTGAAATTTTGGATTGTTTCTTGCATATATACTATCATATTTTTACAAGCTCTGCTTTACTACCAAAAAGAGACTCCCCGTTTCAAACACTGAGACTGATAACTGGCTGGACTACCAAACCCATGTTGTCTGTCTTAGTTTCAGCTGAAATGACAGTGGCTTTTCTTTGAAAAGTGAAAAAAAAAAATAAAATTGCAGTACTTCAGGTTTTTTGTGAAGGCAAAGCTGCAACAAATCAAACCTAAGCAGTTACATGAGTTTTGACAAAAAACTTCTCACTGCAAATTCTGAGGTGTTATTTAAACATCTGTTTTCTCCATGGCTTGCTGCTGACATATGCACCATAGCACTGAAATACCAAACAACACCAAGGCTCTATTTAAACTGAAACCAGCATTGTACATGCAGGACAACTGTAGTAAACATTAGGAAAATCGTATGTGGATTACTACTGCTGCCTAGAGGGAGCTGTGGAAATAACAGATCGATTCTTTTTTTAGCCAGCTACAAATTTCTGCTTAAACCCTGCAACATGCCAGTATAAAGAAGCAAGAAGTATATTTTAATTAAAAAACAATTAGGAAGGTGGCTGACACACTGGCACACACACTTTTCCATGAAAAGTCCTGGGGAAAAAAATAAATTCTTATTTCATACATACACTCCTGTTGACTGGCTACACTGTTTTATCTTTTCCTCTGTACTTTGTTTCCTGTTCCCAATTTCTCCTTACAGCTTCTTTCTCTACTGTGGAAGAAACCCTATATTCTGTTTGAAGAATTACTTTATATTTCTCATCCACTATCTAAAGTGATTTAAGCTACATGGCAACACAGCAACCTCAAGGTTTAAGGATATTAAAATCATTCAGAAAAGAAAAGCTAAAAGATACTCTGAATAAAGGTCAACAGTAATTTGATCTGCTAAAATTAACAACTGCTCCAATTTCCCTCTGCCCCCTCCCAACACTAAAAAGTGCAAAAGTGCCTGTGACATGAATATACCTCTCCTTTAGCTAACTCATTTTTAACACCAGCATCACCATCACACTTACCAAGTCATTTTTCAACTCTATACACAGAATTTCACTAGATGCTTCCTTATTAAAACTACTTATGAAAATCAGACAAATTCAGTCCACAAAAACCAGTATGCAAGGAATGATATTCCCACTACTAAAGTTTTTTCTTTGTTAAAAGCTTGAACAAATTGAGCTCAGGAGGAAAGAGCTTCCATCCTACACCAATTTGAATTTTCTGAAGCAAAAAACCAACCCATGCCAAAACAAAACCTAAAAGCAGTATTTCCACATGGTGAATAGTGCAATAAATCCTTTTGAGAAATGCTGTACTCCCCACACCACATTTCCGAGAATACATTACCTGTTGGAACCAGACAGCACACCTTGAGTCAGCCAGTTGCTCCTCTGAGGGAAAAGGTCTGTATGAAATACAGATGCTGGTACAGCAGGACACATGAGGAGCCTTATCTGCAGGGACTTGCAGCAGGATCCCTAGGAGGAATTGTTAAAGTCCTGCCTCAGCAGGACTGCCTTCCTTATTTTGCTCATCAAAATGGGTTTTCTCCATCGCCAGCAAGGAAAGGATTTTCTTTACCTTGACATTAAATCCTCCAGCTCCAGCACTTGTCAAGCAGCATTCCAATTCCTATGGAATTCAAATGTTGTCTTCTGTTTAGACATTTAGAGGAATTTTTTCACAGAACAGTTCTCATTTGGTTCCTTTAGCAAAGGAAATGCATTTCTACCTTGACAGAATCACAAGTTCAAATGTAACATTTTTTTGCTGTTACAATTTTTGGCTTTATTTTTTTTACAATTTAATGAGCCCTTGTTTTGGATTTGCTACTGAAATATACTTGTCAAAATTAAACACCATGTTTTTGGTTTCAGTAACTTTTTTTATACAAATTTATACTATGTAAAAAGATGTAACTGCACAGGCACTTCACACAAATTCTTGGGAAACACTTCACCCTGAATTAAAAAACCGTCCTAAAACCAGTTTTCCAAATGTTATATATCCACACTGAAGGTCAAATGTGGTTCAACTGCAGTTCACCTGACTGTACGACAGGTGTCATTACATCTAAAAGATTAGATTTTGGCATAATCTTATTAGTGGTAAAAAAAAAACGGTTTGAACAAAAGAGTGCTGGAATCCAATCTGAAAACAAGGGGCGAGTCTTTTACAGAGTATTTTAGAAATAAAAGTCTCGGTTAGAAAAAAACAAAACACAAACTCAAAAGCTGATTAACCGTTTAAGACAAGTCATAAGGAATGATGCAGAGTTAAAACTAAATTGGGATATATTGAAAGCTATGCTAATAATCCTAAAATTCTTATACTCTCATACCTCTGCAATGACAATAATCAAGCCGTAACAAAATCAGACAGAAAAAATCCTAGAAATATTTTGCTCACACACAGATGGGAGTTTAATTAACATTCAATTATAACATTTTCATCTTTTCTTATAGAAATGGAATCCAGCTTTTTTTGTGCTTTGAGTTTGCTACTAATTTGTCATTCTGCTTTGCCTCCTTTTTTAGGGTCTTTTTGAAAACATTCTGGCAAAAACAACAGGCCATTTTTCTTACCTGCTTTTCTTACATGGTATGCAAGCTCAGACAGCAATGATCTCTTTTGGTAAAACATCATAATTTCTGATACTTATCTATCCAGAATCAACTCCAAATCCTTTTCAAGTAAGGTACACTTTATGGGAAAAGCAGTACTGTGGTTTTTTTTTTTAAATTGCCCAAGTGTTGAGGGTTGGAGGGCAAAAAAGCCAAAATCCTTGAGTACCAGGGAGAAAAAAACCCAAATGAAATGTACCACTTCTCCTGATTCTTGATTTGCTGTACCTTGACACCACTACAGTTAAGAGATTACATCAAAATCACCAACTTCCACAAAAATCACCAACTTCGCCCTTACACAGGCAGTTTAGTCTATAGCTTATTTTTTATCAGAATTTAAAGTTTAAAATTTAGGTTTAAAAATAAATCACATCTTAAGATACTGCTGTATCACTTGCTTATGCTGGAAAGCAATTCTGTCAGATTGGATTAGTTGATGAAGACAAAACCTTTTTGATCAGTCAGCTATCATACTCTACATTTTACTTCTTGATAGTGTCTCACATTTATACTTACAGGACTAGCACCAAGATATCACACAGAATCATAAAATCATTAGGGTTGGAAAGGAACTCTGAAGATCACCTACTCCAATCCCTCTGCCAAGGCAGGGTCATCTAGAATAGGTTACACAGGAATGCATCCAGCTGGGTTTCGAATGTCTCCAGAGAGGGAGACTCCACAGACTCCCTCAGCAGCCTGTTCCAGTGTTCTTCCACCCTCAATGTAAAGAAATTCTTCCTCATGTTGAGGTGAAATTTCTTGTGCCTTAGTTTATATGCCCGTTACTCCTCATCCAGTCACTGGGCACTACCTAAAAGAGTCTGACACCATCTTCTTGGCACCCTTTGAGGACTAAGCAGGCCCTGGACCAGCTCCAGCAGTCTCTCCTCTTAAAAACATGCTCCAGATCCCCAGTCATTGTTGTGGCCTCAACTGGACCCTCTCCAGTAGCTCCTTGTCTTTCTTGAACTGTGGAGACCAGAACTGAACACAATACTTCAGATACGGCCTTACTAGGGCCAAGTAGAGGGGGAAGATCACATCCCTCGGCCTGCTGACCACACTCTTCCCGACGCGCCCCAGGATACAATTGGCCCTAACATCGAACTGTTCAATCAATCCTGTCTCAACACCTAAGCCTCAGGTTACCACAGGGATAAAATCCTGAAACAAATATGCCAGTCTGGCCTGAAGATTAAACTGTGATTTTTTTTTTTTTAATAACATTGTGATGATGTTAAATGGAAAGTCTGCAAGTCAAACTCAACAAGCAGGTGACAGTGAAATTACCTGCATTAGATGCAAATCAATTCAGAATCTTCAACGTTATTATGCAGTAGTCATAAGCCTCACATACATAACAAACGCACATGCAAGATAGTAAATGAAGTGGCAAACATTTTTAAATAACATCTTTAATTAAAGTTTTTGCAAAGGCAAAATATTAAACTTAAAATAGGTCTTAGTACATCAAAATACTAAGTTCTCTAATCGTATTCCAAGCATGGCCTTTGAAACATAATATCCTGTATATCACAGAGGAGCAACCTTGATCTGTAATTGTACAGAATGAATTTTACAAACATAATAAATATATTTACCCCCTTACACATAACAGTATATGTACAACAGCAGTTGACAATAGTAGCTCAGAACAGCAAAAAAGGATAGTCCCCCACTCCATAATCTATTGGTACCCTATGCACTCTGGAACATGTCTCATTGGATGACTGTACATACAGCTAACCCAAGGTAGTTCTTCCTGTTAAAAAAAGCTCCTTTTGTTCCACAACGTCTAATCCACCAAGTAATTAAAAAACACACTGCATGAACTGCCTGAAAAAAAGTAGACAACATGGAAACCAATGTACTGGTTTTTACACATTTCCCAACCAATCACAGCAATGGGAAAAACGAGACTTTAAATGCCAGACATCGATACAGAACAATATGAAAGTTTCTTTGCCTTGTATAGTCACTAATCTCAAAGTCTGAGAAGAAATCTAATCTCAGTCAGGACAGTGTGGGCGGGGTTGGATGACACACAGTAAACCCCACAATGCTGTGTAAAGCAGCCCAGAATCAATCCAGTGTGTTTTACCCTAAAATCACTGTTCACTTCCTTCAACTTATTGCATTCTATTAGGAAGCTTTTGCTTTGGGGGAAATTTTAGGGGGCTTTATTGTTTTTACAGGAGCCTTTATAAATTGAAGAAATTGAACCAATATGAACTTAAGTTAACAAGGTCTCTAACTCCTTCACTGAAATCAAGAAACTTTTTTGTGGTAGTGTTATGTGGTGACATAATTACTGCTAACTGTCAAGTGGTGGAATTATTTTCACAGACTCAATGAAGTTTACTTTAACACTCCTAATTGTGCAGCAGAAAGATAAGAAAACGTTTACAAAAAAAATCCGGCACATGATGCAACACGTTTTTTGCTTTCTTCTAGAAAATGTGCTTCAGAATCACATATCATATTCTTGGAAATAAATTCGGACCACAATTACCACTTTAAATAGTGTTTAGAAAACTGAATGATGCTCAAATGCAACTCATGAGTACAATGCAGGAAACAAGGAGTATGAAGCCTCAAAGAAATCTTCTTGCTAACCAGCAACTGAGGGGGGATAAAAACATATTTTATTTAAATAGTCCAATATAAAGTTCCTTATGTGACTAAATTCTCTATTATCTCCTTAAAAGAAAACATATTTCAATTTGTTTTCCACTTAAGATGTTTTTAAATGATTGCACACACTAAAACCCAACAGAACTAGAGCAAAAAAGTTGCTTTTTCTGACTGAAGCACTCCAGGAAATTTACTCTCTCAGGAACCAAAAAAGTATTGTCATACTGGCAAAACAGGTATTCTGCAAACTGAAAAGGCACAAGACTCAATTTTGCCCTGTTGCTTTACAAGTTTCCACCAGCCATCATGGTTATAATTACGAAGTTATTCTTCCCCATTTTTTTCCATCATAAAAAGGTGCTCCGTTATCTGTGCAAATTTTAACATAAGCCCTCTTGAAACCATTAATTGTTTCCATAATACTGAACTATTTAAATTGAAAAAAAAACCCAACAATAACAACAAAAAGCTATTTCTAAGTGGGGGGGAGGGGGGGGGGAGGGGGAATCATTTATGAACTACAAACATGAGAATCCCTTGCCCTCTGAAAGGAATGATCTCTTTTGAACCTAATGAAATGGTCTGTTCAGTTATATTGTTAAAATCATGATTAAAAATTCAAGTACAATAATAAAATTAAGCAAACTACATTCTTACAGCAAGCTGCTACAATAAAATGAAATTAAAACATGCTTTTTGATTTAAAAAAGGAACACTTGATGTAGCGATAAGAGCACAGATTGGTATGTGCATGGTTTGACTGGCTTTCCCAAACTTCACAGATACTTGAAGACAAAACTTATCTGAAAGCATACCATACAATTAGCTTGCAAGAGACTGTGCAAGTTCAGAAAGCTTCTAACATCCTTCAGAACAGCTTAATTACCTTTAAAGTTCAGCTACCCCTTGAAAATAAATAGAAAGGCTATGAAGCTTCTACTATATGTGTGTGGGTATCACTAAGATGTATGAAAACAAAGTGTTGTACAAGCAATCTGGGTTCCAGCAGTATAAAAAGGATTCTAAAGCTAAAGGATATTTTTTTTCCTTTTACTGGTTTGGTTGTGTAGCATTATGGGAATTTTTCTCAATTCCACTACTTAAGACTTACTGGTAACAGACATGGAAAAGGTGAGGGAAGGAATTAGTTGGTATATTATTGATTTCCTTGCAGTTGTACATAGATGTGTCAACAGTGGTAAAAAAAGTATCTGCTTTGTTCAGAAGAAAGCAAACACTGACCAATTTGAGATACCTTGAAGCCTCAAACTAAAAATACACACTAAGTGATGATTCCATTACCGAAGAATTAATTCAAAGAATCATCAATTAACTCTTCATAAAGCTTATTAATGTAGACGGCTTTCTAACAACTATATGGCTCCAGACATAGTCTATGGGCAGTTTTAGTCTGTATCAATGAGAGCACAGGTATACGAAATCGCAGCATAAAATGCCTCTTTACAACGCATTGTGATTTTTCTATGTACTACCGAGACTACAAATGCACTTGGAGGCAAGTAAATCAGAAAGAATAAAAGTTAGAGCAGTTGTTATGTACTGCTAAAATACACTTATGACTTCATTTAATGTTTAAGAAATTTCCTTCTCAAGCAGAAAATAAATTCAGAGATCATGTGTGCTTCTCAAAGTCTTCCCTAATTTAGTTAAAATTACCTTTGTTGTGTCCTTTTTTCAGAATCGTTCCAAGCACCCAATGAAACGCAACATTTTTTTTGAAATGGTGAACATTCCTTCCTCAATAGTCTCTGAAGTATAATGCCCATTCCATCTCCTTGTTCAAAACTAACTGCACTGCCAAAAACAGGGTTTGCAAGAATGACCTATGCAACAAGACAAGTTGTTCACTTTCTGAGAATAGGAAGGAGGGGAGAAGGACTTTGTTGCTTTTCCAAAGTAAAACAAAAATCCCCACCCAAACAAACAAACAATAAAAAAGGCAAGTGGAAAAGTGACTACACAAGGTTTAGTGCATCCAACTGCTTGATTTTCTGCTACTAAGACAATCTAAAGATCCTCTAACAAAACTGTGTTCTCAAAGCTGTACAGCTCTCTTCATGAAATTATATGCCATCTGGAAACTTTAGAGAGATTAACTGCTGCAAGTAACCTTTGGCTATATTTTTTAGTAAAGCAGATCTTTGACTAAGAGTTGCAGCCAGGTTGTTAATTTTTATGTTTTTTTCTATATTAGAAGTTTAGTCTGTGGTCTGTTAAATTATTTGTGGATGTCTGGACTACACACATAGTAAGCAGATAAAGGAATGCATCTATTATGGCATTAGCTACACATTTGATTCAAAAGGTCTCCAAATCATTTTAAAAAAAATAAATTAAAAAAAAAATCAATGGAAACTGTGTTATTCGTTTCAGTTCAGTGATGCTGAACCACCACCAAACAGCAAGAATACAATTAACAAGTTAAGCAATCTTTCACTGAGGAGGACATACAGGTGCTTAGAATTTGAAAAATGCAGCCCTAAAATCTATACCATGAAATTAGAATAATTTTGAGATATAAATGATCTTTTTACCATTTTGTAACTGATAGGAACAACAACCTGTTTATGAGGAACTGAATTGAAAACAACAAATAGATATAATAATTAATGAGCATATCAGAATTAAAAATATTTTCCTTATACAAGCTATTTAAAATTTAACACCTTAATTCTTACCCTTCTGTACAAAGCTTGCACACAGTTTAAGTAACATTCTGACCATCCTCACTACCAAAAGGAAGTGTTCAAAGCAAAGATTTTTACACACAATAAGCATTTTCAGATTAATGATCTATGAAAGGGAGTTCCTTCAATCAGTGGAAGAAGTGTTTTAAAATCTTAATTCAAGGGTGGGGGGGACAAAGCCTTACATGCTAAATACCAGCTGTAGGTACCTGTATGTAGAATTGATAATTAAGGTATTCCTAACACACAAAACCAGCTCCCAGACAATGCTATAGCTGCTACAGTCCATGGCTTGCTCATCTGAAGTAGTGTCTTTGTTGCCACATTTTACCTTTGTTCCAATACTTTTATTTCTGATGTGCAGATACACATTTTGATTGGAGTATTCATCCAAGTCTCAACCTTTCCTGCGTTTGAATTTTTTTTTTTTCCTTTTACAGGGAGTTCTTTTGTCTTTTAAAACTTCACCATTCTGCGTCCCCAATGGCTTTGGAAAATACATAATCTCTTCCATTAAGATTCATGATGCCATCTTTGAGATGAAATTTCCATTTGTTTTTACTTCTGTGAATCTAAGAACAGAGGGGGAAAGTTGAACTATTACTCTGTATCAGATACAGGTAATAATGCACAAGTAAATTATAAGAGGAAGAAAAATGAAAACAACTATTAGACATAATAAATTATGACAAATATCCAGAACATCAATCATGCACTTAGGTATGAAAAACAAAATCTAATTATGCATATATCAGTTCTGTTCTCATTTTCTTGAAATCAGTGACAGCAAGTGTCACAAAACCATGCAAACACAGAAACGTTCCAAAACCCAAAGCATACAGCACATTTTTACAGGTTGCTGGAAAGGAGGAACATATATCCACCTCTGATGCTTTAATTTGATTAAATTTTCTTGGACTATGACAGCCATTAAACTCTATTTGAAAGCCAGAAATCCTTATTTCACCTGCTGTAACAGAAAGACTAATGTTCAAAACCAGCCCTGAAAGGGTCAAACACTAAGTTTTATTATTCGCACTTCTTATATCTAACCTCAATTCTGCATGAAAACTAGTTTATGTTAGGTATATAGAGAGAGCAGGTCTATTCTATTTCACACTTCTGAAGAGTTTGACTCCATAAAACTGAAAGTTAAGTTTGGTTAAAAGGCAAGTGAATCATTTACAAGGTGTTCAGTCTGCAAAGCTCTAGAGCACAAAACCCGCAAGCGATGTAGGGGTCTCTTCTCCCGAGCAACAACTGAGAGCACAAGAGGAAATGGCCTCAAAGTTGCACCAGGGGAAGTTTAGATTGGATATTGGGAAAAGCTCCACAAAAAGGATTGTCAAACATTGGAACAGGCTGCCCCACGAAGTGGTTGAGCCATCACTCCTGGAGGGATTTACAAGACACGTAAATATGGCATTTAGAGACACGGTTTAGTGGTGAACAGAGTGGTTAGCAGTTGGATGTTATGATCTTAGAGGTCTTTTCCTATCTAAGCAATTCTCTATGTACTAGTCTTGTATTACTCCTCAAAAAGAAGTCTCACTGTATGATTTACACTCCAATTCTCATTGCAAAACGTCAAGCAAGAAAAGTATCTCAAAGTATTGGGAATGATGCATGAAGCTTCAACTTTAACCTATACTCTTCCTAGTTTAAATAAAGCCTTAAAAGGGCCAATATTTTAAATAAGTTTGTAAGATTAGCTGAGAGATACATTCAGCTATTTGCAACAGCCCAAGAAATACTAAGACAGAAAAAAAAAAATCATTAAGTATTTGTTTGAAAAGACCTTAAAGATCATCTAGTTCCAATCTCCCAGCAGGGGGTACCTTCCCCTAGACCAGGTTGCTCAAAATCTCATCCAACCCGGACTTGAACACTTCCAGGAATGGAGCATCCACAACTTCTCTGGGCAACCTGTTCCAGCATCTCCTTTTTGTAAAAAAATCTCTCACACTACACCATCACCCCTCAACACTTTTGTCAAAACACACAAAAAAACCCATCACCCAAAAAGCCCCTAAGAAAAAACACCAACATTCATTCAACTCTTGTTCCCCAGAATCCATGTTATGGGTGCCTGTGACATAATGAATCTTCAGATTACAATGGATATGCCTGTTGACACAGGATAAGACTAAGAATAAAACAACAGTTTCATTCATGTTCTCCTTACAAAGATATTTCAGAAAGAAGTGGCTTTTCTTTCTTCATGCTCAGACAAGTATTACCCAAGTACAGGAAGTCAGCTGACCAATGTGGTGAAGCTGATCACAGAAGGTACAAGGACAAAAAGTAGCTGTAGACTTCAATTATCTCACGCCTATATCAATGTGCAGCATCAAGGCTGTTTTAGACATTGCACAGTCAAGTCCTACTTCATGAAGGAGTTAAGTCAGGAACTCACAAAACAGACAATCCTTTTCTTTGTCCAAGGCAGTGTGCAGGACTGAAGTTAAAGTATCACCAGAAGCAACAGCAACTCCCACAAGAGAAACATCTTCCCATGCAAGTCAATAAATCCATTAGAAGTGTGTTTAATTAATTAAAGGTTCTTATCACAGAATCAATGAGGTTGGAAAAGACCTCTGAGATCATCAAGTCCAACCTTTGTCCTACCACCCCGTCAACAAGACCAGGGCACTAAATGCCACATCCAGTCTTCCCTTAAACACCCTTCAGAGACTGTTGACTTCAATACCTCTCCGTACAGTACATTTCAGTGTTTGCCAACCCTTCCTGTGAAGGAATTCCTCCTGAATTTTAAACTACAGGAAAGAGAAAAAAAAACCTCAGTCAAAGGTGAGTAAACTTTGGAAAGAAAAAACATTAAAAACTCCCACTACTATTTTTGATATATGGCAAGTATTTGCACCCCACTATTGAGCAAATACTTGCCATGAATCAAAAATGTCATCAGAAAGAGCAAAAGATCACCACTACACTCAAGTAGCAGCACAAGATACTCAAAGAAAGCAGAGATCTTTAAGAAAGCTGGAATGCTACCCAAAGGAGAAAATATTATCATAAACTTTTGCAGAGGAAACAAAAATGTAATTGAGACAGTCTAGAAAAAGTTAAGAAAATTTTACAAAAGTTGTAAAACCAGGAAATCCTCCAGCAATTTTCATCAAGCATAAGAAGTCTCACGATCTACTATTAGTATTGTAGAAACAGTACCACCAGCACAGACCATGACCTTATCACTCAATTAATTATTAGCAATACTGCTTCGACATGCTACCTGCCCTACCAAATGGCATTCAACAAAAAACCCCCATCAGAAGCATTTTAGCTGCCATGAGGTAACAAAGGTCCTTAGATGAATAACTAACTGAATAAAGATTGGAAAACAAGAGGAAGAACAATTTTTAAAGTGAAATAAGATCATCCTGGCAAAAATTTGTGCTGGTTGGAATCTGCATAGTTTAAGAGCTCACTAAGCATCTGGAAAATGACACAATGTCACTGATGATACAAAAGTTGCTGAAGAGCTGCAGAATGTGTAATAAAACAATGGTTGACCTTCAATGTATATGACAGTAGTAACAATAGGGAAAAAAAATTTCAACACATTTCAACACAAAAAATTATGAGTTAGGGTTAAAAACTACAAGTCAGGAATGAGATCTCAATGTTCAAAGACTTTCTCATGAGAGTATCAGCTCTGTGTTCATATATAAAGTATTGCAGAACATTACTACATCACCTAATAAATGGAAGTTTCATCTGTGATATGAATAGCTGTGGTCCTCCTTCAACCTTAACCACCCTTACCAAATAAGATAGAGAAAAATAAAACACATCTAGAAAATAAAAGTAACAACAATTAAATGTTTAGACACCTGTACAAATAACAAAGCAAAGTGTTGCTCTGATTTCAAAGAGATGACTGCAATATCATAAATGACACAATGAAAACGAAAAGGAAACACTTTAAAAACAGGAGGTATCCTATGAAATTCATGGGTTTAAAAAATAGGTGGTTCTCCACATATCACACTATACATTTACGAAACCTTGTCATAAGACAAAGTTTTCAAGGATTCAAATATATCCAAATTTCTGACAACGGAAAAAAATCCTCTGCTGATCATTTGATAAGAAGCCACTACGTCTGGCTCAAAAGGCAGTTCATAGGATTGTAAAATGCTCTCTACATTGCTATCTCTCTGCCCTTGTCTCAGCTCCAGAGGCAACCACCATCAGCTGATTCAGGACACTGGGCAGGTGAGAATTCTGCTCAGATCTGAGCTGATCCTGTGTAGTTCAGAGACAAATCAATGATTGCTCAATAAGAGATGAAGACCTTTGAAACCATGTGGCTCTAGAGGTTAATGATGGACACTGTTTCCTATTGAGTTCCCCTTCCTAACATTTAAGAAGGTGAGGATTTCAGAGTAGTCTCTGTTGCTCAGCTTCAGCAGCTCCCAGTAAGTTTTTCTGACTGCTATTTTGAGGTCCCTTACTAACTCTACAAATTGCCTCAAAACAAACAGTTTTGGATTACAGTCTGGAGGAGACACATGGCTGGGATGTAGACATTGCTACCACTTCTCTCAAATTCTCTGTTGAATCTGATGGCAAGTCTAAGTAGAATCTAGGCATAACTGAAGATTTTCTAATAGCTGTTCTTCACAACAGTTTTTATTCAACAAGCTTACAGCTTTTTTTCTGCTTTAAAAAGGATCCTTATTCATTGTAGTCTCATTAATCTAGCATAGGAAAAACTCCACATTGAATAATCTTTCTGCATACTACCTCAGCCAAAATGTGTTTGATATCCTCTAGCCACATTCAAAAGAATTCCAGAGATGAATCCTTGTGTATTCCAGGGAAAACATGCAAGAATTTAGTCATTACAGAGAAGGCAAGACAGTTCGGCACAATTAAAAGCAAAATAAGCACAAGCATTTCATATTGCCATTTCATGTAGCACAAGGTTCCTTCTGTGCTACACACTCTCCTCTGGTAAGTATTCTGTCATTCAGAAGTAACAGTTTTAGCGATCAAGGAACAGTTTTCCTGAGTCTAAATCTGGATGATACTTCCTCTATTCATAGCCACAATAAATGTATAAAGGTGTAATAGTTCGTCTCTCCTGGGCCCAGAGGACTGTCCTTTTGTTAAAAGGCTCAAAAAGATATGATGAAGAAAAATAAAACACAGCCAAATTTTTCTCAGCTTTACTCATTATCAGGTTTAGTATCAACATGGCACATGAACTTGCTTTAAAAGAACAGCTAATTCTTGTATTTTCATTCACATTATATTCTTTACAGATCTACCTGTACATAACAACTCCAAAGATATTATTTAAAAAAATATGATTTGATAGGAAGAACAGAGAAAGTAAACTCTTGGATTCTGTTTTGCAGCGATTACCTTATCGTACTGGCACACAACAACATTTTCCGTATCGAAGAGTTCTTGTCCTTCCTCGTCGCTCACATCATCTTCACTGTTCAGAGGCTCCTTAAAGAAACACATGCCAAAAGTTAGGATGTTTAGCAGGATTAGAGCTGTTACATGATTACTTATATAAGGCTACAGTATCATCTATGAACTACAGGACCTAACATGCATTTGAGTAGGGGAGTATTAGGCTTTCCAGCACAGTGCTGATGTACATGTACTTCCTTCCCACCCTCCTTCCTGAGAAGATACCCTTAACAATTTTAGGCTTAAACTTCAGTGTCCAGGCCAGATTCTGAGCACTGCATCCTGCTGTCACTACAACCATTCTTGCTCCTTTACTGTAAATGTTCTCATGTTTGCAAAATATCCTCATAAAAGTATGCAGATTTTGATTTTTCTAAAGCATCTAAGTGGAAAAGTGGCATTAGTCACACCACTCCTTACACACCCTTAAAAACTAGAAACTCCACGACTTATTCACATTTGATGTACCACAAACAAAGCCAGACTTCAACGTACACAGGAAGTTTTTATAGAAGGAGAAAAAAAATGCTTTAATATGATCTTGCATATATACATACAAAAATAACTTCTTCAGACCTCCTAGAATGTACTTTCATACACTTAAAAATTAATTTAATTTTTCTCCTTCTGCTAACACACTATTCCAGCAGAAATGTAGTGGGAATTTTTTCATCCCACATGAGTAACAAACTTCAAAAACTAAAATAACCTCTAACAAGTGCAGAGCAAGTCTTCTGTATAATCCTCATCCTCCCCATCTACTCTCAAGTATGTAAGCTAAAGGAGAAGCTTGTGAGAGAAAAAGGTGTACTAGAGGTCCTAATTCCTTTTGAAGTAATGCTAAGTTTGACTGACTTCAAAAGCTTAAGGAACCAGCCCACTCTAAAGTAGCTGCTGATGAGCAAAGGAAGCAAAAAAATTAACAGATCTCTGACATGCTGATAATTAAGTCTTCGCACACAAAAAAATTTCCTCAAGAGTGGAATATTAAAGAACACTTAATATTTAAGCATGATGACTAATACTTAAGCCAATTATTAAAACATTCAAACTGACATCAATGCTGATCAATATATCAGAAAACTGATGTGAACTCAGCCTGTAATTTGTAACAGAAAAATAGTGGTTAAGATACCACTGTAAATGTATTACAGAAAATCTGATTTAATCCCTTAATAAGTTTTACCTGCATATTCTGCATGGGTGTTACAGACTGCAAAATGCTGTTCATGCTGGCATTTTAAATGGAATCTAAAATTAATTGGAAAGGCTGCAGGAAACTTTGGAAGCAATCTGACAGTTTAAAATCCATTACAGGGACAGATTTAGGGAGTACAAAGCTTCCTGTCAGAGATTAAATATCAGTACTTTCAACCTACTACTATTTACCCACCCTTTACCCCTTTTTTAACGTTTCTTGTTCATGTGTGGCTTTTTGGTGCAACACACTACAACTTTAAGACTCACTGGCTGAAGTCCAAAACTAAGCATGATACAATTCATTCCTGTTCCTACCTCCTGGTTTTATTAAATCAGTCAGATAGCTAGGTGCTTTATAATCACAGTTCTCAAGCTTGTTCTAGTGTAACAGAAAGCAATGGAACAGCTGGTGAGATACAAGTCAGACAACCTGTCTCCTCTGTGTACTAAAAAAACGTTTTCCTTTTGTCAATCTTCTTAACACCTTGCTTTTGTATCTGTTTCTGTTTGCTCATAAGTTTCATAATTTAATAACCTCTCCATAATGGCAAAAATATTACTGATGAAAGTTTTTAAAATGGTATTCTTGACAACAGTTTTTGCTGTGTCCCCCCCCACCTTCCCCAGCTGCATTTAAAGGTGCTTTGCTAATACACACCATTTCAACAACTTCAATATGGGAAATAAAAAAACTTTAAGTACAAGGATAGAAGTAATTCTCAAAATTACTGAAATAGATAGTTTTCTTTAAAATATTGATTAAAAAAAATCGAAATGAAACACAATCATGCTCCGGGCTTCTGAAATAACATTAAGTTTACCTCTTCAACTTGGCCATCTTCACCCCCATCTTTTTCTTTGTCTTCCTCTTCATCATCATCATAGTCTTCTTCCTCATCTTCTTCCTCTTCAGATGAGGTGTCCCCTGCTCCATCAACTTGGAGGACAAGTGGTGCTTGTGGTTGTGCCTGTTGTTGTTGTGGTTGCTGCTGACCAGCTGCAGGAATCTGTGCTTGAGCTGGTGTAGGGGCAGCCACTGTTGTAGGTATGACTTGTGTTTTGTTTCCTGTAAACAGGATCTGCTGAGGCTGAATGATCACCCCTGTCTGCTGGGAAATCCCTCCAGGGAGAGGAGCCAAAACCTGATGGAATATCATTGTAAGTACTGTGGCTCCTAACATGACAAACTACCACATCACTTACTCAAAAAAACAATCACAGCATATCAATCTCACTTGCACTAACTAATTAGAGAAAAAATTTACAAGTATTAAACTGCAATCACATACCTTCTTTCACTACTTGGGTGTTCATTTTCTGCATTTTGCATTGCTAAATTTAAGAAAACCTACTGTCTACCCATTCTAAAACACTAGCATTACCACCACACCTGAGTTTCAAGGGCAGTAGTGGAATGTTTTAAAAAACCTTCCTTGTAAAAAAAAAAAAAAAAAAAAATTAAACTTTTTTACAAGTCATGCTTAAACTACAGAACTGTGACACTAAGCTAATTTATTGCTTACTCATTTTGGACAGAGTTGACCTTGTAACTGAACAAAAGTCTTTGTAAAACCTACTGTATTCACTACTAAAATAACTAAGGGGTGTGAGTTTCAGGTATTTTCTTCAGTGTGTTATATGTCTCTATCATTTTAACCAATGATCACATTTTCATGTATAGTATGTAGACTAGGATTATGCACATATTGTCATGAGAAGACATGCAAAGGAAATTTTAAACTGCAGCTAGTCAGTATTTGGCAAGTGTAAAAGTGACATTAAAAAGAACACTTCAAAATTGTTAATTTAGAAAAAAAACTAGTAACACCAACTAAACCTGAAAACCCACATCACACTTAACTATCTCTTTTACGATGTATCATTTCTGACTTTGCATTGTATTTTAATTTGCTCATAAAAATGTGAGCCTCTTTAGTTATTATTACCCTACTTTTTTTCCTTCAAGTGTACCTATTCATAGATTTTCCTTTACCTGCTGAATAACAGGTGCTTGTACTCCCCCAGGCTGCATTTGTGGTATGACCTGCTGCTGTAGAACAACTGGCTGCTGTGGTTGAATGATATACTGAGCTCCATTTGCAGTTCTAACTACCTGGAGGATCTGACCTGTAGTAAAACAAATACCAAATTAATCAAATGTACAAGTTCACTTTTTAAATTATCTTAGTTTATTTTAGAAGCTTGTTTCCTGGAAGTATACCAATGACAATTAAAAGAGAGAAACATTAAAATAGTTCACTGTCATCAGTGGAAACATACTATACTATAGAAACTGTGCCAAACAAAGAGGGTTGTTGATCATCTAAATATGACCATGAAGTATGCAACCCAAAGATTAATTTACTTTTGCAAGCCAAAGTCTAATCCTTTAACAGAGCATTTCAAATAAAAGTTCCCATCTGTAAACATACCTCATGTTTCAGACAGATTTTACAGCTAGAGAGACAAATTAAACTAAAATAGGAATACAGGTATTCACAACGCAAAAATTCTATCCACCGCTAACACCAAGATATTTCCAGGATCTTGTCAGATGATGCTTTTTCCTCAGTATTTTTTCTTTCCGACTATCACATTTCAAGAAATTACTGTGTGTAACTCTTTGCAGTATTATTGTGCAATTGTTTTTCAAAAAAATGTACCCTTGCATTTCTCGTCCACCTCTCCATTCTGTTCCCATAATACCTGCACTTGATTTCCTTTCATTATCCTTTAGGCTTTATTACCCTTCACCACTTCACAAAATATATCCAAGACACATATATCTTTGGAAATAGCCTGGAATTCTGAAAATGAAGAGCTAAGATGCATTTCAAGATTAGTTTTTGATATTTCTAATCAGAAAGGAGGAATAAGAAAAAAGAGGAAATTAAATTACATAATCCTGAACTGCATACATTTTTCTGAGAGACATATTTCCTGTTTTCCCTCCACAACCAAATGCCCTACTTACTGAAATACCTAAGCACATCCGAAAAAAGGGACTACCTTAGCCACTTGTTTAAGAACACCCCACAAATATCCAGAACTGGAGAAAAAGAATTATGACCATAACAAAAGTCACAAATGCAAGCTGCAGATTTCTTCTATGCTATAACACACAGATGTGCTTCCTATTAAAATATGGAAGACTTTAATTTTTAGAACAGCTACATATTTAAATGTTATATCAACTACATACAATTAAACAAACATTCAAGTGTTTAAAGCAGAGAGGTTAAGTTTCCGGTGATTCTGAGCAGACTAGGTGAATTATTCTAGCAGAAGCACCAACTAGATCTAGAAAATGAGCTTTCTTTGCCCTTTCTTTACTTTCCATGCAGAATAGATCTATAACCAGGCTTATAAAATCAGCAAAACACAGAAGTATACAAAACATTAGATATGCCGGTCAAAACAACATTTAATTATACTCTAAATATATGCCATAACAGTATTTAGTAATTATACATAGGAAATAAAATTAACATTAGTAGCAAAATTAGAAATTCTACTTCATGTGCTTAGCAGGTATGTAAAGCCTTAAGACATTCCTCATCTGAAGTCACAGATGAAGCTATCCTGTTTTTATAACCAGCTTAGTATCTGAGCTCAGATCATGCATCACAAAGCTCAGAAATACACAAGGAGGACAGACACCAACACCTGTCCTTGTGCTTCTCTAAGAAGTGGGGACAACTTGCACAGAATCTAACCCACACCACTTTTAGGGCAGAACCACAAGGTTCAGAAGAAACTCAGTAAGCAAAGGAGTGCAGGAGTCTAGTAAGAGATTGTACCACCCTGTAAGGGTGGATATCCCGATTCTGCTGTTTTACAGTAAATAACAAAGTAAACCCGAAAATTTCTCCCTCCTAAGCAGCCTCAAAACTTGTTTTTCCTCAATGTTTACCTGAATTTGTAAGTATCTGCTGAACTGGAGTAACACCAGCAGGTAGAGCCAACGTAGCTGCAGTAGCCGCAGCACTCTGCAACACAAGGAAAGCTTTTTAACCACAAACATTGCCAGTGTTCCATCTCATAATATACTGCCTGTACATTTTTATTGCTGTTAACAATGTTTGCACACAAATTTCTGACATACATCATACTACTTACAAAAATTCTTTTCCTTTACTTCTTAATAGGAAGAAGGCTGAAACAAAATCCCTAAATATCATACCCTAACCCAACTCCATGTGTTTTCTTGGTTTGTATGCAAGCTCAGCAGATTTTTTCTCCTCTCCCTTCTCTGCCAATCTACTAATACAGTACAACACTGCATTATTCATGTGGCAATTTTAGTTACAATTTTTCAAAGCAGCTAAGTATAAGAGCTTATCAATTTGAAGAAACATAAGATACTGAAGCTAAGATTATGTTCGCCTGTCTCATTTTCACAAGGATTAGTAATCAGGTTTGCACTTTTCTTCATTCTGTGGGTGATTTGCATTTCAAGTCCCACATATCACAGCTCTTTTGAGTGAACATACACATACTGTGCATTGACTTCACAGAATGACTAATTTTTCTCTCAAGACGGCTGTTTTGAGGAGAAAGTGGAAGACTCTCAACGGGTAATGATTTGAACCTGCATGGAAACTGAATTCCAACACAATCATGAGAGCTCCAAACACAACAATCTGCTTTAAGTCCAGAGGCACCTCCATTTCAACTTCTGATGCTTATGGAAAAGCCTCCCTTCCCCTACTGTAAGGAAACTATGGCCAATTGCTGTTTGATACTGAAAGGATTTAGACTTGATTACTGGGTAGATTGCATACTTCCTGTTTGTAAGAAACAGGATCTCCCCGTACTGGTTGGTCAATATAGTAATCACAACTGTCAAGATTAGAGATCACCATGCAAAACTAAAATGTGCTGTATACATTCTCACATTCCAGACAAAGGCTGATGAATAAACTCTCATTACTCTCTTCCGTCCAAGATATTCAAGGTCTGCTGGATTCATTCTTATTACCAACTCAAATGTTTCTAATGGACAAACAGTATTTCCAAATTGATTGTGACTATTTCCTAAACAATAGTCCTCTATGGTATACAATTCATCCACATTTTAACAGCAGCAGAGTTTAAAAAGCTTGGCATACTCATTTTTGTGATACACATGAACAAGATCTAACTGAAGAAAAAAAAAAATTTACTGTTGGACTTGGAAAGTTATGAATTCCATTGAAATGGTTGTAAAATATCAGAAAAAGGTGAATGTTAAAGTGCTCCCAGCCTCTGGATAAATCGTGCTATTCAAGTAACTAAGTTCAGGTTCTTCTGTGTAACAAGATCAGCAGTCAATGGAGAAGTGAAAGCTAAGCAAGCTGTTGCAGCTTGAAAACTTGTTGCACCATGAAACTTTGTTTCATGAGCTTTAATCCTAGTAGTAGTAAGAATTCTGGCCTTAAGACACATACTTAACTTACGTTGGCTGTTGTTTTCATAGCTTTTCAAACAATTTATTTTTAACAAGGCATTTAAAGCAAGAGAAGATAACCAAAATTAACCTCTAGAGGTATAAACTGCAAGAAAAGGGAAAATGACCAGACTTCATTTTATATGCTGTTACAAAATTAGTGAATCAAATTAATGTGACCAGCAAAGACCTATGTGAAATGCTAAACCCATCCCTCATTTGAGAGATTTTAATTTAAGTTTTAGAGTAGTCAACACTTTTTCCTGCATCTATCAAATACAGAATGCTTGCATCAGTTAATGGTGGTGTGTTGATATTAATATACCATCACACAGATTCGTACCAACAGTAGTCCAATTTCTGATTTAAAAGAAGTTTTGGTTAAACACATTTAAAGCAGAGGATCAAGGTAAGTCCTAGATTTGTCATTAGAATTGATGTTCCGGATTACTGTTCCTAGATTGTCAGTGCAGCCACAAAACTCAAAGATGGCAGACAGTTTTATCAACGTGTCCTAAATTACTTATAAACATCTGAAGGCAAGTACCAGATTTTTGTTTATTATTTCCTCAAAGCAACTTACATAATGACAGTGTATGCTTCTCTTACCATGCCCGATGCATTCATGTGGGGTATCAGCTTGGAATCTGGCACAATAACCTGCTGCTGAGGTGCTAGAAACAAAAAACAGCATTTAATGAAAAATACACACTCTGACCCACAATAACATCTAAGTCAGAGTAACTTAGAACATCAAGAACATCATCCAAACATCAGCTGAGCTTCATCACAAAAACATCTATTAAGCCATGTCAGATCTTGTTTTACTCTCAATACAGAAGAGCAGTTCAGGGCTGATACAAGTACTCTGCTATTACATATCTTATTTCAAGGGCCTCAATTGTCTACTCAATCTAGATAAAGCAAGATGTATTTCTGAAATTGAAGGTGTTAGTGAAATGTTAACAAACTTGATGTCCAAAATCAGAGTTCTTCAGAAATATCAACTGAAAATAGTTGACTCTTAAAACAGACTTAACCAAGGATTGTTCAAGATGAAGAATGATGAGATACTGCAGTTAGCTTGAGTTACAAGCAGTTAGCATGGCTGTCAGCTCATGATCTTCACTGTCTTTCTCATGTAGCAGAAGCAGATGAAATGTTATCAACTACCTGTCCCACGCAACAAAGCAGCTTTTGTGTGCTAAAGGAAACAGATAGCTAAACTATACAAACAATCTGTTGATCATCCAGAAATGCAAATGTCTGAGCCTATGGAACAAGCAGGTTGCCAGTGCTATTAGCAGTGACAGTAAACTCAAAATTGACAGAGCAATTTGAATGAATTTATCATTAACAAGCTATTCTCCTCCAAGAAAACATTCATGAAGACTAGGGGTAACAGTTTCTGGAACCTTTTCTGGGATGGAAAGGCCCACAACCTTGCATCAAGATCTGAGGGTATCCCGGCTTTCAGGGAACCCAAGCAGGACAAAAGAGCTTAAGGAAATAGCATGAACCTGTGCCAGGATCACACAAATGACAGCAGGAATCACCATGCCAATCGTCCTGATTTCTCCGACTGCACCAGGTCATGCAAGGAACTATTATGCCATTTTCACCATGGAACACATAAGTCAAGTAATTCATAAAAACTGCTTGTCTACAATTAAAACGCTTTGACATCCGAATTTCACTTCACCTCCACACTGTCATTTGGTCATAACCCACAACACTGGGCAACAATAAATCAGCTTCAAGTGTGTCACTACAGGCAGATCTTGCCCGACCCTAAGACACCTGCCGGGAGCACAGGGGCCACCAGAGGGCGCGGAGAGCAGCGGCCTCGGGCTCTGCCACCATCACCTCGGTGGAACCGAGGCCCCCGCAGCCGTGGGTATTTAGTCAGGGGCCT
The DNA here is from genome assembly GCA_013399895.1 of Serilophus lunatus. Classification (NCBI taxonomy): domain Eukaryota; kingdom Metazoa; phylum Chordata; class Aves; order Passeriformes; family Eurylaimidae; genus Serilophus; species Serilophus lunatus. The sequence goes on from VXBA01005482.1 coordinate 358,231, forward strand.
TCATCTCAAATTAATGATATTCCAACACAAAACTGACTAATGTGTAGCTAAAGGAGCTACTAGAAGAAGAAAACAAGCTACCAACCCCGCCCCCAAAACCCAAATAAAAAGTCTTAAAAACCAGCCACACAAAAAAACTCACCAAAAAAGCCACCTAAAAAACACCCCACACCACGGTAAAAAACTGGCACAAGAACTGGTTCTAGTCACGTTAGTCCTATTCTGTGCTGAATATATAGTGGCTGGGTTTTAGAGGGGTATGGAGGGAAATCAACTTTAGTAATATCCATCTTTTGTGCCTATGACAATACAGGTTCTTTGATCCATGAAATCTGATAAAAAGACTGAAGTCTGACAGCCATAGATAAATATTTTATACTGTAAATTTAATACTGAAAACTCAATGGAGCCTTTCACAGGTAGATTTGTTTACTCAGCATATATTTAGTAAAACCCAGTAATATTTATCTTAGTTTCCAAATTAAATCAGAATTGCTGAAAAATTGTGCCTTAAATTATTAATGAGGAATACACAAGACAGCAATTACAAGAAACAATACTGTTACAGCCAGCTAAAACACGTCCTGAATGTCCACATCTACGCAACATGCAATCTTTTAAGAGCTGAAAAATACCTATGTAGACTATTACACAACCATTTTTCACACCCTAGCATTGAGCTATGCTAAGCAGTAGTGCTTTTTGCTCCTGATGACATTATTACCTTGTGACTAAACTGTTAACTGCATATATCATCTTGAACTTGGGAATTTTGGAAGTCTTGTGTTCTTAAAACATGTTAGGAAATCAAGAGAATAATTCAGCTTTTCCAAAATCTTCTAAACAATATGACTTAAAACAAATACCAAATACTTTTTACCAAGACCGCCCTCTTTGCCCATTAAATAAGCACAAGTAGAAGGACACCAGATAACCATCCTGCCCTAGATTTAGAAAATGCTCGGGAGTTGGACAAACTTCAGAGTCTTTTGACAGAGAGTTCAGAGATTATGTCTGACCTTGCTGAGACGCTGGAATAAGGACCTGTTGTGGCTGAGACTGCTGCTGCACAGTTTGCTGCGGCTGAGGTTGTGTGTGATGGTGGTGGTGATGATGCTGCTGTTGCTGCTGCTGCTGTTGCTGCTGTTGCACCTGCAATAAAAGCTGCTGCTCTTCTGAATGGAAGCCATCTACAGCCTTGGACTGCATCAGCTTGTTCTCCCACAGCTAGTTTGGAAAAGGAAAGAAAACTATCTGTGTACAACTTTTACTCAATAGGCTTTGTAACAGTACTCCAAAACAGTGAAAACAAAATCAGTTTATTTCCTGCAGCCTACTTAGCTCAAAAAGCCTCTAGGCGAATACAGACTGATGAGACAACTCCACAGAGGTAATGTTTTAAAAAAAGGAATTAAATATCCCTTGTCAGTCCACGCTTAAGCTTTCACAATCTTTTTTTCCAAGTGTGGAAGATTGGTAACAACCCTAAGATAAGCATGAACAGAGATAAACTGGTAACTTTAAATAAGCCTTCAAATCTGTCACTTCTCTACATTCTTTCTTTCTCACCTCTTTAATCACAAAAATAATTATTCATTAAAGATTTCCTCAAGCCATTTCTTCTTGGAGCTCCTCAACAGAAGTTGCTTAAAGACTACTGGCTTGTAACATATTTCAGCAGAAGCTACCAGCATACCCAGGATAATGGCTGCCTACAAGCATTAACACAATTTCTACCTCAGTATCAAATTCAGCTTCTCCAGTCCTACAATTCTTTTTGTCAGCTGACATGTCTCCAAAGGACAGTCATAGATGCAAAAAAGCAGTTCCTGCAAAAAGACAGCAATGCAAGTATTTCTAATACATGTGAGGCAAAAAGACTGTAAGCACACAAGACTCAGGGTCTGCTTAGGGCTCCCCTCCTCTTCAATACTTCATTTTCCTCCTTGGTCTCTTTCCTCATTCATCTTTTCTGACATCATTTACAGAACACATCTGTGTCACAAACACCAAAGCACTTATTATTACAGCACTCCCTCCATTTGTAAAAAGACGGATCATGATCTCATGGAAAAAGTTTTCATTTGTTTCTAACCAGGCAAATCAAAATTTGTTTCTCTCCATCCATTTTTAATAATTCAAAAATATTGCAAGTGTGGGACACCACACTCTCTGAAGAGGCCGAGACAAGCAGACACCTACTTTCCAAGTTTACTTCTTTTGTTTTTTAGGTTTTGTTTTGCCTTTTTCCCCCTGTCTTTTCCCTTCTCTTTTGAAGGGCTTCTTTTATTCAAGAAGAATTTGAAGAAAGCCACAGGCCACAGAAGATCCCTTAGAACTCAGGTTAATATCCCGCCTTTATTTTGGACCCTTTATAACAGCTCAAACTCACTCTATGTAAACAATTCTGAATCCAAGAGCTTCAGAAAAGTGATGCACACCGTGTGATTTATTACATAGCAATAAAGACAATCCTTCTGCAAACCACAAACCATACACTCAAAAACCTGACAGTGCATCCCACAATGCAACTCTTCTTCAGAAAGACAAATACATCAAGCCTAGCAGGCATTTTATTTTTCCTGCAGAGAAACATTAAGAACTGTATCTAAAATAAATTTTTTTAAAGATACAATGTTTTGGGGACTAAAATAAAACTGTGAATTCACATGACTGCTGTTGTCAGATATGGGAAAGTAAACAAGGTGAGAAAATCTCTCTATACAGCAGTGTAATTCAAATTATATGGGACAACAGATATGCAGATTAATACAATGCTTAACTAAAAATCAATATTTCTATAATGTACAACAGTAACCAGATTTAGAAACTAACTGCTGTATCAGTCCATTAAAAAGAACTAACAAGCTGCAACTTACGGTTTTGAGTTCCATAAGAACTTGTTCATCCACTCCTTCATCCAGAAACACTTCTCTGACATCATTGATGACATCTTCAATCACAGACCTGTACAATTTAGGCTTAAAAAAAAAATAAACCAAACAGTAACTAGTCAGCACTTTTCTGAAAGAAGTTTGTCACATTAAGATAAGATTTCCTCACATAAAGGACTCTGAAAGCTGTATTACAAGATACACTGCATCTTTCCGACTAACTAAAATATCCACGGGGTTACAAATCAGCAAGAACAGCTCAAACAAGGTGAAAAGGGAAGGGACTACTCATGGGATCTTAATACATAACTACAGCACAAGTGTTACCAAGCCATGAGCAGTAAAATTCAAAACAGAGAAAAAGATACTGTTCTCGGTTCTGTCAATTTGTCTTCTGCTTGCAAATGTAGATGCTGAATAAGCAAAAATACTTGCACGTGTACAAAATACATCAAAGAATATAAAAAGTTCAAAACCGTATTAGACAAACACAGACATAAAATGTATTAGTTCAACAGGTGTCAAACATGCTCAGAACGATCTTGAGCTGAAAATCACTAAAGGCCCAAAAAACTGGAAGCATTCATGTGAATGTCCTGTTCTTCCTTAGACATCTGTTTATAGAAACTCTTGCAGACAGGATATTAGGCTAGACAGGCTTCTGTTTTCAATCGGTAGTTACGCTTTTACATTACAAATTTTTCATGGGAAACACTACAAATACATTATTATTCAGTTACACTGATTTCATGACTAAACTAAAAAAGGTAGAGTGAACTGTCAGTTCACTTTCAGTTGCCAAAAGGAGTTCTGGAGCCTCCATTCCTGAAGGAGATCAAAAGCCACCTGGACATTGTCCCGGGCAACTGGTTCTAGTGGCCGTGCTCGTGCAGGGACGTTGCAAGATCTCCAGAGGTCCCTTCCAACTTCAACCATTTTGTGGATTTTAAAATGAAAGTACCATTTAAAATAGAGAATGTGCACACTTCACACTTAATCATATCAATTAAAGCTTAAAATTTATTTAATAGGACCATACTAGAATTGTATTCTGCACGTGCTGCCCCTTTTAACAACACAGCTTGGGCCTCTCTTCCTGTGCTGTCTAATTGCAAAGTAGCTCTATGAGCTCTAAACTAGGGTTGATCAAACTGCAGCTTGTGAACCATGTGTCTACTTCACTGACCAAGGCTGCTCCTTAGGCTGGGAGTACACTAATTTTCAATTGATCTGAAAGTTGCCACAACTTTCTCTAAACTGACATCCTTCCCAACCCTGCCCCCTAACTTCCTTAAGCAATAAATCCCTAATGATGCCACACACATCAGATACGTTTATATAAACGCAACACAATCCTCCTGTACTGGTGGGTTTAGCACAGCCAGGAGGACGATGCCTCCAAAGCACACACAGGAAACCTGCACCAAGCACAAGCAGTTAGTCCAGAGGTGCTGGAACTACACAAATTTGCTTCATGCACTTGACACATATATTTGACGCACACATAGTTGCTTAATGCATTCCAGAAGCGTTGAGTTTGTTGCAGACACACTGAAGATTATATTGCACACATTACAGAACTGTTATGTCCAAGTTGTGGAATAAAGCAGGGAGAATTGCAGTACATTATCTACTAGTTCAGGAAAAAGTTGAGTGGCCAATAAGCACAAAAAAGAAGTTGAATATTCTGCTTTATAACACGGTGGGGAGGGGGGGGAAGAAAAAAGAAAAAAACACCTTAAAGAAATGAACTAATGTGACAAGGAGACAAAAGAACATATTTGGAACCAGTCTGATGACTGCTTAGTGCATTATGTCCCTACTGTTTAAAATAAACTCTTCATAGAGTCACGCTTAAGTGATTTTTCCTCCAAATCACTCCCCTTAAAAGAAAAAAATAACCCAGCAAAACCCAACATACCACTCTAAGTTACTACTTTTCAGATTTAAAACATGCTGCTGCAAATAATGTTTCAACTACTTGAGAATTCACTCTTTTCCTACATTCGTCTCAAAAAAAATAAATTCAAGCTTTAAGTAACAAGGTAAGTTTGCCATCCTTGACAACTACATTTACAGCACCTATATCCAAAACCTAATCTCTACAAAAGAAACAGAACATATCATCCTGCATGCTCACTTATCCAGACTTCAAGTATTACATTAACTGTGCTTGTAGACAATGAAACAGACTTTCAATCCCAGACTACTCAAGTGCTGGTACTTTAAATCTGTATAGTAACTTAGAAATTCCAAGCACCATTAACAGGATTATTTTTCCACTTGGATTTAATTCACAACAGATGCAAAAAGACATTCTGCTTAATAACATTAAGTCCTATTATTTCCATAATTAAACAAATTGCATAAGCTTATGCGATTCAACTAGCACGGAAATACTACTTAACCTATTCCATATATTGCTCCTTATTATATTAAAAGCATCTGTTCCTTAATGCCAAAACCACACTCTGCAAATAAACATGCTTAACCTCAGGCCCATGAGTCACTTGACTTAAGTCAAGAGAAATACCTGTATGCCTGAAATTACAATAAAAATTCCTGCAGGATGGAGACTGCATTTTCTCCTTTAATCCTATTAGGCCCACTTTCCTAATAAAACAGATTTTACAAGAACAGGCCCTAACAATTTCCACCAGTAGATACCTCCTCCTATCTCCCTTCTGTAAGGTTTACTCACAAAGCCTCTGGAGTCCATAAAGCCCTACATAAAAGATATCAGCATTCAGATACACGACAAACTGACCCTACAGTCCAACAGTCTGCCTGGGAATTTCCTATTTTTCCCTGCATACTGAGAGAAAAAAACAAATCCAAGCAGGTAACAGGTTTCTAATGTCCAGCATTATCTGAGCATGACAGCAGAAAGGCAGGTTAAGAGCACAGATGTTCATTCTGCCATTGCTGACACAGCATCCCTCTCCTCCTCTTCCAACAGCCCAAGCCAGTGGGTGAGTGCCCCGAGGCAGGGCAGTCCCGCGGGGTGCAGTGAGCACAGGGCCCCGCGGCTCCACGAGCAGCTCGGGTCCCTCTGCACGAGCCCTGGGTCTAAAGATGGTTCAGAATTTTCAGATGCTGTTCTGATCACACAATACACTCTCAGTTTTATCATTAGAAGGAAGGGAACAGACAAAAAAGTATTTGTGTGCTTATAATTAACGTCTGTCTGATTTTACCTATACATATTCACATACTACTCAGAAGAACCCTGTCCAGTTGAAAACACTCTTTTGTACACCCCTACTGAGAACCCTGCCCAGGCAGACGTTAACATCTTCCATGCTGAAAGCGGCAACGCCTTCAAAAGACATTCACTGCAGAATTCTGAAAATTATCACGCAACACTCTTTTCCTACCTCAAAAGAGGCATACAAAATAGCTTTAAGTTCCAGTCTTGAAAAGCAAGTATATCCTATTGTTTTAGATACACACTAAGTGCTGGCTTTAAGCATTATTTATATGATGCTCAAGCTGTTTATATAAGCCATCTAAGACTCTGGAGTTGAATGACAAAATGACTTTCATACACTACTTACTCAAAAAATAAACATGGTAATACAATTACTGAATAAGTCTAGAGATGGGATAGCAGGTGAGCTTTCCAATAAATTTTTGCAGTCAGAGAAAGCAATGAGAACAAATGGAAACTTTAAAGATTGCTGTTAAAATAACTGTGCTTTCATCTGGTTTATATTAAAGTGCCTCCCTCATAAAGAGTACATTGCTGTAAACTTCCAGCTCTTTCAAGACTAAAATACTCAAATCACTCTTCAATAAACACTATTCCAAACACTTACTACAGATTAAAGACAACAATTAAAATTCCTGATTTATTAGATACAACCACAAACACATAGAAAAGATTTGAAATCTAGTATTTCCCCCTCTGGCAACATAAGGAAATGATTATATTTCACTTTCTCTGTGCATCTTGTAAAGAAAACTCTGAGCATGGTGAAGACTGCTACACATGCACACACACTCCAAGCTGAGGAGCCACCAGCCAGCTATTTTAAGAAACGCCACATGCCTTTGGGGGCTTACACTTCCTACATTCCTTCCGTTTCAAGGGTACAAAAAACTGCAATTCTTTGTAATTATTATCACAACATTTGGGATTTCTGCAGTGTGGGTTTCCAACAACCAACACGTTAAGGAGAGACACACCACAGCATGCTTTGTGCATTTGACAGCAGTGTGCTCCTGGCTGCTTCTGCAGCTACCCCAGCAATGCCCCTGATCTTTCTCCCAGCTGTACTATTACTCCTGTAAGCTGGCCATGTGCAGCTGAAAGAACACACTGTAAAGGTAACTAGTTTTAGCCACAATTACATCAAAGATGTGCATAAAAACAAGTAACACACATAATCTATAGAGAAAGCATTACAATTTAAGCTTTTTATGTTGTCAAGGACTTTTATAAATAAATTTTTGTCCACTGCAAAAATCTTATACTGCACATAACTGCTGACATCTTGAATTTGGCCTTTACTAGAGAGAACAGATTTCTAGCAATTCAGATTTGATTGGAGACTTTTGTGATGCTATTGACAGATCAGGCTCCAAGTCCAGCTTCCTAAAGGCCCCTCGTTGCATTTCAAAATGCTCCTGTTCATCTTTGGCAGCCCTTGGGAAAGCAGTGTGATCCTTGCTATTGAACAAAACCTGACTTTGACAAAGTTAACATGAACCATTGCAAGGTTTTATCACTTAACTGAAAATTAGCCCAGAGCAAAACTATCTGCAGCTGGCTCATTTTAAGCTTCGCTTTTTCTACTCCAAACACAACATTCAAGAAAACTTCACAGAACTTAAGAAAGTATAGAAATACAGTTGAGAGAAAGCAATCTTAGTAAAGTGTTGAGCCAAAGATATTTACAAGTACACTGGAGATTGTTAAACACATGTATTTTTTGCTATTGAGAACTAACTTGGTCAACAAAAAGAAGCAAAGCCTCTGATTCACTACACAGAAATAGCTCCTTTTCTTCTAATAAAAGAACCGAAGCCACAAGTTTATAAACAGAAGGACAACTAACAGATTCAGATCACATACATTCAACAGGCACCCTTGTGAGTAACTGCCCTCTGTGTAAAAGCTCACTACTTTCCAAAAAATTTCTGATACAAAACCTGAAAAAATATCAAAGACGTTTCTTTGCAATTACATGATCCTAACTCATAAGCAGGTCTATAAAATTTCAGACTTGGAAAAGAAAACTAGGATGCTCTGCATTTTCTTTTGTATAGAATTTTGCAGTATACTGAATATTGTAATGAAACAACGTCAGTGAAAATTCTAAAACCTCTGTTCTGCCTGGCCTGTAACAAAATATTAGTACACTTTAGTCACGAGAAACGCACATAAATCATTGAGTAGCATCTGCAGCCCATGACCCACACACAAAACTTTAATACCAACATCGCTTTTGGGGTGACAGCCGTAGTCAGTGCCATTAAGTGGGTACTACATCTCCCACTGGTAAGAACCGTTTAAACACTACTTTCCCCAAGCAGCGGAAAAGCTACTTCAAAGACCTTACAGGAGTACAGGAACGTGTGCTAGCTGTGTCCTAAGGACAAAAACCCCCCAAAACCCACATCCACTCAACAAACAAAAATCCCACTAAAACCCAAAAACAAACAAAGGGAAAAAAAATAAAAATGTAAACGGATTCAAAAGCAGGAGGGGATGAAAACCGTCTTGGTACAATGCGCAAAAGCAAAGGAGAGCCCATCTACCCCGGCTAGGAGCCACTCCCGCCCCCGCCGGGGCTGGCGGAAAGCACCACCGCTCCGCAGGCCGGCGGCCACGGGCTCGGGTGGCGCGGAGGGAGGAGAAGTCGATGGAAAAGGCCCGCCGGGATCCGAGGGACAAGCCGCCCGTCTCCCAGCCTCCGCCGCGGACGCATGCACCTCCCAGCCCGCGCTCCGCGGCTCACTCCCTATTTAAAGGCCGATGTGGTGTTTAAATGGAGAGGCGGTGACGTGGGGCTGGAAAGCACCTTCCCATCCTAGCAGAGTCTATATTAGAGAGCGGCAATAGCTCTATATAAACAGGGCAGCCACAGGGAGGAGGAACACAAGGAGCGGGGAGGCAGAAAGGCAGGGGGAAGCCATGATGGATCTGAGAGCCACAAACAAGGGGGCCGAGCCCGCCGCCGGGACGCCGGGTTTGTCTCCTCCGTGGCTTCGGGGCGGGGGTCGCGGCCGGGGGCGCGCAGGGGAGCGGAGCGGCGGCCGGGGGGGCTCCGCGGCAGCGCAGGGCTGTGGGACTGCTTGTTGCAAACCTCTGTGAGTACAAGTGCAGCAGCGAGCCACCCGCCAAGGTGCAGAAAGCACGAGAAGGGAACAGGGGGAGAGGTCTGGGGCTTTTTTTTTTTTTGGCTTTTTTTTTTTTTTTTTTTTGGTCTCTCTTTTTAAAATAAATACTGCCTCGCTCGCCAGAGGGGAGTTGAGGGCTTTCGCCCGGCTTAGCCGATGCGGCCGGGCTGGGATAAGTGCTTTTCAACCATCGTCTCCTTCTTACAAAGCAACATAAAATGGCTCCAGCAGAGCCCGGGCGGGCTTCCCCGCCACCGACACCACAAAACCGAAACCTGGCTCGGGCGCCCCTTCCCCTCGCCTCGGGGCGGGCGGCAGCGCCCGCGCTCCTCTGGCTCTCGCCCCTTCACCGGGCGGCTCCCG
>VXBA01005482.1:368295-502024 GCA_013399895.1 Serilophus lunatus
GGTGGGTAGGGGCGGGGGCGCGAGGCACCGCGAGAGCTACCGCGAGACCTCGCCGGGCCCGGCGGCGTCACGTGGGGCGCCCGCCCCCTCCGCCATGACACCTACCGAGGCGGAAGCGGCTGCGCGGGGAGCGGGGCCCCGCGGGCCCTACCGAGGCGGAAGTGCCTCCGGGGCCCCCCGGACCGCCGCCCCCTCCCCGCTTGTGACGTCGCGGGGCGCGCGCGGCGGTGAGGGCTGGGCGGTGTCTGGGCTCTCGCGGGACACAAACACGGAATCGTTTGTGTTGGTAAGGGCCTGTGGGGCCATCGAGTCCAACCTGTGACCGAGCACAACCCTGCCAACTAGACCATAGCACTTCTTGCCACGTCCAGTCTTTCCTTAAACACCTCCAGGGACGCTGACTCCACCACCTCCTTGGGCAGACCATTCCAGTATCTAATCACCCTTTCTGTGAAAGAATGCCTTCTCTAGTGTCCAAAGTAAACCTCCCGTGGAGCAACTTGAGACTGTGTCCTCTCCTACTGTCACTGGTTGTCTGGGAGGACACTGAGCCCCACCTGGCTACAACCTCCCCTCAGGCAGGTGTGGAGACTGATAAGCTCTCCCCTGAGCCCCCTCCTCTCCCGGCTGAACAAGCCCAGCTCTCTCGGCCTCTCCTCATAGGACTTGTGCTCCAGACCCTTCACTACCTTTGTTCACCTTTTCTGGACATACTCCAGCACCTCAATGTCCTTCCTAAATTGAGGGGTCCAGAACTGGACACAGCACTCGAGATGTGGCTTCACCAATGCCGAGTAGAGCGGGAGAATCCCTTAACTGCTCCTGCTGACCACACTGTTCCTGATACAGGCCAGGATGCCACTGGCCTTCTTGGCCACCTGGGCACACTTCTGGCTCATGTTCAGCTGCTGTTGACCAGGGAGGGCTGTGGCAGCCACACCGTGGCAGAGCACTGGGAGCAGAGCTGGCAGCCCTCAGTGGGAGCTGGCGCCAGGCTACGCAGGCACACCTCACCTGTGTCCAGGAGCTGCTCGCTCCATGGCAATCAAAAACTGCGGGTGACCATAGGCTGTGTCCCACCACTCCATCTGGTAAAAGAGGCTGGAGCTGGCCAGGAGGAGAGAGGCAGCACAACTTAAGAATTTACAGATGGCCTCCTCACAACCCACAGGTGCTCACTGATCTGCAACATTGCTGCTTTTAGTAGTTTCTGCAGAGTGCTGGCAATATGATCTCCCAGCTGTGCCAGAGGTGATCAGAGCCCTCCCAGCTGGCTTTACTTCCATTTTCCCCTCAATAAAGGCCTTCTCTTTTACTCACTCTTTATTCCCTTTCTCTATAGCAAGCAGCCTGTGAGACCTATGTAATATAGGAAGATCTTCTCAACTATTATTCCATCAAAGTTAACAACTGCCACCTTTGCTCAGTCCTTAGCACTACTTCTAAAATCCGCTCATCTCTTCGATCTCCACAAGTAGCTCACCTGGGTAAGGTCCACTCAAGCATAAGTGAAAAATAACTAGTATACACAAGGCACGGCAGGTTACATCTCTTCAACAATCATGGTGTTATAAACTACATTTGTTACATTGCCTTCAGCCTGAAGTAACAGCCAAGTAACCAGCCCAAGTAACAAGTTCAGGAACTGCTGTCTGGTATCTTATAATGGAGAGGAGTTTGTTAGTGGATATAGTGGGTACCGGAGGCCTTCCCTTCCCATTCCTCAAAATCTTTCATTTCTACAGTAACAAACACCTCTGTCCCTGATGGAGTGCAGACTTTGTATAGGGAGGGACATGACTGGTTTACAGTGGGGCGGTTGATGAAATCACTATTCACTGTGCACATTGCTGGAGACCTGGCCAAAAAAATTGCATGGTTGGCAAAGTTATACCATTCTTACCTTTTTGTTAGAGTTTTGCACCTCCATAGCATAGCCAACAGGCCTGAAGAGGATCTGCCCTCTCAGAAGCCCTAATTTATGGTCTGATGATCAGTTGAGGTGCTGGTGTTACTTGACTTGCAATGCCTCTGATAGGAAAGTAGTTATCTCTTGGGGAGAGTTTGTACTTCAGTGTGAAATGAAAGTGCTGAAATGACTGGCACGTTACCAGGAAGGAATCAGACTGCCATTCATACCCTTCTTCTTTTCAAAACAAGGCACTTCATGACTACAGTTTTCTTCCCTGGAACTCTCTCCCAGTTTTTCCCAGTTTTACTTTCCTGAACAGGGCATGTTAGCAGTACTGTCTCAGTCTGGTATCATGCTCCTTTCCATATTTCATTAGCCTGCCTTCCCAGAAGGTAAGACCTGTGTGCACAGCCCTCTCACAGTTTCTCATAGGCACTAATATCCAGTTGTGGTGCAGCACTGCAAACCGCCCGAGTGCCTCTGAAGAATATTATTGTGAACAAAATCAAGCCCTCATGAGAAATGCCCCATTGAGTCAGACTAATGGTCCATCAAATTCATGGCAATTCAGCTGCTGCCTGGGGAGTCAAGCGAGTTAACTGCTTCCTGAAATCTGTTCACCTTGGGTTTCTCCAGCATCATAGCTGCCTGCTGTATCGATGTTAGAGGATTCTACTTCATTTAGCATTTTGTTAGACTGGAATAACATACATGCCGATGTATAGTGGAGGAGCAGCACTGACAATCTGGGTAGCATTGGAAGCCATAAGCTACAAAACAGCAGTACTTTTACAGTTAGCTGTATCTCTCTACCAGCATTCTCCTTTGTTTGGTGGGCAAGCATGAATCTTACGTGTTTCCCTGTCTGTCATCTTTCTCCCTGGGGTTTCTACCACTGACAACTCAGGGTGACTTCACCAGGTTTATCAATAATGTCATCTTGGCTCTTCAGGGGACACTTCTATTTTAGCTATTTTGCTGTCTAGACTTGCACCCCATAGTGATGACGGGCATTACATCAAGAGCAAAGATGATGACATCTGGGTAAACTTTCTCCCGCACTACAAAAATTATGCTTAATATGGAATAGTGCAGGGAAAAGCATATTTTTGCACAAGATCAAAATCTTGATCAAGGTCCTTGATTTCTTTGAGAAGGAAAAATTAGAAAAGTTCCCATTCAGTCCTAGACACAATCATATTTATTTTTCTACCGAATGCTTTAGACAAAGACAAACCGTATTTTACAGCCAGCATTTTGTGCTCAGAGGCAGACAGCCTACACTGAGAGACCTTAATGATTCCTATCCTGTCCAGAGGCATCCCTTGATTCTCTGTAGCAGAGCAAACTGGAACAGTAGCTAAATTAATATAAAGTGTCTAGGATATGGGGATATTTCTAGTTCTTCTTTGTGGTCCATCAGGGAACTACATCTTTTAAAAGAGAGATTTTTAAATTTTTGATATTTTGAAGCTTTTGGTTCATCTGAAAGTTGTAAAAAAAAAAATAAAAATTTGTAACTCCTCTTCTGCCTCCCTAGAGCAGACCATGAGTATGCTTGATCTACATTCAGAAAAATCACTGCCAGATCAGTACCAGTATGCACTTATTTCTGATCATACAGTGAAGAATAGATTACTTAGTATGAGGTGTTCCTGACACAGTGGGTTATAATTTCTTAGTTCTTGATACAACAGAAGACTTGTTAAGCTTTGCTGCTCCCACTTGCCAAGTGTGATCATGTTGACTGTTCCCCTCACACCTATGATGTGGAGGGAGAGGTTAGTTGAGCAAACAAAACAAAAATTGGTCTTAACTATATTACTGAATTGCAAATCCTAAACATAGATGACAGAATGAGCTCACCGTCAGCACGCCTTCCAGATTTGTCATCATTGTCTTGTCCACATTTCCAATCTGCTACTGTAGTTGTGCTGGCAAAGTCTCCCACTTCGGGCATGAAGACAACAAACAATTTTCACCCAGTGTATTACACTCTCACCTTAAAAACAAGCTAAGCTATTGAACACTTTTAAGAAGGCTTTGGCAGCACAGTAGTATTGTTTGTCAAGGAAGTAAAACTTCTGACCCAGTCTCTGAAACAACAGTTATCCAGAAGACTGAGATACACATTTAACTTTAAATGGTAAGACCACGTGTTAAAGGATAAAACAGGAACATACACAGGAACCGAGACAGTCTAAAAAATGTTAATAGGGAAAATGCTCCTTAAAGTTATGCTCACATATTGCAAGATTAGAGCTTATTTTCACCTCTGTCTCTTCATCTCTTTTGCTGCTTCCATGCACTGTACCCAAGAGAGAGTATAACCTTAAATAAAATCTGAGAAACTTTGTATGTTTGTGAGAGGGGTGAGTTTTTCTGTTCTTTTTGTTTGGTTGGTTTTAAGTGTCTGTACAGAGCTAAAAAAAAAATAAGTGGCCCAAGCCACAGTCCAAAATGTTTGGCACAGGCAGAAATTAACAGCAGATACACTGTATTAAAGCTTTCTTGGATGCAACCAGCCCTCCAGAGTCACAAGAGACTTAAGTGATATGAACTTCAAACAGCTTTCAGATATTGTATAAAAATTCCTTAAGTAAATGGCAAGAAGTATATATTGAGTGACATTCTACTAACAGCCTGCTCACCATGATCTAGTAGCTGGAAACAAATGCCAGTAAACATGTTCCTCTTGCCTTCATCAATGGGTTTTCCAAAAAAGTTTTAGCAAGGCAGAAATGGAATGAAATAGCTCACATCACCCTAATTGCAGGGCATCTCTATTATTGTAAATGGATTTACTCTCGTATCTAAAATTTGAAGCACAGCAGTATGTTTTACCAAACCACACTAACACCAATTTTAAGGATTTAACATACGCACAATTCAACAGCCCTCTTCATACCCACAGAGAGCCAAACCTTATCATCCTATAGCAATGTATTTTGTCTCTTATGACCTTGAAGAAGGGAGAAAATATTTCAGTGAAATCTCATCTTGGAAGTGTGAGAGCAGGCCAGGCCTTCAATAAAGTCTTGCTACTCATTATGCTTTTATTTCATGAATAGTGTTTTAGAGTCTTAGGCTCACTCTGCTCTAACCAAGTGGTTACTGAAGCAAAGTAGGAAATATAAATAACTTTCCTTTAATATAGACTGCTAACTATCAGAATACATATAGTTGTTTGAAAACAACTCCTGTTATGCACTTCTCTCATTATGGCATGTCTAAACTGGACAATGAAACTATGTACTTAGTTATACAATCAGAGCTACACAGCTACCAACGTTAGAAAGCCATCTTTCCTCCCCCAAACAAAATACTCAAATCACAGAAGACTACACTAGCAGGTCACCAGCTACTATTCCTTACTGTAACTCCTTCTGTCCACTTCTATCTTCAACAAACCTCTCAAGCCTTCAAACACTGAAGAACAGCACCACAAAATCCACAATACTGATCATAGACTTCCTTCTAAAACTGCTACTAAGTGCTGGACCATTTCCCCTCAATACTTGGACTTCTTCTGTGGCAGAATCCTAGTTCTCTCTCTGATTTGTACACAAACTCCATGTCAGATTTTGAAAAACTATTTCTTTCATAAGACCACTTATGCCTCCTCTACCAAGGGAGTTGACTTTCCTTAGTCTCCTTCAAGAAATCATTTCCCACATGTGCACCATGGTCTTTAAAACAGCTGTTTCTAGTAAATGATCAGCTACATCTGGAGGGGACAAGTTGCTCTTTTCCAGGCTGTTGCCATGTGCTGCATTTATTTATATCTTAGCAGAGGTTTTTGCCATCCTGGACTTATAGATCAGAGATTGTTTTTTCCATGTTTCTGGTTGACAAAACTACACTTAATTTGTAAAGGCAATACTTACTTGAGACACTGACCCTGTCTTTCCCACGACCCCCAAGCATTCAGTGATAATGAGGATTTCAGGCATTCGTACTTCCTTCCCATACCACTGTGTGTTCGTTCTGTCCCTGTGCCACCACGCTCTGCTTTTACAGTTGTGCCAGCTCCTTGCTGTGCCTTTCCCCCCTTCCTCCACCACCCCTGTGCTGGCTAATTTTTAACCTGGATCAGTTTCCTGATCTGGTTCATAGGGCGGCCCTACAAAAGACATGTTAGTGCAACTGAAAGAGCTGACAGAAGTAGAAATAAGTGACCAGAGGAGGAAATGCTTCAAAACAACATTGTTGCCAAATGCTTTGTCATGTAGAAAAGTCTCCAGGCTTCCTTTTATTGAAGAAGAATTGGCCATTACTAAAATGCACACCCCGCTTGCTGTAATGCTTGTAGCAGGAAGATTACTGGTCTTAAGGCATAGACCACCCCTTTATTTTTCACATGTGTATACATGTTTGACCTAATGCTTAAGTGTCTACTAACTGAATACAGAGTACTGATTCTTAAATAGCTAAAAAATGTCCCTGAAATTCTTAGGGATAGAGCTTCTCTGAAAGGGTGTTAGCTAAGGGAATGTCTTTGAGTTACACATTCTGCACTACTACTTTGCTGAAGTGCTTTTTTAGTAGTAACATTAATCGCTCAGACTGTTATGAAGCACAGCTACTCAACCGTGATGAGGTTCTGACGACAGCAAAAATATTGCTGGCTCTGATCCATGAAGTGAAGCAGCAAAGAAGTCATATAACCAAAAAGCTAGACTGAAAATACCAGTTAGTCTCCTTACATGCAATGTCCTACTTTACTGATGCAGAGCAGAGCTTTACCTAGCATGCTGATAAATGTTTTTACTGATTACTGCTGCATATCCTAGCCAGCAGCTGTGATGTGCAAAGATCCATGGCAGAACTGAATTAACTTCAGCAAAGTTATTCCTGATACATACAATCATCAGGGAATGAAATATTCATAGACAAAATTTTTCAGAGTGATCTATATAGTGTGCCTTCAGAAGCCTTACATACCTCAGGCTCCATGTGGTGACTTAGGATAAAGTAATTTCCCTGGGGTATGCTAGAATACAAATATGCAGTGTGTAGCTATGGCATGGTGCTGGTCTGTGCATGATAACCCTGTGATTCCTTCGGGAGCATGTGTGCGTAGCTTCAGCTTTCCTGGCACAGCTGGCAGAGAGGGAAACAGCACACTGGCTGCCGCCACCAAGCAGAGATGTGCTGCAGTGTATTTTATTCAGCAGTTTGTCCCTCTGTCACATGTTCACGTCTGCTAAAAATGCTTTTGTGCAAAGCACAAAGTGTACTCCACTTTGGATGCTTACTGCCCCCCACTTAGTATGTCTGTTCCTTTGTGTGAAAGTGAGTGGCTTTGCAAACCACGAAAGCTTCTGAGTGTCTGAGAATCTTGTAGAGCTGATTTAAAGGCAAAGAGTGTACAGTTTTTATGGAAAAACTATGGGAGTGTCCTACATTTTGCAGGCCATTCAGAGGTGATCATATATCCCCTCTGGATTCCAGCATGAGAGGTATCAGGCAGAGAATCCGAATATTTTTTTTTCTTTTTTCCCACCCTTGATGAGTCCTAGGGTTGTTTTTCACAGGACTGGGTGGAATTTGTAGGAAACAACCCCATTTCAATTTTATCCGAGTTCAGTCTTCCCAGTGAGGAACAGTGAACATGAACTCAGCTGGAGCCAACCTATGGCTTATGAGCAGTGAATGTGGAGTTATCATTCAGAGGCTAATTATCTAACTGCAAACCATGCTAGTGTGAGAACTGCTGGGCAGCTGGAGACTCTGGTTTTGAGAGAAAGGAAGACAGCAGGAATGAGCCAGCCCAGCTCATCCTGTAATGAAGTTATAGGACCCTAGGCATTTATTGCCATTCCTAACCTGTGACCCATTTCCAGAGCTCCTGTCTGCTCCAGTCTTCATGGTAACTAATGCATATCCTGAGAGTCTTTGGCACACTAAGATTTGGACATCTTCAAGCATGTAAAAAAATGGGAAGTCGTGCTTCCAGTATATACCGAAGCTCACATTTTCCCTCAGCTGCTTGCTCCTACTCCCTGCTTTGCTGCTTTGGATGAAAGATAGTTTTTCCATCTTAAGCATCATCTTCCACTATGAATCTGCCTAAAGCTGCAATACAGCCTACTGTAATCAGCAATCAGAACAACAGATTTCTCCCACAGAGACCCCAGGCAGATTAGTTGTCAGCACGGCTGTGTCTCTGTTGAAAGGAAACATCTCTAGTGAAGCATCCCATCACAACCATTATACCTGAAATTTTGTTTACACTGTTTTATAGTATAGGCAGAACATCTGCCAGTTTATAGAGTTTTCATACAGCTGCAATTGTGCTGGAAGGAATGATCCATGCTCTGACTCATCTGTTCACATGCAGATGCAGTGTTAAGAGTTATAGAGTGAGGACCCAAGGCTGCCTTTATTAGATGTGGTCTATAGGCAGCAGGGATAATTTTTCCGAAGAAGTTCTTGCTGCCACTTTGGTTAGGCCCTGGCAGAGTCTGTACTCTGAGCTCAGCTGAGCTCAGCTTCCATGAATGTGGACAGCTGTCAAGGAGGTGCTGATGGGTATCATCTAATGTGAAGCAGATGAGAATACCTTCAAAGCCAAAGTGATAATATCTCTATCCACTTCACTCACTTACATAGACACATGAGTGGTCAAAGCAAGTTCCTTGCCCTGCTGCCAAAGCCAGATGAAACTGGAGACCAAGTTAACAGTGGTAGAACTATAATCACTTTCTTTTAGACCTGATAAAACCAGATGAACAGCAGTAGTGTTAAAACTGTGCAGCTTATTATCTTTCAATTACTGTAGACTTCTGCAAATTTCCATGTCCCTCCTGCCCAGTTTCCAGCTGTGGCTTTTGAGACACACCTCAATTCTCTTTCTGAATGTTGTGTCAGGAAATGTGCTCTATTGATTTCAGTGTAAATTGCAAAGGAATGAAAAAGTGCACAGAGCAGGCACATTCAAGGTAATTCACCCTACAAATGCTCTAAATCTGCTAAGGACCTTGAAAGGAGAAGATGTTCTGCTGGTTTAGGGAAACAGTGGAGGGACATTAGATTTGCATTTAGCTGGGGCTTTATCTTCCAAGGCAGTGATTTAATGCTATCTTGTTTTTCTTACCTGAGAGGTACAGTGCTTTATTTGAGGTAGCTCTTCAGATAGCTTGATTTTCTAATATTTGCAAAGGATTATATGATATTTAAAAGAAAGGTGATAGGAAAGAACAAAGTGATATCCTAAAATTTATAAGCCATGAGATTTTGCTCTATCTGAAAATATCACACTCCCCAGGGTATATCCTAGGTGGAGTTCATGCGTTTGGCTGACTTGAATCTAAGCATTCAGACTCAATTACAAAACGTAACCATCATGAACTACCATTGATTTTATCAAACATGTTCAGTTGTTCCCACATGAATGTGAAAAAGAATCTTTTCCTTAGGTAGACATTTTTTTGGACGGGACATTCCTGACATGATGAGGCTTTTTTATTAAACTCAAGGAGGAGACATATCAGAAAGGTAACCATCATGAACTCTGATTGTGGCTGCACTGTAAATGTTTGTTTTCCAAGTCGAAAGTAAAAGATGTAGCCACAAGAGGGAGGCAGAACTCCTATGCCAGTATAGTATATAGTATATATATGCCAGAAGAAAACAAATCGGAGAACTATGTTCTAAAATTTTCCTGCCCTGAGCTACAGTTGTCCAGCAGACATTGAGAACAATGACCAATGGCTGTAACTTCTACAAAAGTAGGCTTACAATGCATAGTAAATATTAAATGATTAATGTATGCTGGAAATTAGTAACTAACACTTCATTTTCTTAAACCCAAAAATAGGTAAGAAACTACTTCAGGAGAGATTGAGACTGATTCTCATATGGATTTTTTGTAGATGGGAAAGAAAACTGTTCACCCTGTTCTTCAAAGGCATATACTTTTATTCTTTCCAGGCTCTAATACAGATGGATCATTTTGTTTCAGGAAGGAGATTTTTTTATAACAATTACTTCTTAGTAAATATAGCATAAGGATGTATTTAGACACTTCCATTTCCATAGCACCTCAGCAAACAGATAAGGCACTATTCTCAAATGGTGCTATTACTTATTAAGTACCTATAAAGTACTTTCATGAGGCAATAGACCCAGGGTGAGCTCAGCACAAAAAGCAATTTCGCATGGAGGGAGAGGGCAGGTCTAGTGTCTAGATCCTGCTCCAACGAACATTTCCATAATATACTCAACTGAATTTCAGAAACTGCAGTCAAGGATTAACAGACTTGGTCAGTACCCTCAAAGTCTTCAGTCCTTTGAGAAGGAAGGTAGAGACAACTCCAGAGAATTGTGTCTATCTCTGTACCAACCCTCTAGCTAGCCTCAAAAAATGAAAAAGGGACCCCAAACACATTTGCTTCCCAGCAGTGCAGTGTTCTGTCCAGTGTGCAGACTTTTAGTACCCAATACTCATTCTGAGCACAGAAGCAGGTTGGAACAGTCAAGAGAGGGAGAGTAGGAGAATGCCTGGATGGATATGGCTGTTTAGAGTTGTGGTAGTTTGAGGCACACACAGGAACAGTTGGTGTCTGCAGACATCTTTCATGCAAATTTATGAGAGCTTGTGGGGATTTTGGTACTTCCAGAATGAGGCAGCTGCATGGTTGTTGATCAGTTGGGAGTAGTGGGCTTGGCTGCCCAGACTTGGAATGAGTCCCAGTGGCATATTTTGGGATGTGGTGGGCGGCTGTCATTTAAAAGAGTGGCCAGAAAAATAAAAAAATTAAACTTTTTTGTAAATTTGTTCTTTCCCTCATACAATGCATAATTGTATAGGTCTATGCATGCCTATACAACATACATATATGCTTTTGGGTTTTAATAGACGGTAGTTTAAAGTTATCCTTTTGCAGAATTTTCTGTTGGAGGTATTTAAAGTGTTTTATGAATGCAAATTTAAACTGATTATGTGCATGACTCTACAGACAGGTAAGGACTACATGGGTGAAAAGATTAGTCAACACCACTGAAAAGTTAATTTGTCTTTTGTCCTTTTCTCAGCTAATCATGGAATCATCTGAGGCATCAACCCAGAATCACAGAATCGCAGAATCACTAGGTTGGAAGAGACCTCCAAGATCATCTAGTCCAATCCTGACCCTAGAACCTCAACTAGACTAGACTATGTCACCAAGTGCCACGTCCAGCCTTTTTTTAAACACATCCAGGGATGGTGACTCCACCACCTCCCCGGGCAGTCCATTCCAAAACTTTATTACTCTTTCTGTAAAAAACTTCTTCCTAATATCTAACCTATACCTCCCTTGACGCAGCTTGAGACTGTGTCCTCTCATTCTATCAGTTGCTGCCCTGTGGAAGAGACCAACCCCCCACCTGACTACAACCTCCTTTCAGGAAGTTGTAGAGAGCGATAAGGTCACCTCTGAGCCTCCTTTTCTCCAGGCTAAACAACTCTTAACTCCCTCAGTCGTTCCTCATAGGGCTTGTGCTCCATACCCTCCACCAGCCTCGTTGCTCTCCTCTGGACACGCTCAATCATCTCCACGTCCTTCCTAAACTGAGGGGCCCAGAACTGGACACAGTACTCCAGGTGCGGTCTCACCAGTGCCGAGTACAGAGGCAGAATAACCTCCCTGCTCCTGCTGGCCACACCGTTCCTAATGCAGGCCAGGATGCCATTGGCCTTCTTGGCCACCAGGGCACACTGCTGACTCATGTTGAGCTGGCTATCTATCAGCACCCCCAGGTCCCTTTCTACCTGGGCACTGTCCAGCCACTCTGCCCCCAGCTTATAACGTTGCAGGGGGTTTTTGCGGCCAAAATGCAGGACTCGGCACTTAGACTTATTGAATTTCATCCTATTGGATACTGCCCAGCTCTCCAACCGATCCAGGTCCCTCTGGAGAGCCCTCCTTCCTTCCAATAGATCGACACGAGCTCCCAGCTTAGTGTCATCCGCAAATTTACTGATGAAAGACTCAATACCCACATCCATGTCATCAATAGAAATATTGAATAACACTGGTCCTAGCACAGACCCCTGAGGAACACCACTAGTGACTGACCGCCAGCTGGATGCAGCACCGTTCACCATCACTCTCTGGGCTTGACCATCCAGCCAGTTCCTAACCCAGCAAAGAGTGCTCCTGTCCAAGCCACAAGCTGCCAGCTTTTTCAGGAGTATGTTGTGGGAGACAGTATCAAAGGCCTTGCTGAAATCCAAATAGACAACATCCACAGCCTTACCCACATACACCAGGTGGGTCACCCGGTCATAAAAATTCTTACTCCCATTCTTGAGATCTAACTTTCCAATTTTTCCAATGTGTGAACAACAGGCCAAATTCTGCATATGGTTCACAGCCCTGAAAACCAGTGAGACTAGTGATTCATCGAGGCTGCTCAATGCAGCAGGTCAGTAGTCCAGGAAAAAAGCTGGCAGTGACCATTAGACAGAAACCATTCCTTCACTCCTGTGAATCCAGGGAATGTGAACACACAGCTAAATGTCATCTTGTCCCAATCACTTGTTCATTTCTCCAGGTAGGACCCATAACACAAATCCCAACTTCCCAGCAGAAATGTCATGGTCAATTCAGTTTCATCATGCTGTGTTTGCTGGCCCTGTATAGTCCCTGAGAGCTGATTATAACAATATGGTTCAGTTCCAAATCCAATTCTAATATATTCTATATATCCTAATACCTTCATGAGGTATTAGGACACATTTTCCTCTGCTAAGATTGTAACTTCAGTGTATCCTATTTTGCCATCCCGCACTCTTGCACCATCACTTCCTGATTGCCAAGGCCCTAGTGGTCAAACTCTATTGATCTCAGTGAAAACTCTCTGCAATTTTGCTTTTGTTTGTCTTGACCTGAAGTCAGAACTCTCTCTCTTACTGTTCTATCTGTGCACTGATATGAGGTTTTCCTATTTCATTCCCTTTTAATCTGAGCACTCTCTGTATTTGTACAAGTGCTGAACTGACCATGCCCTAACAAATTGCTTTGTTTCCACAGAGGAGTCGAGCTCTCCTTTTCAGTCCTTTGCATCAGGGAAATCTTTAAAAAAAGGCTCTCAAGAAGTTATTTTCAGCCGTATTCATCCTTTTCCTTCAGAAGCTCTTTAGGCTGAGATGATTGTCCCCAGTTTATCTACAGCCTGTGGGGCAGTAACAACTGGGAGACTGCAGAAGACCCCTGACCAGGGAAGAACCAGTCTGCCCAGACCACCTGAAATCCAGTATGTATCTACCACTTGTTGCAGCTCCCCAGTGCTACTGTAGGCACTAGTATAGTCATACCTCTCCATCCAGCTTTGCTGTCCTGATGATATTCAGGGTTGAGAAAGACACCTTTCATAGCTGGTGTATAAAATACTATTCCAATTACTTTTTTATACACAGCAGTTGCTGTTAGGCTTCTGATACTGTGACCAAAAGGACACGAGTTTTTTCTGGGACTGGTGTGCTTCATGTTTCAGACACATCTGCTGTGACCTAGATCTGCACCTAAGCTGAAACAGTGGGCTGCTCATCCATCTTTTGCTTTACC
Source organism: Serilophus lunatus (assembly GCA_013399895.1). Taxonomy (NCBI): domain Eukaryota; kingdom Metazoa; phylum Chordata; class Aves; order Passeriformes; family Eurylaimidae; genus Serilophus; species Serilophus lunatus. Next base: position 381,763 of record VXBA01005482.1, read on the forward strand.
TCAGTCAACCTTTTGTCTTACTCACAAATTTACAACATATCTGGAGTAGATGGGAAGGGCAATCGTGCCAACTAAGAGCAGTGAAAGAAAACTGTGAGGTTTTTTGTCTCCAAATTGTGCTATCTCACTCTAGTGATGTCTTCTGTTTTGGGTACACATTGCACTGGCACTCTGACTTCTCCATCTCTTGTAGCTTGTTATTTTGGCTTGTCTCTAAGGACTGCATTATTGCCAAGGAATTTTGAGCTTCCTGGTTTCAAACTTTCATTTTTATCTCTAACTCTTTTTAAAAAGCATTTTGCATATTAGCAAGCTATCATAGTTAATATAATTCTGCTGTCCCAATTTTATAGTATCATTTCTAAATGTCACTGAATATCTGAATTATGTTAAATAAACTGCTGTTACTAACAGCCCCTGAATCTTTTTTTAACTTTTCTTCTTTATCTGGCTGACCTGATTTAATCTTGAATAGTGAACGTGAGGCATTGTTCCCTGTGTACCTCCATTTTCTGATACTGTAAAATGGTTGACTTACTCTCAGTTGTAGTGAGGCTTGCTATGGAGAATGTGCTGATCTCAGAGCAATAATCTGAACATCATTTATGATGGGTATCTGATTTTCCTAGGTCAAAGAGGGTGCCCAGCTCTTCAATATGATATAGGGAATGTTTTTGAGAAAAATAGCAGACTGAAGCAGGTCTCAGTGACTGTGAGAAAAGTGGAAAGATGTATGAAAGGATACATGGCTTACAACTTTGAAAGAACACAGAGAATCACAGCAGAGAACTCTGTAAGTACTTGAGACCATATCCTTATACTTGCTTTGCAAACAGATGTTCTGATCACAGGAAGACATCACCCTCTCATGTACTCCTGGCTTTAATGGTCAAAGAAGAGAAGAAACCACTGAGCAGAAGCTTCATTCCTCTCAATTACTTTGTTTCAGGATGCTTTTGTTCAAATGTTGGACCATCTTCCATATTATGTCAGTACTGTTCCGCATATCAGTTATGTGCCTCAAGTTGTAGGCCTGCTCCATTTCAATCTGGACAATCAAATAAAATAATCTCTTCAGTGTATGTAGTCCCATTACTTCCAATTTATATTGTTCTTTATGCCATTCAAAGCATCCCGTTTTCCGCTTCTGAATTCAAGGCCTCTGATTTATCAGAATATACAGCACATACAACTTCAATTTCACAGTGAAAATGTGGATATGTAGTTTCATATTAACATTTATTTTTCACATAGTTTAAACAAAACATGACATCCCATTTCAACTGATAAAAAAAAAAAGAAACCGCTTCTACAAAGTTAGCCAGTGTATGGACTTACTTATTTTACAAAACAAAAAGTTAGGAACGTGTTACAAAATAATAAACAAGCCAATCAATATCAATAGTGCAAAGAATGAATTGCAAGTATGAGAGAGGGAGGGATGAAGGGAGGGTAGGACGGATGGGAGGATGGATGGATGGATGTGTGGGTGGGTGGCTGGCTAAACAAAACAGGAAGCTTAGGAACAGTTGTGCCTGTTACCACACAAAATTTTTGTATCTCAGATATGTCATGATGTAGATTTAATTTTAGTGGCAGAAGGGGGTAAGTATTTCATACATAAGTGATCTCTTGTGTGCGGCAAATTCTTATGCTGGGCAGTTCTGGAGATGAATATATCTATAAACACAAACTGCTAAAAGTCACTGAAAGGAATTTTTCACCATCTGGAACAGAGGTGACCTATCAAGAGCTTGATTAGTGCGCTCAAGGGCCAAGGAAATTACTGAGAATTTTGTACAAGCAACAGGGCAAGTACCTCCAGGCTGAACTCTGTACACCTTTTCCTCTCGCTTTCATGCTCTTTCACATGCAATTGATCTCTATCCTGGGAAGTCAATGTTCAAGAGGGAGTTTTAGCAGCTATTAAATAATGCAAGCAGCTAGACCAACAGGTCTTGTATATCCTTTCAGGTAAATACATCAGCCAGCAACCCACCAGAAAACGAAAATTATTTCTGCAGTGTTTCTGATGATATTGCTATATCTGTCTCCTTCACAGGATGACTAAATTTGACTCTAAATGAAGTAAAAACCAAAAATAACATCAGTCAGTTGTAGTATTTATCAGCTGAATTTACCCATTTTCCTTTTCTAGCAGAGTGTCCATAGTTAATAAATGTAGAAGGCATTAGCTAAAATAAGCTCAGCTACCTGAAGATGTTGTTCATCTTTGCTCTTGTGATCAAATACACTTTATTTTTCTAGGCAAAATTCCATACAATACCTCAAGTCTTAACACAGTACAAAAATTAAACAAAACCATAATGACAAATAGAGGGCTGAAAGTGAGAATAACTTCAGGGAGTAAATGTACGCTTACCTTGAAGGTACATTTCCTGCATGGAGTGTTTGAGTACTACAAAGCTTTCAAATAAACTAAAGGACCGTGATTGCATTTTTCTCAAAAGAAATATTAATCTGAAACTAATCAAAGAGATTTTTCCACAAGATTTAAAAAAAAAAATTAATCTAAATAATTTCAGCTACTCTCAAATTCACAAGCCTTTCAGGTCTTTTCCCTTCACTCTCATCAACAGTCTGTCCAGATTACTACTCTACTCATATGAAGGGAAAGTATATGGTCCTCATAAATAAAGTTCATATATGACAGTGTCAAACACTGAAAAATTGGCACTGTTTAATCAATAAAGAACAGTGGAAGCCTCATTAAGGGCACTTAGGATCCCAGCGTTCAAATGCTCAGTGCTCATAATGATGCTGGATTGAAAAAAGAATTCAGTTGTGACACCTGGTGACATGAACACTAGATTTTCTGAAGATTTTGGTTTTGAATGTTCTTTCGAAAAATCAGACAACTAACTCCAGTCCTTTAATAGGAAACAAGGCCTTTTGAAATGTGGCTGAGGTATTAATGACAAAGTCTTGAAAATTCAGTGGCAGTTACATCCAAAAAATGCTCTCTGGAGATCAGAATGGATTAAAATAGCTTTCATATAAACCAGAACACTTCTACAGTTTTGCCTGCTTAACTCCAGGAAGATTCAAAGAGGTACTTCTGTGTACAATTAACTATGTAAGAAAGATTAGAGTCCTTACTCTTTCTTCATTCATTGATTCTGAATTAATAGAAAGAATAAATAAAGAAGTGGTAGAGAAATTAAGTAAATCCAGAAACATCCAATATGTTTATTTTTCAGTTTCTGGGGCATGGAATATTCTGAGGCTGAAGTATGACAGAGACTGAATAGTTTACGAATTCAATGGAGATGGAAAACAATATTCCTTTTATTTTCTTCCTTTTTGAAGGAGTGCAACATAACTTTGTTTTGTTCTATTACTTATTTGTGTTTCCATGGGCTGGGGATAAGTAGGCAAAAATTCAGACACAGCCTGCAGGTCAGAGTAGGAAATCTGCCAACTGTTTCTTTCACAAAACATTCTCCTATTTCCTCAGTAACTCCTTCAGCTTGGTTCTCTTGGATTTCTTGCTGATGGGATTTCAGAAACTGTATACTAGGAGCTGTAGTGAAAAACATCCAGAAGTTGACTGCATCTGAACAGAAAAGCAAATTTTGCCATGCAACTCGTCACAGCCAGCCTATAACAGAGCTGAGAATCAGTCACAAATTCACAGGACCACAGAATTGCAGAATTGACAAGGTTAGAAAAGACCATCGAGATGATCGAGTCCAACTTGTAATTCAGCCCCACGCTCCTGAATATTCCATAAGCTGGAGAAGTTATTATTTAGTAATATCAGCAATTTTAATCCACTGATCTCAAAATTCTTCATAAAGGTTAATAGCAGTCTTCCATTTACAGAGGGATATTGCTACCTTCACCAGAGCATTACATACTTATTAAGAACTCCTAGAAGGACTGAGACTTTACATATCTACAGTGGCATAAGTATGTATCACTAGGATGACGTAGGCTCTAAACTTAGATGCATATAAAAAGGCATTTATAAGTTCCCTACAGTTTGCTTTAAATTCTACCACTACCAGTTTCAGACTCAGTGTAATCTCATGTTTTATTTGGGATTTTAACATCATAGGAATTTTTATAACAGTCACAGTGAAATTATTAAATCAAGAGTGTATTAATTTTCTGTTCTATTAAATGTAAAATGGCATAAATTCATAAAAACCCTTTCATTTCAATTCACTATGATTTTAAATTACATTGCCAAGGCAATGTGTATATTAAAGTCAGTAGTAACCTTTCAAAAGATAAATGATTTAATAAATTACTTTTTTTACATTTAAAATTATGAGACAAAATATTACTCAAGCCATAGAAACAACTAAAAATGGGTACTTTTAACACTGTTTTCTCTGAAAATATATATAAATGAGTGATTTATGTCTTCCGCATTTTTACTTAGAAAGAAGTTTTAAGACTTGCTGTTACTTCCAACTAAGTGGGGATAAAAAATCTCCATAATAATAGCTTTTTGTTATTTTTTGGAAAGAGATTTTGGGGCCCACTTAACAGAAGTATTATAAAGATACAAATTACTTATAGATAAAACATGAAAAAACATTGCGCTGGAAAGACTTCCAAGGATTTCCAGGAAAACAAACAACATTGTCCATTAAAATAATTGTGTTATGACATTTTCAATAACCACCCACCTACCTATCCAAGAAAACATATAAAAATTCCCTAAACCCGAAACTAAACCCCCATGTTTTTCCCTTAAATATCTTTCTAGGCAGGAACGATCTAATCTTAGCAATTAGATTGCCTGTATCTCCTCTGTGATGACACAAATTCCCTGTTGCTAGCAGCCATAACCATGTTCAGTCAAGATACAAGAACAGCTCAGTCTAAAAAATAAAAATTTTAAGAAATTGCACATCCCATGAAAATGTGCACAATGATGTTGTCATTCAGGAGATGAGATAGGAGGGTTAACAGAAGGACAGCTACATAATCACCTGTCCTGTCTTTAGTTCATCTGCTTAAAGATAGAGACCATTCTCTATGTTTATAAGATGCAGAGCATGTTGATTCTCCCGAATGATGCTCAGGGTTTTCACTCTGTTGAACACCTCAGAAAGAATATTTTATATAATCTTCATGCTCCCTGGATTTTATTTGACAGTTCAGAAGGAAGGAATTCAGTCAATGACCAAACCAAAAGGCATATAAATAAAATGCTTAATGTAAGAGGGCAATATTTTAAGTGAGATAAAGGCTATTTTCTGGTGTGGCTGTGATGGTTGCCAGACCATACTTGAGTGCAGAACCTAGATGGTGAAGAGGCAGAAAAGGCAGGTTTGACTGTACAACTGTACTTGTATCGTTTCAGCGAAAGTCCATGGGTCCGCTCCAAACACCTGACACGCTTCTTCTCAAAGTATAGATCATCACAGAAAACATAATACTCTTCAGAGCAATCTTTTAAAAGTAATACTCCATAATTTAAAAGAAAAATACCCAAACTCTGCAAGTCCTTTCTTCCAGGTCTGTTAGTCTGACCATGTCTTTTGGGACTTGCAGACTGATCCTCTTTCACTGAGTAGTACATTCATTGACATTTGCAGTATTTTCTCCCTTCAGATCCTCATTCAAGCTTTTTTTCTGCTCTATTTCAACCTGGCAGAAGAATGAAAAAAAATTTGTAATGAGAAAGGAAACCAAATCATTCAAAAACCTTCATTAGTGGCAGTTTGTGTCCTGCTCAGGTGAAGAAACTGTTGGCAAACTGAGAGAGTTGTGAGGAAAAATAGACTTAAGATCAGAGAAAGCTGGACTTTAAGTACTATGAGTACTTTAAGTCTAGTCCAAGCAGTTCTGCAATTCAACATTGTCATGAAATCATTTCCAGAAGAGATAATGCCATGCAGAGAACTGGTCTCATATGATTTTATATTCGTTACCATTCCCAGATGTACTCTGAATGCAAATCCAGAACCACATCTGCAGATGATAGGTGGCTTCCTAAGTGACAGCAGAAAACCAGCCTTAATTTTATACTCTGTGAAGGCTGATGTATAAAGCAAAGAGATTAATTTTTTTTAGAAGATCTTGAGTTGGAAGGGACCCATAAGGATCATCAAGTCCAACTCCCTGCTTCTTGAAGCACTGCCTAACACCAACCCAAACAACAATACCCTCCCTGCTGTCCTTAGGCTTGAGTGCCTTGGCCTACAGATACCAATTAGTACTGGTACAGGGCCAAAGGGATCTATATTTAGGTTCTACATTTCCATATCTCCAAAAACTCAGGAATAATGTTTAATTCTTAAAAAGGATACTTAGAAAGATCAAATACCAACTCCAGGGAATTTAAGAGACTACTAAAAATGTAATTACAATTACCAATAAAAATATTTGCCCTGAGAATCTTTTCAGAACCTCTCATTTTTGCTCTTGAAGAAGTCAGGTCGGATGCCAATTTCTCTGCCAAGTATTCATCTAACATACAGATTTACTGAGATTCTTGGCAGGCGTATATATAGTATACTTCCCATCTGCTCCTCTCCTTAGGGCAGGAAGGAGGAAGAAATATTTAAGCAGAGAAGTAATGCAATCCTTTTGTCTGCTGTAGGGCTCCCACTGTAGTACTCCAACTGCAGGTGCTATGAAGAACAGCAAAGCTTCCTGTTCACACTCTTACCATATCAGATAATCCCCAGTAGCTGGCTGTGTGCATGTTCTTTCATAGGCAACTCCAAGCAAATTTACTCCATCTTTGCTGAGGGATAACCCTGCTTGTGTGCCATGAATCAGTGGGTAGCATATGGGTAGCTACTGCACACAGCCTGGCATGTGCCAGATTCCCTCCTTATTTGCCCATGGTATTTTATTTGTCTGCCCATGCTTTTTAAGACTGAAGTATGCAAAGTAACCACGGGGATTGCCACATGCTCAGTTTTACCTTGTAACTGTAGTGTGCTGAATAGTTGACCCACTTTCTCACATCGGTCTTGTCCTCGACAGAGATGGACCGAACAGTGGCTTTGGATGCAGTAGTGGTGGGCATATCAAATTCCACATCTACATAGCGGACAAAACTGGAAGGCACTTCTCGGTCAGAACCAAGCTCTAGGTGACAGAAGAAGCAGTGAGGATGGCCAGAAGCTGGAAAAAGACAGCAAATAGTAATGAAAACTGGGTTGGATGAATGAGAAAACACAACACTACGAGAAAGCAGCATCATGAAACTGCAGGAAACCAAAAATCTCCCTAAGTGAAACTAGTTTGTAGCAAGTGACAGTGTCTTACCTGTTTCAATGCTGTTGAAGTTACTATAGGAATTAAAAAAAATGCAAAAAGGACTGCCAATCACCATTGTTTGCTTTTAGTGGGTGAAAATACAAGAAGTAAATCAAGCACAGTAGGGTATATGTATTTATTCTCTTCTGATTTTTTTCAGTGTTTTTAACATGCTATGTACATTGTAGCACATCCTTCTGAAATGTTATGAAATTATAGTAAGGGAAGGAGGGATTTGGAGATATTTCACATTTATTTGAAATTTTTAGCCCCATTTTTAGCAAAAGAAAATGTACTAGATAAGGTTAAATAACTTTCCTGTGTTAAAAAATGAAATTTTTGCAAAGCTTCAGAATAACTGTTTATTCCTCACTCTAAGCCATGACAAGGTGGCTAGTCATTAAGGATGGTAAGGTGAGGAAGTAACCATATTTACCTCTGTCATCTACAGAAGATATCCCTTGTTAGTATTTTCCCCCTTTGTTTTGCTGGACAGCACTGATGTTTAAAAATTAAAGTGGGAACTTCTAGTCAAGCTAGGTTGGTTTTGTTGTTGACTGCTGCCAACTCCCTAAGCTCTTCAGCAAGTAATTTAATGTCTGTGCCTAAGTTTCTCTGTTTGCAAAACAAGGATAAAAGCCTTCAAAGCCACATAGGGCTTTCTGTTTGAAGGGATCCTATTATCTCTGTATGTGTAAATGAATGTATAAATAAATGAACGGAATCCTTGTTTGCCACTGTTGCAGGCTTTAGGATTGCAGACTACTTTTTCACTGGAAAAGTCCTTCTCTATACAGTTCAGGAATGTGTACAGGACAGAGACAAAGAAGGAGGAAGGTAGACAAGGTAAAGAGAATTGAGTAGGGAAAGCCCAGAAGCTCCCCCTGGAGAGAGCAGGAATACATCTGCCTAGCCCAAAAGTGAGCCTTGTTAAGCAGAAGCTTGAAAAGTGAGATGTGAGATCTTGAGCCATTACTTGTCCCAACGGGATGAAATTGAGCAATCTTTAGAGGGCTTAGGCATTGCAACATCCCACTTGACCTCTGAAATAGAGCTAGAAAAAAGTGTTCTTCTCAGTCTAAGTTTGGGTAAGAACGTCATCTAGAGTCAGCCTCATATTTCAAAACAACCTAGAGTTTCCTCACCACTGGAGGTGCGCTTTGGCACTGTGTTATGAAGATGCCTAAAAATGGGTCATTCTTGGCTCAAAAAATCTGTGTTCAGCACTCGGTACTGGCAATCAACTCCCAGTCTCAGGCTCTCCATCCATCCATCCATCCATCCATCCATCCATCCATCCATCCATCCATCCATCCATCCATCCATCCATCCATCCATCCATCCATCCATCCATCCATATCTCTTTCCTCACCCTGTACCACTCTCATCATAATCTTCATAGTAATTCTTCCTGCTCATCCTCACTTTGCTATGCTTTTCCTCTCCTATGGTTTGCCATGGGTCGCACAGCAGCCCAGGAGAAGCATCTGTGCTGCAGTGCAAGACACATTCACAGCTACACAATGTTCAGCCTGTGCCTCTACACTCCCGAGCTGTCATGTGCTCAGCTACTTCTGGGGTGGATGTGTGTGAAGCTAACACTGGGAAGTGTTTGACTGGGCTTGTGCACACTGCATGACAAGTTCTTTGGAGATCTGGGCTTTTAAACTCTTAATAATTTCAACTAGACACATGGATTCAGCAATTTCTTTTAACATACCTAAACGTGGATATCCATAGGCTCAAAAAAAGGGGGGGAAAAAGAAGGAGGAGGATACAAAGGGAGAAAAAAAGCAACAACTCCCCCCAAAATGCAATTAACAAGGCAATTTTTCAATAATTTAGTTTCTTCTAGTAGGAGAGCCCATTAACGGAAAAGCACATTAACATGCACAACAGTAAAAAAAGGAAGTTATTATTTTAATAGTTATTAATAGTTATTAATTATTTTATCAGCATGGTAGATAACAAGGTGAACGGATTAAGAAAGCAACTCCTCTAATGAAGCTATTGCAAAATTACCAAGCACATCAGTGTTCTTAGTGTCCTGGGTGTAAGGCCCACAAGGTACAGCCTTGATAGACTATGTTCAACAGGCTCATTCAGAGCTCTTTCTCTAATGGACAGGTACACTTTTTAGTAAAATCAACAGACTGCTGTTTTGCACATCTTGTTTCTTTCGACTACTAACATTTTGTTCTGACAATAAAGAGTCTGATAATATAATTCATATATATGCATGTTTTACTGTGACTGGGGGGAATCTGTTCCAAATGACTCAGATGTCCCAACATGTTTGGATTAAAGGATTTAATTTATTTCAGAAAATATACCAGGCAGCATGCCTGGGATCCACAGCCAAACTAGAGAAGAGGTCAAATCCAGATCCAAGGCTCTGCAGAGAGGCTACATCTCCACTTCTCTGAAAGAGCATTTTCCCATGACTGAAGACTATCTGGGTGTTTCCATAGTATTCTACTGGTGGATTCAAAAAACCCAATATGTGAAGCCCAGCCAGCAGCAACCAGAGCTCTGCAAAGTGTGTAAACAGGCTTTCTTTATCAAGAAATCTTTATCTCTTCTGGTCATATTAATTTTGAATATGAGGACAATAATGTTTAACAAGCTATTTTGGATAGGATTTCAGCAATGTAGTCAGCAGGATGAAGTTCAAAGTTTTTTCTTAGGGCAAATCATAGCCAGAGTATGCACTGTCCTTCATTTGTCACGTTTTTCAATGTTCAGTCATAAGCAGATGCTTCCACAACAAAATTATACAGACAGTGCTGATAACACCGTGTCCTAGAGTGAGTGCAAAGGGCCCCATCTCATTAGAAATAAGAAAAAGAAAACATTTGGATAAGACAGAAAAGCTGCTAAAATAATTCTTAACAATTTGGATGCTTAGGATATTACAACCTGAATACAAGCAGTGAGCTTTGGGAGGGACCAGCTGTTCTCTCCTGTAGGGCTGTGGACGGCAGGGCTGATACTGTCCTGTGCCTCGTGTCTACATGTCAAGGTCATGTCAAGGTCAAGCACAAGGCTGGGAGTTACACCCCACATCAGTATCATGGTCAGAAGTGTGTTTGGTCCACCTGATAAATCTAAGGAGTGGGAATCAGTGCTTTTGAGCACCACTTATATATCTGTTTGCCATATACTTTGAGTAAGGAAAACCCTTGGACAAATTACCATCAACAAATAGAAATAGCCCCTGGAGGGCAAGGTCAAATTTAAATTACAGTTGATCTGCCCTGTCATCACTTTGAGATTCACTCACATACCTCACATGTTTTGGCCAAGGCACTGCTTCCAAGGCCCTTCCTTTCCCTGAAATTACATCTCATCTGACCAGAGGGATGAGGACATGCACTTCCTCTCAGGATGTAAACAAATACTAACTGCCCTGTGTTCTGCACAGTGACACTGATGGATAAGTGCTCTATGACAAGGGTCCAACAGCAGCAACAAATCTGTAATGCACTACTCCCTGTCAAAGTGTATATACAATAAAGCCTCACACTGGGAGAGGTGGGACCAGGGAAACAAAAGGCACTCCGTCAGAGCAGCAATGGGTAAGGGAGCATTGATCACCTTACAGGAGGCAGTAGAGACAAGAGTTTTGCCTCTTTTGATTTGCTGCTGGCATGTTCTGTGACTGTGTTAAAGTCTGGGGGCTTTCATTTTCCCAGCTGTAGTATCTCTATGGTATACTGAGATCTTTGGAGCGAAGATGCCACAGAAGGCCCAATTTCACAGCATTTCATTCCCAGAGCTCATGCAGATGGCACAGTGAGATTTTTATCACAAGAATGTTACTGCTCATAAACAGCCTGAGGTTCATTTTCCCATTGCTATATTTCTTTTGAGTTTCCAAGCTCTGTCTTCTCATACCTCACACAACAGGAAACACGGAGCCTTCCCTTTTGTCAGTGATATCCCTCCAAATTTGTATCCTACAATGTAAACTAGTGTCCTTGAGCTGAAATGTAATCCAAAAGATTAGGAAACTTGGATCACTGTTTTGCTGACATTATAACTCAAATTCAAGAAAAACATATGTTCTTTGAGAGTGCCAAACCTGGTACCACAATGAACTCTCCTTCAGGGAACACTGAATACAGAAACTCTTCAGTCACTCAGATGCATTACTACAGAATTAATACTAAAAAGTCCTTCTCATTTGTAAAAAGCTATTCTAGCTTAGAGAAGAAGTAGAATTCACTACAAATAAAAATAAACCTGAATTGTCCATCTTTATTGTGCATTGTGAATGAAAGGCAGAAAGTAGAATGACTGGCAGCAATGGCCAAAGAGAACAGTAGCTTGCTTAGGTTATTTGATTGTTTAATTATGTCCATGTTACTAGAAATACAAAGATTGGTGGGTTTCATGTTGTTTTTCTCTCTTCAGGTTTAAGCTGTAATTGCCTGTCTGCACTGATTACAGAAACATAGCCACAAACTGGTGTTTGGAAATTTCTTTTTTTTTTTTTTTTAATGAGCAGTATCCTGTTCTCTTACAATCCCCACTCCAGATACTTCATAGGCATAAATTGTGGCATATGCATTGAAATATATAACATTGGCCCAGTATGCTTGGCAATGCATGAAAAAGAAATCACATATGCTGGAACTGCAGCAATTTATCTGGTTCTGTCATTCACTCCCATACCATAGGATCTTGCCTTTGCAATTTACCCGAAAAAGCCCTGCTTTCAATAACAGATGTTTGATGCCTGCGTCTCATAATCATAGAATCATAGAACCATTTAGGTTGGAAAATATCTTTAAGTTCATCGAGTCCAACCATTAACCTAGCACAAACCTAGTCTACTACTAAACCATGTCCCTAAGTACCACATCTACTTCTTTTAAATACCTCCAAGCAGAGACAACATGTATTTTTGCATCTGGAAAACCTAAAACTGTTTTTATCATTAGCTATATTTTTAGGATACGTAAAACTACTGCAATGAAGAATCAGATGTTTCAAGCAAGTCATTTATGTCCTTTGGCATACTACAGAGGATGCTTTATCTCTCACCATTTAAACTCAGTATTCCCTATCTTCTGAGACACATAACTCCTTTTAGTGTACTCCTGCAGAGAAGGTATGCACCACTCACCTGAGTTTTTGTCAGGCAGTCGGTTTATCCTCCATACGATGGAATTAAAGGCATGCTCATATTTGGCAGTTCCCAGAGTTACTCTCATTACTGGCTCAGAACCAGACAGACCAGTTGATCCAAAAGTGGCTCCCTTGTTCACCTTGGCTTTCAAAGATTTCTCCCCTAGGACACTCTCCCTGCGGAAGTTCTTCACCCACTCATTTGGCACTGGGTAGCGGATCATCACATTTTCACAAGGGACCTGAGTTAAAGGATCATGATTGGAAGAGAACCCCGTGGACATCATCAGCCAGCTTTGCACCTCCACCTCAGCACCATTGATGCTGGCAGCAGTCCTCAGAGTAAAAGGCAAAGTTTTCTCAGCAAAGACAGTTCTGAATCGCATCAGTTCAAACCGGCAGGCATCCAAGGGGTTGAACAGGATAATACGGGAGTTATTAAACATATCCTCATCCACACATGAATGGAATTGACAGCTGTATAATTTAATCCACTTAGTGGTAGTAGTGGGCATAATATCCTGTCTTGCAACTATTTCATTCCCTTTGATCAGGATATCATTAAGGCCCAGTCTGCATTCTGCCAGGCCAGAAAGGAAGCTGAGAACATAGATATGGGTCAGCACACTGTGCTGGAGAATCACACTGTCTCCCTTGGCCAGGATGCCATGAAACTCATCCCTGACATCAACAGTGATTTCTTCTTCTTGGTAGTTCAGTCCCACTGTGCTCAGATCTGTTGATGAAGCTGGCAAATTCATCAGTGTGTCTTGCACAGCAGTGATGAAGCTAAGGAAGTCCTCATAATCTGTAGTCCCAAGCTTGATAATTTGCTCTCTCTCTGCTGTGTGTGCAATGGCTGGCTTAGGCTGATACTTCTTTTTCTCCTTGTACGTTGTGCGATCCAACCGCACGCTGTGTATTCTTCCATTCTCATCGTAGTTTTGGAGTTTGCGCTCTGAAATCTCATGATTGATTTCAAGTTTGAGTTCCCGGAAAGGTTTCTCTAATCCTTTCTCATAAAAAAGCTGTATACATCCACTGTCGGTCAGCTTGACATATATTGGTCCCCAGTGCCTGGATGACATAATATTCTTCTTCTCTGGGATCCTGAGCATCATTGGCCATCCGTCCTTTGGCTGAGCTGGTGCCAGGTTAAATAAAGCTGCCTCCAGATCATATGGCATTATGGGGTCATCATCAGGTAAAGTAGGACTGCTCACATGATCTGGGTCTCCAATCTGGAGTTGTTTGAGCTGCTCTACAGCATCTGTGTGGGTTACACTTTTGTTTGCTTCATGGAAACTGATGGTATCGGGCTCTTGATGGAGAATAATGAGAGAGTCTCTTTGGCTTTTGCCTGGAGCACTGGAGACAGAAGAGCTTTTGGAACGCCTCTCTCGCTCCTCAAAGAATGAGCTGAATGGATTGATGGGTGAGGGTTGGACATCTCGCAGAGATTCATCCAGAAAGGGATTAGTAGCACTCCATGGTGGTGTTTCAACAGAAGGCAACTTGGTTAAGGAGGAGAGATCTAGTTTTTGAATTTTGGAGAGATCCCCCAATGTGCTTTTAGGACGTTCTCTTTTCTTCAAGGATGTAGTAAGGTTAAAGTTGACATCTGGAGCTTGTGTTTCTGCAGGTGGGGTATCTGTTTTCAAGGGAGAAAGGTTCTGTGGTGAAAAACTGACTTCATTGTCATCAAAAGTCACCCAGCTGGGAAAGCGAACTGTGGTTGGGGTAGATGGATGTCCATTCACAGAGGTGGTGTTCTGCTGCCAGTTGACAGCCTCCATATCTATCTCTTCATCTTCCTGGAGAGATGAGGAATTGTCTTTAAAAAAAGAGGGGAGGGGAGGAAATTTCAGCTAATTATTCTGAAGTTACTTAGTTCTCTCCATGAAAAGAAAACCACAGTCTGCACAACAGTCTGCATATTCAAGGGAATTCTATTCATATGTTGGGAAGGAATAAGGTAGTCAAAAGACATGGCTAAAATGCCGAAGAGTCTGACAAGTATTAATGAATAGACAGTTGAACCCAGAAAAGGAATCCAGGAAGAAATGCAAAAGGAATGACAGCAATGACTGTAATGATCTCATCCTAACATATTGATGTAAAGGAGAAACTTAATCCACCCATTGTGATGATTTTTTAAATTTTCCCTATCTAAACTTTCAAGATGCATTTCTCCTCTACAGTTATCTTCTGTCATTTCCCTGTAGTGTTCCTTCACTCTTGTTATTATTTTTTCCCTTTTCTGCCCCCATACCCTTTGCTTTGTAGAACAATCCAATAGGAAGAGGAAAGAACATTGAGGAAGAACACTTCTCCAATCTGTCCACACATACTTGTCTGTGTATTTACTTTTGCCACAAAAGCACATGGGGATATGGTGAAGGCACCATAAGAGATGCCTAGGTGGGATTTTTGCCCAGGATGTGTTCAGTAAAGAGACTCTTTGGCTACCCAGTGGGTAAGCAACTGACAGTCTTTGGATGTCTCTAAATCATCTCTTGGAGAAGCTGTGATCTAGGGATATATGTTAGAACAAGGAAAAACACATTTTTGACTTGTGTTATGGAATCTGTCCTCCTCCTCTGTCAGGACATGGCACCTTTGACTGTTATTTTCCTAGTCTCAGGCTCTGCCAAGATATTTTGTAGAAGCCTGCATCACACTGTGCTATTTCAATCTCAGCTCTTCTGCAGGAGATTGCTGCAGTGGTAATAAGGTGTTTTCCAAAATGAGCACAAATTCTCAAAGCTCAGAAATTAAACAATTTTCTTCCTATTTTCTTGCTATTGGTCTGATGAATCAGAGTGCTCCTAAAAATGAGCAGCCAGCATGAAATTATACTCTGTAGCTGCACCGCAGGTTTGTGCTACATGATACAGCAGTGATTCGTGATTTTTGCTTCTCCTAGACATAGAGATCCCATGTTTTACATAAGTCACTGTTCTTCAGTACAAGTGAAAAAGCAAGCGTAAAATGTAGCACTTAGGTATGGCTGTACACCTGTGATTTTACAATATCAAAACCAACAACAACAAACTATTTAAGTCATTATTTGAATTGCCACCAGTTCCCAAAAAAGATGAGTTTGATTTCCATTCTGCCTCAAACAAAACAGACAATTTGAATTTTTATTTCAGTTACAATTTAAAATAGGGAATATTCGTGCCAGTGTAAGTCCTGCCATAAGCTCATTATAATGTCTTGGGTAACTTGATATTCTGGGCCTCTCATTTTGGCTACATGTAACTTGACCCAACCTTTTGATCTAAGAACAAAACACATCATGCAAGTTCAAAGGGTTATTACAATTGAGAATTTTACATGGAACAGAATGATACCAATTTGTTTTTCAAGCCACAATAATACAAAACAATAGCAAGAACAGATAGCTTTTACAGACAACCCACGCATTGCAAAGTGCATTTGAAAAGAAGTGCCACTATCTCAGTTTCTCAGATTTTCTTCTCTACCCTGCCATCTCATTCCCAGTTTTGCCCAGTGCCTGCCTGTAGCCCCTGTTACTGGTCACACCACTGGGTAGAGGAGTGGATTCTTTATCTGTTAAGCATTGTCACAAGGCTACAGGTAGATTTGTGGAGGAAAAAAACAAGCCAACAGACTGACAACCACACCCTGACTGAGAAAGTAATAAAAAACCCACCAAGGATAATCTTATGTTCTGATCTTCGGTCCATACTAGTACCTCCTATCTTGTCTCATGCCTTTCCAGGACTTTGGTCATCAAGCATGTACTCAGTCCTTTGAAGCAAAGCAAAGGCAACGAAAAGATGTGGTAAGACACTGGTTTTATGGTATTTCTGGAAAAATATTGTCCATTTCTTTTAGAACTTCTAAAACTTCTAGGTTTGTAAGATCAGGGTTGCTTAACAGCAGATCAGCTCTTTTCTGCCTGCAACTATAATTTTCCCCTTTCCTGTATCTTAATTTTTGAATTGCAGAAACCAAATGTGATTCCACAAATAAAGTACTAACACCTCTGGTAAGTTTGAGAAGCATATGAGAAGTCCTCCTTGAGAGTCCATAGGAAAATCATACAGAAATCACTTGAAAAATTTCTTTCTAAACTGAATGAGTTTTATAAGATGCATTGCTTTTTTTTTTTGATGCAGATGACCAGAAATACAGCAGAAGCATTAAGAGAATATGGTTTCATATATTTAATAACTGTGATTTTATTTTCTAAAAAAAAAAAAAAATCAATAAACTGTTATTTGATTGGATATATGGAAGAGTCAAACTCAGGAAGTGAAAGAATCTTTCTTTCCCAAACTAAAATCAAAAGTGCATTCTTCTGCTGCCAAAGAACCATATAGTTACATTTACAAATGTTTGAAGAATACCAAGATGGTTCTAGAAAAGACAGGTTTTTAGCTTTGTCTATAAGAGAATGACTAAGCAGAGAGGACAAAAATACCAATATGCTAATATAGCTAAGCATCCAGAGAAAGTTACTGAAAACTAGATGAAATAGTGCGTGCATTCCAAGAGAAATAGTGACACTTGTGCTGCAAAGGCAAATATAGGACAGTCAAAAATCTTGATATTGTTAGAGGATTGCTTAGGCAATTATTTCAGTTATTGCCCTTCTTGACTTTTGATGAGTTCCTGAACATGGGAGATAAAGTTCAAAATGCGCAAGTCCTTCAATTTGTCAGCACCCCAGGGGGTCTGGGAAAGCACACTTACGGAAGTAATTTCCTAGATGAATTTCTTGGTTTCATACCTGTTTTCAAAATTCCTTCCTACAAAATAAATCAAGATGTTTTCATGTGGCATTTAAGGACATGGTTTAGAAGTGGACTTGGCAGTGTTAGATTAATAGTTGGAATTAATGACCTTAGAGGTCTTTTCCAACTTACATGATTCTGTTATACTAAGAGGGTAACTTGCTGATGGGGTGTGGACAATCTTCAACAGAGTGACTAGATCGGCATAATGGCATAAATGACCAAAAGAAAGCATTTGTTTTTTCCTTCTTGACTGACTTTGTTTTCATAAGGCAATTACTTTGATAGATGCTTACTTTGCAAAATTAAACTATCTCTTACTCGTCTGACCTTTTCAGATTCCAACCTGACAGGTAGCTCCAGACAACAAAACACAGGAGCAGATTTACCAAAGAGGTGAAGGGCACAGTAGCTTGGATTCCTTTTCCAGTGACACCAGCAATGTGAACTCTGGGGTGAGCAGCCTCAGGCTGCCCACACAACTATGCATGTCTGCATTCATTCATGTAAATGATGTCTGCAATTAGCACTGGCTGTACCTTACTGCATACATGCCTGAACTGCATTACCAGTCCATTAAATGATTGGTACACTTAGGTCCACAGTCAACAATCAAATGCCAACTTACACCACAAGTTTATTTTTCTTCCACAGGCCTCCTGAAGTTTTGTTGGCTTCGTAAGTGTTCAATAACAAAATGGTTAATCATTTCAGTATAATACATTGGAAAACAGCATTATACAATAATGGATGTCGAACATCTCACTGTGACAAGCCTCTTGTGACTCACACTACAAGGAAAGAAAGCTTTAGTTCTCTTTATCATCTTTTCATTCTTCTCAACAAACCACAACAACTACTTCGGCCAAAACCACCGGGTAGTATCATGTCACTAAACGCCTGGTGGAAAGGCAGCCATCCAACTGCTAAAGAACATTGATATTGCAGACTGTTTGTGATCAAAACTGTGGCATAGAAGTAGGAAGAAGATCTGAGAGTGTTACATACCCTTCAAAAAGAAAAACAGATAATGACTTGCAGAAAGAGGTACGAGCAAATGCCTGGACTTTCGAATTTCTGAATACTCATCTATTTTGCCTCTTGAGAGAAATTTAACTCAAATACCTCTACTTTAAACTTTAGTCTGTTGTACAGGCATACACTTAACATGGCCACATCTTCCAGTAAGATGCTCGCTTCCCTGATGTAGCCTACACGAGTCCCTCACACAAAGTAAGCACTGCTAAAATTTCTGTTGGCATAGCTGGATCTCTTCAAGGGCTCTTAGTGTGAAAGTAATCCACGTAAATTTCATGAGGCACTGGTATACAGGTTTGGCCTTTAAAGATCAGCCAGGTCAAGAGGATGCCGGCTACAAAACTTATAGTGTCTCTGTATAAGCAATGATGGAAAAGCAGAAAGTGTGGATAGACAGAATCTGGGAGAAATCGAGGACTAGCTTGTTGTGCAGTTATCTCTCCAGTACAAAGGCTATGCTTTCACATAGTTTCTGAGACATCCCTATCTAATAATTTTCTGGCATTTCTTTTCCATATCCAAGTCATTACAACTGTGTCTGTACACTTTTTTGGGATGGTCTGTTGTGTTGCTGATCCTCCCGAGACAGATGGTGTAATTTAAAAATTATTTGAAGTGAGGGAGCCATTGCTCTGAAGTGATACAACTGGACTCCTATTTACAGCCTTGCCACCAACCTGCTATATGACTCTGGGAAAATGCTTCATCACTATTGCATTACATCACAGCTTCTAGTTTTCTTTCCACTTTTTGTAATTTCTGACTACAAGAGTATTACACGTGGAACAGTGATTGTTCCTCTGTCCTACAGTATCCAACACATTTCTGGGACTCTCACAGAATACAGTTTGAGTGGGTAAATGTCACAGAAGTGGCTATAAACCTATAAACTGACTCAATGAATAGGTCTGTTGCGTCTGTGCACTTAAAAAGAGTTTCAAGTTTAGTACAAGCTAGGAAGACAGGCTTGGTTTTGTAAGCTTCCCTGTTTATCACAAATCTGTTAATGTTGGAAAGTCAAATCTGTTGCTGCTGCAGAAGCCAGCATAAACATATAGTAGAAAAGTAACATGGAAACCAGATGAAAGAATATGCAACTCAAAATATAGAAGACTTCTTGTCAACAGGAGGTTACTACCTGCTTATTTTGCACAGAAAAAATCCCTGTGAGGATAACAGTTACTGTCTCCACATGCTTCCTGGCTACTTATGTTATCAATCCGTGTGTGGTAACATTAAAACAATACTTAGAAATGTCCTTTCCAAACCTTGCAGGACACTTTCTTCCCAGGAGCTTCAGAATACACTTTGGAGACAGAAGAAGAGGCAGCCACCTTGCCTCCTTTCAAGACGACTGTGGAGAGCCCCCAAACTCTTGACCACTCTACTCTTGCTGCTGAACACACTACATACAAAAATTCAACTGCAAAAATAGTTCTCCACCATGTTGAACTGCTAATACAAGAGTTACGGTTTTCACTTCATACTTTGTGGTCCAGCTAAAAGGCTTTTCAAAACCGTCACAGACTAAGCAATGAGCAGAAGGTGCAAGATGAAACACAAGAATCACAGATCTGATCTCTGTGGTTCTTATTCCTTCTCCTCCCACTTGACAGGTTTCTCAAATTACGTTGTATGGATTCAACCTTAGATAACTTTTCGATTCATCATACTCTACCATATTGTACCACTACATTATCTTTGAATTTGATTGTCTAAATTTAGGCCATGTAAATCACTGGCCTGATTAAAGCTATTGTAGTTGTATCCCAAATCTCTACTACAGTAGTATAACATAGGCTGTACCCAGAGGAGGGTTAGTGACTACTTATATATGATGCCCATTCCTTGGTTAACTATTGCAACTTTAGTTGTCAAAAGAAGTTAAATCATCTGGTTACAAAGGAAGCTATATCACAGAGTTTCCAGATCTATTTAAAACACAGTGAAATTCATCTAGGTTCAATTAATTTATCCCTATTAGCTTCTATAAGAACTGCTATATTTAATTTTAAATGTAAGCCATCATGAAAATACTAAATTGAAGAAAAAATACAAGAAAATTATAGCTCAGCCCCTAACAGTTATGTTGCAGCCACCCTCATACTGCAAGAAAACTGCTGAAAAGGACAGTCCTCCATGTACTACCTTACAGGGCCTCAGAAGTTTTTGTGAACTTCTTTTGTTGATGTTTTGATATTTTCTTATTGTTCTCTATCTACACAAAAGTATGTGTTTATGGGAAGGTAGGACTTCTGTATTTGAGGCATTTGCACTTCATTGCCCAGAATTATTTGCCCTGTGTCTCCTCCACTCATGTCACCTCTTGCTGCTTGGAGAGAGAAAGAACTACCTTCCCAACAACCAAGCCTGACTTAACCATTAAGAAACTGGTATCAGATGCCCATAAGAACTGTGGTAGTTGCAGCTGTCTCACTGCAACCAGTCATATCTAAAGCTATTAGAGTGCCTTTTCTTGTATCACACATTTTCCTCTCCCTTGTTTATCTTCAAATGGAGAAACTAATTATACAAAGACTGAAATTCAGAGCCCTTTAATTATTCCTTGAGTAAAGAAAATGTTCAAGATAACAAGATTAGTTTGCACTTATTAACTTTTCTCTGTGATTTAATTTAAAATACTTAGTACTTTTATTGTGTTATGTTTATTGAGTAGTTCAAACCCTGGTTAATGAAAAAATCCCACATTTCAGATCTGGTATGGAATAACTGAAACAATATTTCAGCAATTCATAGTCTGCACAGTTCACTTTCCTTTTCCTTGTAGAGATCTCAGCTACACTGTTTGCTCTTGGCTGTACCTACAGCTTTGTAAAAGTTTCTTGCGTGTTCTTCAGTCTGTACTGTGCAGTGGGTTGAGCAATCAGAATGGATCTGGCTAGTCTTAAGAGAAAACCAAGCATCTGCAACACGTTGTGAAAAAAACAGTAAATTAAAATTCCTGAAGCAGATGCCCATATTCAGAAAATGTTCTTTCCAAATATACAGCTTAGTTTTAAGTCTGTAAACACATAGAAGTTAACGTACTAATACAGAATTACAGTCAAGAACAAAGAAACAACTTATCCAAAAATCACCAGAATATTGCCTCAAATGTAGATATATATCTTTGAAATATAAGTGCCTGGGTCTCCAACTAATACCAATTTATCATTTGAACAGTAGACTCTATATATAGTCCATGCAAGTCATGGACAAGGTCATTAGTGTCTTGAAGAAATGGTTAGATCTTCATGTCAGGTAGGAATTACATGGCAATAAGTTAAAGGCAATAACTTTTAAAAGGAATAAAACTCCTAGTGATAGCTAGAAAACAGTAGGTACTCTTAAGAAGAAGCACTGCTTATCACTTAAACATAGCTTTGTTTGCTTGTCTTTTTTTTCAGTGTACTACTCTAAAAAGAAATTGAAATAAACACTTAAAAAAAGTGGAGTCATTCTCTTATATGTAAAACAATGGCAGTGAATGGGTCCCGGAACTATTACAGAAAAGAATGCTTTTTGATTTAAACCCATTTGAGAGTCATAAATTTAGAAAGCTTGTGCTCTTCCTGAAGATCAGTTCATGTGCTTCCATTAGCTGGCCAGAAGGTGGTACATTAAGACTGATATAATTAGAAGAAATCTTCACGATTTTTACAACATTTAGACAAGACTATGCCTGTTCAAAGAATTCACAATATACACATGACATAATACTATTGTTTTATAATTAAGAATAATTTGAGCCAAGTTGTGAACAGATCTCATGTAAGTGGTGGAGAAAGGATTAAAACCTGCTTGATTTACTTGAGAACTTAACATAGAATCATATGCTGAGTTGGAAGGGACCCATCAGGGTCATTGATTCCAACTCCTATCCCTGTGCAAGACACCCCAAGAACCACAACAGGCGCCTGAGAGCATTCTCCAAATGCATCTTGAACTCAGACAGGCTTGGTGCTGGGACCACTTCCCTGGGGAGCCTGTTCCAGTGCTCATTTACCCTCTGGGTGAAAAACTTTTTCCTGATACCCAATCTAAACCTCCCTCGACTCAGCTTCAGGCCATTTTCTAGAGTCCTGCCAATTCATGAGAATGAAGAGATTGGTACTTGTCCCTCCTTTTACCCTCATGAGGATGTTGAAGACTGCAGTAAAGCCTCCTCTCAGTCTCCTTTCTCTAGGCTGAACAAACTTACTTCTATTAAACAAACACAATAATTCGTAAAGTAAATGTCTTAGCAAATAAGCATACCTACATGATTCATTACAAAGCAAATTCATTTCCATCTCTGAAGACATGGCGTAGATATGACTGACATATTTTTACCACTATGTCATCTAACTTTGTTCTCAGCAAGGTGTGCTCAGCCCAGAGGTTACCAAGACAGTGACTACACCCTAACCTTAGTCATTAATACTACCATGGGAATACTTACACTCCCAGTTTGGTTAGGCATATACAGCCAGTGTGTGAAGAGGCAGACTAGAGCTGGAAAACACAAAGCTGAACCTGTTTCAGTAGAGTGATCAATATGAAAATGAGAGATTGTCTGCAGAAAAATGAATCATGCTGTTTCATCTTTCATCCAAAAGGAGAACAAGGAGCAAAATAGAATGAAAATACACACATGATATTTTTCAAAAACAGTTCCTTTCAAAGTACTTTGGCAAAGATAAATTAAGTTAGTTTTCCTCAACATACTTTGGACTCTCCTCCTATCCACCAAGGTCTGCCTCCTTCTCTGATTTTAATCTGCAGTACGTACAGCGTATCTTCAGTAGTGGAACTGTCACTGAGAGGAGACCACAGACCACACGAAGAAATATTCTGAGAGAGAATAAGGAAAGAGAAATGCTTCTGCTAGCTGAGAATGCTTGAGGAAGTTGATATTTGGCAAGCGGAATAAATCTGTAGCCAACCTTGTAAATTCACAGACAATCCCACTCCGTTTTGGAGGAATTGATACTATCATCCATTGAACAAGCTCGGTTTTGCAAAAGCAATTACATAGGTCTAGCATACAAAGACAATACATTACTTGATTATGCCATAATTTTTCAAGCAATATATGATGGACTGGTAACAAAATACAGAGGAGGTTTGCAGATCTCGTTAATTTAGTCTTGAGTGCTTGAGGTAATACCCATGTGGAACAAGCCTGAAAGTTGCAGTGCCAGACTGAATGTAGAAATGTGCCAGCTACTGGATCTTTGTAGAATCTTGAGTCTCACTGGGCAGCATATCCTTTGACTACAGGGCAACACACTGTGGTGTCATGCATCAAGTTATGGATACAAGTGGAAGCTGCAGTATTGCATAAGCATGGAGTCTGGCTCTGTCGAACAAATGTGAGAAATGTTTCCATAGCCATAGGAAAATCCAAGGCAGGAGACCAGCATGTGCTTTACATGTCTGAAACACAATGGATTTTCTTTACCAGTCCTTCAGTTGAGAAACTCTACTGGTAATGACCACAAATGGTAACACCAGCTGACAATGACTATGACTTTGTAGTCCGTGCAAAATAACTGGTTGATCTCTAATTCCTAAGTGGACAGTTCCTGTATGACTGAACCTAGTATCACTCCAGCTATCTGCTCAGTCTTGTGCTGATTCTGTAGCAAAAAAAAAAAGACAAGTCAGTACACAGGGATGTTGAATAAGCCTGTAACAGTGCTCAGTCCACTGTTTACAAAAACAAATACTAACATCATCTAGAAAGAGACAGGATATTTCACATCTTCAAAATGCACTATTGCAAACACTTCTGGCTCCCCACAACATTTAAAAATAGTAGCACTAACTTCCTCATTCCTGAACTCAAGGAATTTCCCGGGATCAAGTTTTATATCATATCAAGTCAGCAGCTCACATCCTGTCTGCCAGATATATCTGTGTATCTCAGGTCATCCGGTCAAGAGGTAATCTCATAGTTATACACTGCTGTTATCCTAAGCAATATCAAAATGTCACTGTTGATATTTAAAAAACCTAAAGACCCATTTAGCAATTTCTGATGTAAGAGTCTGTGGAACCTCCAATTTCTGCTACGTATTTTAATTAACCTGATGAACTGTAAAGACAAATGTGTTCCATAGACAACACAGCTCATATATAGCTATAAAATATGGAAGTTAACAGTGCTCAACTTCTGCTTAAAGCTTATGCTAATATTTTTATCCCCTGTATCTTGATACACAAACATTTTCTGTTTAAAGTGCAGAGAATATCATGTAACTACAATTTGGCCAGTTCTTCTTGACTCAAAGCATATGTGAGTTCCAGGTTCCAGTGAGGTTTTATGAGCTAATAGGTAAGGTGCTCAATGGAAAGGTGAGAGGAGCTATAAAACCGCCATGTGTAGGTGAATTTGTTTTTTTTTATTATTCTTGGAGAGATTTTTGACACATAACACAAAGGACTGAAGGCTGCCTGGAAATAGTGTGAGAAAAAAGAAAGGACAGCCTGATCTATATGTAATGCCTGACCCACACAGACATCACTGAAGATGCACCTGCCAGCACAACACTCCCACCCTCAACAAAAAATGTCAATTACAAGTGCTTGAGAAGCAGGAGGATGCAAAGGATATGACACAAGAATGGGCTGCAAAGGGCTTAGGTGCTAGCTAATCTGAACCATGAGATAGTGTAAGTGACATTCAGCTAGCAATTTATGCCCTCTGCTCTGCAAGTTTTCTCTCTGTGGCAAAGCAAAAATACTGATGTAATGGGAAGTGTTAATGGCTGTTGTCAAGTGCATTTGATAAATAGGCTATCATAAGTAATTTGAAAGCTTGGGGCTTTCTAGCAAACATGGAACAATGTCCAAACAGGATAAATGGAATAAGCAAGGAAGCTCTTGTAGGGAATAAACTAATTGGAGACAGTAGAAGCTGTGGCCCTTGGCAAAACTTAACTCATGAGTGCCAAGGTATTTCCTTGAGCACTGGCTGTTGCAAGTAGGTGTATCTGGATGAAAACAAATAGAAAGGTGGATAAACTGCAATAAACAGCTAAGATTCAACGTTTACATACTGGACTGGCTGTGAACTGCAAGGAGAAATGCTGGACTTTCGCTTCTGCTTGTTACTTCCATAGGCTGAGGAACAGGGCATTGTCCACATTATTTACAGGCAAGAAGGATTCCCCAAAAATATTGCAGGTAAGCCAAAAAGGCTTACCAAGACCTTGGAAAGCAAACTCTTGCACCAACAGATACTGAAACCTGCTTGTTACTGTCAGATAGGCATCACTTTATTCTGTTATTATTCTATTATTGTCTTCAAATCCATATTGAGCTGTTGTTAAGGTGGTTGCAGGGTTGAGTCAGGATGCTGTATTGCCGGTTTTTAACTCTTGAGGCCTTTAAAGATATGCTTTGGATATATGCTGAGCAAAACAATTTAGAGACAGGACACAGTAAGAAGAATTATTCCCACTACGGTAACCTGACTTCTGCCTCCTTTACGGTGACACTCGTAGTTTTCGTTCTTCCAAGAAAATTACTGTAGGGGATGTCTTGAAGAGTGTTTGGAAAAGCATGGCTGTATCAGTGCAGTTTTGCCTGCCTTGCCAGTCTGACTACCACAACCATACTATCAACAACTTCACACAACTTTGGAAATTACTGAACTGACCCAGCTCACCTATTGTATATATATAGTGAAAGGACTCCCAAGGACGGTGGAAAACAGAAAATTTGACAACATGTCCATCCAAACACTTAATGCTTTAATACTTTAATGCTCCTGCTCTACCTTCCTCTGTCCAAGTCTGAGAGTCTTTTTATCATCCCGTGGTGTTATCAGCATCTGATCTCCAACCTCAGGGCAGATGATGACCAGCCTGGGAGGTTACTAAGTCAGAATGGCTTGTTTTACAATGTACTGCCCTGATTGATGAGGCCATTCTCTGCTTTCCACAGTCATCTGTTCCAGGCTTGGGACTCCCTTAGCATAGCCTTTCCTTCAGTCCAGGCTCCCACTATAAAACCTCAGCTGTTGTGCAGCTATTCACAATGGCAGGAAATCAACAGAACCGAATGCTGGGCTGTTGTCTATCTTATGTCATTTGGAGTTTTGTTTTTACTTTTTGTATGTGTATGTGTAGTCATCATGGTACATGGGATTATTCAGGGTCACTCCACAGAAGCAGCCAAACAGAAATGATCTAAGAAGCAATTTCTTCCTCTCCTTTGGACTATGCTGGTGTGATTACAGTGAACAGAAAGGCATGGGCCTCTCTGTTAAATGTGAGAGTTTGACCAAAAGAAACCCATGCATGAAGAATGGAAAGAAGTAATTCATTATGTTATCACAGCACTCTGTGGCGAGAAGTGAAGAGGAAACCTGCACTTCCTTCCTTTGCACAGATTGTAATTTCCCATCTTTCCATTTCTAATAGGCATCTTGCCTCCAAGCTATGAGTCTGACTAGGGACAAAACACAGGGTGTACAAATTTCTACGTTAGTCCAGCATAACTTCTGAGACAGGCTGATATCTTTTCTTATTTTTTAGTTTTAACAACCGTCATCACCACTTTGTCTTAGTTGTTCCTCCTCTTTCATTCCCAAATCATGCTCCCCATTCCGTTGATGGGAATGCAGAGTAGACATTCCCATCAGAACAAGGAATCCTGAATATTTCTGCCCTGGGGTACCAGAACTAGGAATCAGGTACTGTACAAGGGCTGGATGGGGTGGGGCTTTAATAGTGTCAGGGAAATATCCCTGTACAAAATACACCACAGAAAGCTAAGTGGAAATAAAACTTCTGCATTCTTGAAATGCGGAAGAGACCTAGCAGGTCTCCGTGACAGGATTAGAGGAGTGGAAAAAAAAAAAAAGATGGACACTGTGATAGAAAACCTTACTGTCTCTATCACCAAACTGCATAGCTGGTTTGGTGGCAGCAGAGAGACAAGAGCTGAGCACAGAATGTGACCAATATGAAGGAAAACAACAGGGCCCCCACAGCTGCTGTGCCCTGTAAACAAAGCTCGGCTTTCTGAAGGGCCATGTGAAATTTTGCAGAAGAGTCCTGAAAGAAGTGAGGTTTGCCCGAAAGAAACAACAGGGATTAGAGAAAAGAGGACTATGGGATAATAAAATAAGGACTTTATTGAGCTTGAAAAAAGGTACCCAGAGAATAAAATATAATTATTAATGTATTCCTATAAATTGAGCAAATGAACATCCAAGAAATGAATGGGCAACAAACACTTAACAGGTAATGAAAACACTCTAAAGCAATATATTACAGAGTAGCACTGACTGGTGGAGGAAATTTGAAAAGAGAAGAACAACATTGATACAGACAAGAATGACTGCTCAGGTCACTAATGAGCACTCCATTCTAACGTTTCAGGAACTAAGCTGATCACATCCTAGGAAAAGAGATTTTTTATTTCATGAGATAATGCTGCAAAATTGTTTCAGTATGTTATGAAGGGAGGGCAGAATTTCTTTTGCCCACTGGCTTATTTGGGTATAGTGAAGAAAGTACTTATATAAAGTGTCAGAAATAGATGTCAGATGAAAAAGTAGCACCAGTAGACTTCCTTCCACTAGGTTAAAAAATCTAGAAGAAATATCTACAGGGCTTTAGGAATGTATTGCAATCTGATCTTTTGTACTGCATTTTCCCAGTTTGCAGGTTTGCACTCATCTAGGTCTCATCAAAGTCAAATGGTGTAAACAAAAAAGCCAGCCATGTGGACAAGGATATGCACCCTATGGAAAGCTTTGAATTTAACATCTCACATGAAATGGCATTCCTTGTAAGATTTGTTCTGGAACACACATATGAGCACTTTAAGTCAGGAAGGAGAATTCTGCCCTCACATTGGCTTAATGAAAGCATGTTTCTGCTTGAGACAAGGACAGAGAATGCACTCAAAGGGAGTGTGTTTATTTGAACCAGAATTTTAATGCTTTAGAAATGCTGTCAACTTGCAAGATTAAATCCTGTATTTATTAACTCAGCAGTATCTGCCCCCTAAATTTCCCCATCATCACTGCACCACAACATAAAGGGGAAACCCTAGAAAACAAGGTATCTATTGACACGTGGCAAATCTGTGCTTGAGCTCTTTGAGCTGGGTCTGAGCAAAACTGTTTCTTGGCATCTTGCTGATGATTTAGAACATGAATATTGGTTTACCCAAAAAGTAAAGTGAAACCCAACTCTTTCATTATAGGATCTGAACAGTTGTCTGACGGCAGCAGCCTGACTGTGCTCGGGTAAAAACTGTGCCACGGTCCTGTGGGAGAGCCAGTCTCCTTGTAAATAGTTTCATGAGGCATCAGGAAGCAATTACTGGATCCCAGCAAAACCTAATTATGACCCCTCTCCTCCTTCCCCAACTATCACTTAGGAGAAGCCAGAATTATTTTTCTTCTCTGTCCCCTGCAGCTAAAACACAACTGAAGGGGATTCCCCTCCCCTCCCCCCTTTTAAACTTCTAGTGTTGTTTAGTCTCTTTGTGCCGAGGCTTTTGTCCTCGGGAAGAGGCTGCTCCGCTGGAAGCCGATGGAAAGACAACTGTCCGGCAGACAATGGAGCTGTCTGCCGAGCGGCCGCTTCGGAGCGGAGCCCGGGCCGGCCGAGCGAGGGGCATTCCCGGCCTGTTGCCATAGCAGCGGGGCGAGCGAGCGGGATCGCCGGACCGCCAAGGGGCTGCCCGCCCTCCGTGGGGCTGCCTGCCAAGCGGGGCTGCCACCGCCGCGCTTCCAGGCTGCTCCCCCCATCGGTGCCGCCCCGTCCCCCCCGGGGCTACCCTCTCCCCGGACACCGGCTCTGCGCAGCCATGAGCGCCCAGGGAGCTCCGTGAAGCCCCGCTGCCCGCCCGCAGCACGGCCTGGGGGCTGGGTGGCCGTGCTGGGGCCGAGCGGGGTCCCCTGCAGCCGGGGAGGGCGGCGGCGGCGGGTGCACGCTGGTTTCAGCGAAAGGCGCTCCTCTGGAGTACTGACTTGCACAGACAAGCCTGGGCGCTAATTACAGAATTTGAACTAGGTCAAAATAACATGCACCAAACAGGTTAGAAGCATAGCATGCCTGGTTAGAACTGGCATCCTTCTGCGTCCACTAGAAATAGAGGGGAAAACACGGGTTGTCTCTGGTTGTAGTTGTAAGCTCTGGCTGATCAAGGATGCTGAGTAGCGGGTCTGCGACTTTAACATATTGCAAGAACTAATTCTACGTATTTTATGTCTTTCTCTGGCACAGCATACTACAGTGTGAATCATTAGCAAGTAATTCAATGGAAGTGGCAACACTTCCCCAGCAGAATAAATATAGATAGCATTATCCTCTGTAAACATAGGGTAGGGTAGCATTTAACAGGAGGGCAGCTACTGCTTTCACTAACTTTTGGCTCTAGGCTCTGCATGTTCATGCTGCTCTAGAGTATGCAGATTTTTATAATCCACACCTAAGACTCACTGTCCAAACTGAAAAATTCTGGTTGCTTTTGTGATAGGCGAGACTTTTTTCTTAATGATCTCTTAAGGAAAAAAAGAACAGAAAAAAGATCAATTATTATCCTCTTATTTCCCTTCTTACTGACTATAAAGCTTAGGTACACAAATTGAGGAAATAATGTCAAGCAGATAAAGCAATTCCCTTTTCCGCCAGAAGCAGCTTTACTTTTAATTCAGTTAGAAGACCAAGGATCCTGCCTTCAGCAGCTGTCCACTCCAAAGGTTCGTCTATAAGTTTATGTAAGTACGCCAAAGTCTGAGTGTTTCTTCATTGCCTTACTGGCCTCCAAAGCAGGCTGAAAATCTCTTGAGAACAGGAGCTCTCATTAGAGTATGTGAACTTCAGGTCAGGACAGAGAGACTCCTGGATCAGCATTCCTGACAACATTTCAGTGATTCTCTCTTGGTCCCAGCTGGAACCTGTACATGCTGAGGCAGCTGCAAAACAGACAATAAGCTAAGCTCAACTGAACGGCTTCTAGCTTCAGTAAAGCTCGAGAGTTCAGTTTAAATTTGGGAAGGAGAACGTTCGGGTTGATTCTTTTAATTTACATTACTTACTTCATTCATTTTCTACCAAGGGACCACCTGGAAAGAGAATATCACCCTGTCTGCCTGTGGATGGCCAGATGCCAAGCAAATCTCACTACTCAGTGAAGATATTCTTCAGCTGGTTAGGCTGTCTGCACTCGCACCAATGCAGCAGATAAGATATGTAAAGCAGAACTTCTGTGTCCTGTGAGCACCAATTTTGCTGAAGTGGCAAGAGGGAGCCTCTTGCTACACTGAGCCAGTAGGAGCCACTTTTAGATGGAAATAATTTTGTACTCCTCAATTATTGTTGTCTATAAAGGTGTTTTATAGTGAATGGTGTGTTCAATACTATGTAGGTTAGGAGGGTCAGAGGGAAGGAAGGCAACATTATGGGAGAGGACCTTTAGAAGCAGTAATTCTGGAAAAGATTTGGACGATTATCACCTCTGGTGCAGTCTTAAGACTAAGAGAACTGATATAATATTGGATTCAGGAAGAAAGAAGCATGAAGCAGAGATTAAATAATTTCATTTGCATATGTACTATGGCCTGGTTCCCTGGGGACCACAATGACCTGAACTTTTGTCAAAAATTCCCAGAATTCAGGGACATAGAAAAACTGAGAAGACTTCAGAAAAGATTCACAACAACTATGAAGGAATAAAACTCTACCACAGAGCAAAAGAAAAATGCTCAATCTCTTTAATCTGCTCCGCAGGAAATTCAGGAAAAATCAGTCTATAAGCACCTACACAGAAAATTATAAAAGAAAAATTGCTGTGATCTAATAAGTGATATGTGATAGTTGGAAGGCAACACGGAGAAACTGAGATTAAAAATCATGCAGAGTTTTAATACCAAGAGCAATTAACCACTGAACCGATTTACCAAAAACCCTGCTCAGTGAAGTCACAGGACTGCTTTAGGCAGGTGAGATTATTCTAGTTCTCACACGAACTAAGTTAGGGATGTGCTATGATTTGTGATATGGAGAAGCTCCAGCTACATGATCGCTTTAAAGCTTTTTGACCTTTTAATCTGCATGGAAAAAAATATAGTAATGGTTATTTAAACATCTCCATCTCAATCCCCTGTTGCGTGATGAATTTTGAAATAGCTGAACAAATTTTAATGCTGTTCCCTCACAGAAAAACATTAATGT
Source organism: Serilophus lunatus (assembly GCA_013399895.1). Classification (NCBI taxonomy): domain Eukaryota; kingdom Metazoa; phylum Chordata; class Aves; order Passeriformes; family Eurylaimidae; genus Serilophus; species Serilophus lunatus. The sequence continues at coordinate 413,135 of VXBA01005482.1, forward strand.
AGCTAAATTAAGTATGGAGAATTGATGCCGAATTGAGAATATTGGAACTGGCTGTAAGGAATGGAAAGTTCAAGTTACAAAGAAAGCCAGGCCAACATTCAGGAGGCCAAATATAATCATATCTGTGAGGATGTCCTCACATAACCTGATTTCAAAGTGCTCAGACATACAGGATCCCACACATAATGATATATATTGCAGTACAAATTGATGTTGATAATAAAGAAGCAAAAATATTTTATATCAATTATCCTTTCTTACAGATCACAAGTCAGCCGAATTTTGCTCTTTTGCACTTCAAAACTTGGTTCCCAACGTACGCTTTTGTGTAAATCCAGCTGCTTATTCCTGCATAAACGAGGGCAATGCACTGCTTGTGCTTTCAACAAATACCGAGGCCTCTAACAATGCAGCACTTGACAAATCTGAATTGCTCACTCACCCACTGAAATTCTATACAGAGCAGCTCAGAGCTGTTAACCTCACGGCAAAACCTGCTTCCAAACCTTCCCTTTCTTAAGCACCTCAGTGAGCACAGACACAGATTTCCATTAGCCTTTCAGCAATATTTGGAAAAAATTAATATAGCTCTTTTCGTATGTTTCCTTTTATCTTTTTCTACTATAGAGAAACTTTTACGGGCAAAGAAACAGCCAACTTTTCCTCCGTCTGATCAGAAAAGAAATGACCTCCCACGAAAGTTCACGAACCAATCTGCTCTCCTCCCCCACATCCTCCTCGGCTTTACAACACGGTGCGTTCGTACCAGTGCAGTAGGCGCTATGAACAAGGCACAGGACATGCTGATTTATTTGCATACATACAGCTTACAATTCCCTTTTTAATCACTTGTTCTCGGAGGACCAAACGTCAATCCTCTGCCTCATCCTACCAGTAGCACTCACAACATCAAACTCTAAATAAAAATTTCCCAGTCACTGGTATCGTGTTGGAGGTTTTCTTGGATTTCACGGGCTGAATCTGTCTTCCAGTCTTCTCCCTCTGTACTATCAGCCATCCCTCCGCCTGCCCACCCGCCTCCCCAGGCGCGCACCGGCCCCGCTGCTGCAATACCTTACTTCTAAACGAAGTTTATGCGCTCCTCCTGCTTCCACCGATACAACAAACTACACCCAGACCGCCGAGATAAACGGATTCTCTCCTCGCTGCACTTACCCGGGGCTGAGGTCCCTTCCGTTCTGCGGTCAGAGAGCTGCCAGCCCCCCCCCGGCCCCTGTCCCTTGTCGCCCGTGGCTGCGGGCGCAGAGGGACCAAAGCCATCCGCGCCCGCGCCCCGCTCGCCGCGCCGGCCAGCCCGCCCCTCTCGGCTGGGCAGGGCGGGGACATGGGAAATGTGCAGGTTGTGGGCAGATCTGGCACACCCAGAACGGTAGGAGGTGGGAGACAGACAAGCGGGGAGCAGCCGGCGAAACGGGTGCGGAACTTCACGTTGAACCCCGCCGAACAAAAATCAAAGTTTCAGGTTTTCCTCCTCCGTTAAAAAAGCTGCATTTTCGGGAAACTAAACCAAACTCCCGAACATTTCAGCTGATCACCTTGCAGAAATGCAGCAGGCTGCTTGCTCCCCGTGCCAGCAGCTGAATCACCGTGTCCAGGTTAACTCTTCAGGCGTCAGCTGACTTCAGGATTAGGATTTCCTTTGTCATCTCAATTGAACTGTTTTGGATTTACTCCAGGCTGGGTAAATACAGAGATAACTTCTAAATTCAAAGTACATACCACATTTTAAAGAACTCAGTCAGCCAGCCATTTTTAATCTCCTTGGAAACATTTTCCTGTGTTTCTCATAGTCGTAGACATGAGTGTCTCTCAAGTCAAAGGACAGAAATTAGAGGACGGTTTCTGATCATTGGAGGGATATGAGATTCTAGTGCAGACTTATAAATGGAAAATGAAGGGCATAAACCCACATTTTTTAAACACCAAGTAAGATAAACTTACTTATGACAGTGATAAGGGGATATGTCCGTTTGTGACAGCAGGGGCTAAGACTTCATTTGGGAAGTTCTTGGCAATTCTTCCCATAAAAGCCAAATGAGAGGAGATCCAACCTACCTACCAAACAGCCAGGTCCACCAATACAGACTGCTCCACCTGCCAAATACACCTCTAAGTCTTCCCAAATGTCCCAGTTTAGCCTCCTTTTTTTTGTTCCTTGCCTTCACCTCTGCCCTGAGCAGTTTGGCTGTAAGACTGAAAACCAACCACAGGGACAATCTGTCAGTGCCTCTGAGAAAACAGTCAGCATCCTTCTGCTTTGTTGTGACCTTTCTAAGGTTGTTTGGGTTTTCTCATTTCCCCTTAGTGGTTACTATGTAGAAACAAAACGTATTTGAGATTTTAACACAAGAAAACAGATAGATTGTTTGAAGGCAAGGTTATCTGGATAATTGGGAAATCGTGCTAAAAAGTATCTAGTTTACAGAAAAATTATTGATTTGACATTTACCCATTTAATTAACTCAGTATAGAAATAATTTTAAGTACGCTGAGCTAACCATAGATGGTAAGAGTTTTTTTGGTTTGAATGGTGGAGTGTCAAAGCAGGAAAAACCAACAAAGAAAGGTCAAGCTACAAATTTTGGGTGTTGATACAATGGTAATTAAATGATGAAGGGGAGGAGTCTAGATGATAGAAAGAATGACTATGTGATCAGAGACAACTGTGTAAGTCTATTGGGTGGCAAAGGTGCTGAACAGCATGCAGCAAAGCTAGTGACTGCCAGCTTGCAGAAAGGACACGACTGCCTTAGTAAAGGGATACATTTGTGTTGGCAGGCAAGGGGCCAGTATCAGTGGTTAGATGCCTCTCCTCAGAAAAAAAACTCTAAACAAACAAATTTGGACAGTATGTCCACATACTGTCCCTGCTTGTGCCAGCATCTCCACCTAGGTCTTTGCAAATTTGAGGCCATTCTACTTATATGAAATTAGATAATTAATGGAAAAGCTGGAACATTTGTTTTCTAATATCTTCAAGTCTGCCAACCGGGAAGCTATCCCTTATGCAACACCGACATGGCTCACTTCCCTCCTACACCTTCTTGCAACAACCTCATGTAGCAGACAGGGCATTCTCTATCAATGTAAGAAAAGCCACTTTTTGTTTCACAGAGGCTAAAAATTCCCAGAACGAGAAGGACAAATTAGCCCAAGGACAAACTTCCCAAACTAAAACTTTTAAAGGTGTGGGACCTAAAAAACATGCTGGCTGGAAAAGATGAAAACTCAGATCTGCTCTTGTAACTTTCAGGTGAACAATGTTCTTTTTCTCATTTTATTCTTCCTCCTCTCTCCTCAGCCAAGGGAAACCTTCATGTAGATAATCTTGTCTGCTGTTCTATCTGTTGTCTTGATCCTTTTGTGTGAAATGGCAATGTAAGATGAGCAGGGAGATGAAGTCATCTTTCCCTAGACTCTTTTGTTCCTTGTTCCCAATTAGGGTCCATAATTAATCTGGCCACCACCACGGAGCACTGCATGGGGTGCTGGGATGTCATGGACGTACTGAAGCGAGCTTGTTTCTCAGGAAACAGGGGGTTTTTCCTCATGAGATGTTAGTCCTTTGACCCTTTGTCTAATATAAAAGAACTTTTAAACTGTGCACAGTAATTAACTCAAATTAGGGGTAGAATCAGATTTGTGGGGAAAAAAAATTTGCTTTTCAAAAAATACATATACTAGAGTGCTGTTATTATCTCTAAGATGAGACTCTCAGCATTTTTTTTTTTTTGTGAAAAATGCAAAGGATAACCTCATTCCAAAATGCCTGTTAGGCTGGTAACTAAGGCTCTGCTTGGCTGTGGGAAACCTAAGTTCAGCTCTGTTCTCTACAAAAGAGCTCAACCTGAGCTTCATGTCTCTCCTCCTAAAGGAGGATCCTACCCACTCTTCTTTTTCCAGTTTGTGTCCAGTCTGTCAAAACCTCACCTTGAACCTTGATGGAAGTTCTGTCAGAATCCAGTATGGCCACAACACTTTTCCAGCAACCCCTACAGAAAAACTAAAAATAGGTGATAAATTGCGGGTGCCTAGTTCACCCCTTCTAAGACTACCCTCTTGAAGTTTGACACTTCTTTGGCAGATGCGGATGGCTAACCAGTGGAGCTTTTACTGCTGAAGCCCTTTTGGCAGCCTAATGGATCTCATTGCAGAACAAATTGCTGGAGTCCCTAAGTTCTCCCAGCTACGCATGAGAAGGTCTACTTTTCATCACACCTTATATTCATATTTCTTTTATTCATATTCATTCTTACAAAATATGAAAGCTAGATGAAAGTCTGTTTCAGCTCTGTTTCCTGAGGCATTTGAAGCATAGATAACAGATAAGGACTTGCCCTTTAGCAGTATCTTGTCACTGTTGGCCTGTGCTCATCCTGCAGCAGTTGAGAAAGAGAGAAGGAACTAAGCCCAGTTTGTACAATTCAGCTAAACACAACTCCCACTCACCAGCATTTGGCTTGTGTTTATAATTTGTCTTGTAACTAGTCACTACTGAAGAGTTGCCATTCCAGGATCATCTTCTTGGGAGAAAAAGATGGCAAAATTAAAGCTCAGTCCAGAATGGGTTTCTGGAGTATCGTTCTGGCAGGACAAGATGGTTTAGGCTGGGATATAATCAAAGCAAAACAAAAGCCATGTAGGGAATGAAAAGCATAAAAATACATTAGGAGGAAAGATTGACTGAAAGCCAGATAATCCTGAGCTATATAACACATGGTGCAATCCAGACACTAGTCAGAGCTAAATACAGCTTTTCATAGCTGAAAATATGAATGGCCAAATCTACTGATACCTGAGAGATCTATGAGACATAGCCTCTGATAGGTTTCTGCTTGTTACATATTTCCACATGCTTGAAGCAGTAAGCGTTTAAGGTCTGTGAGAAGGAAAATGTGTAGAGAAGTCCACAGGTCATAGACTACTGTCCAGCTGGTCCAGTTCTTTTGATGGGAACTTTCAGAGATGTTTTCTTCACCTCTAAGGTTGTCCTAACCATGCCTGCCATGTAAATCCATGAAAACCTTTCTGGGGTTAGAAACTGATCCCTCTGAGCTGCAGGCAGGAGCTCTGCCCTCCAAAGATGAGGCTGATTCAGAAGAGTGTGAGAATCTTATTTTCCTCACATACTAGTTGGATTCCACCTGACAGAAAATATTTCTCCTGATGCTGCAAAGCAATCTGTGCTGTGGGCTAAGGAGACCAGGATCTGCATGCATAGAGAGGGAAGGGATGGGCAAAGAAGCCAGGGGTAGAACAGGGCACTGTTAAGACCTGTCTGATTGAAGAGCCACTTGGTTGGTTGGCCTGATGCTTGCCCATCCCTTCCAACAAAAAATACAACTGAGATTTTTGTTTGATGTCCTGCAAGAATCTACAAAAATGAGCACGTACACACACATGCACACACACACACACACATATATATAGAAAAATAGATTATATGCATAGATACACAGAAAGAGTATCTGCACCCTGGCTCACCTGCTGCATGCTTCCACTACCTTTTGACTTTAAGGCACAGAAGAGACAAAGGATTCATAGTGCCTGGGGCAAGAAATCTGAAATCTTAACTCCTGACTGTAATTAATGGAAATCAGACCACTCCCTCTAGTTCAGTAACATGGAAGGGAACAGAGACCTAATCTGAAGAAGCAATAAACCCACTGCCTAAGTAAATGCATCATCCCCGGGATTTATGAGCAAGAAATACAATTTAAAACTCTGGCTTTTCATTCTTCTGGAGCAAAACGAACTCCAACATGCTCAAGGAACTGCTTATTTGTGAAACAGCTCCTAAGGCTGTAATGACTATGAAAAAAAACTGTCTGCTTTATTTGGTATTATTTCTAACAACTCCATCTTCAAGTGGGAGGCGATTTTTAATGAAAGACTCATGTAGTCTGCCATGTGTAACATGGCAGACACATCTGCTGTAACTTACACAGATGTGTTAGTCACATCTATTGTAACTTACTCCTGGTTGAAAAAGAGGTGGTAAACATATGGATCGCAGTGTTTGGAAGTTGAGAAAAGCTTAATGACAGACATATTGCATAAGCAAGCTTCTTTATATCAATTTAGAGGAAATTTCATCCTATTACATTTCCTATTAGTTTGCCAGGACAGAGAGTACAGAATGACTATGATAACTGAGTGTAACGAGCTTTATCCTTTATCCATCTGCCACTCATTTCCATGGGATTAGGAGTTACATAGCTAAAATCACATTCTACTGAATCACTTGAGGAATGCTCCAAATTACTTACCCCAAGAACAGTAGTTACAGCAAGTGACGGCGTGACTCTACCTTGGCCAAAGAGATGAGCTGCAGAGCTACTAATTGTGTTATGAACATGAGAAGCCAAACAAAGGCTTTTCACATCTGAGGCATCACGGTTGATTTGTCCAGGTCATGGTCTGAGTGGCTGATGGAGAGAAATAAATTCTCTAGCCCAGCAACATCAAGTTTAATGAAGACTTTTTCAGTCAGCCTTATTAGCAAGGAATTCTGCACTGTCTAAGGAGGAGTGGTTGCTCTGCTCTCAATAGGACACAAAGGGTGCTAATTTCTAATCTCTGCTCCATTCTTTAAAATTCATAGCCAAATTATAAAGTATGAGAAGCTGAGGGGAAAAAAACATGCTGCTGATAAAGGCAGCCTTTGTATTCAAACTTCTGCAGGAGAAAACAGAGTAGAAAATTATGTAGGAGGATTGTCACTGTTCCCACCATCTTACCTCATCACAGGAATTAAAAATTACATTATCCTTATAGTTCTCAACAGTTCTGCCATTCATCACCGAGGACAGAGAGATAACACAAAACACATCATGGCCATAGTTCATTGCCTTAGTGACTCTAGCAGGTTTTTTTCAACAGAATTTGTATTTTCATTATTTTCACCATTTGTTCACTGTTTTGTACAAGTCTTGACTTGAAATTTACTTTAAAGTAAACTTTATTGTCAGATTCAACATACTGCTTGGAGACTATTTCTGTATTTTCACCTTAGTGCTTTCCTCTTTTTAAACATCTTCCCTTTTGACTGTATATAGTTAACACAGAAACTGACTTTATTAAACACATCTCAAAGCCAGCTCCACTTATATGAAAAAATACAAATACAGCATTTTTCAAAAAGAACTGTGATATTTTGCATTGAAGGCTTTTAAAACAAACAAACAAAAAGGAATCTATAAGGAGTGTAAAGTCCTTAAATTTTTCAGGTAAGATAGTGAGGAATATTTACCTCCTGATGATTACTAGGCAACTAGATTAAAAATGGCACAAGAATCTATTTTACACTTTCTGTTAGATGACAGGCTTGGTGTTACTCTGGCAAATTTGGCTGTATCTTGTGGCTGTCTAGCATGTTGCATAAGGATTGTAGATGGTGATGGTGTTAAACATAGCGACCAGTTGCTTCCAAAACTTCTTCATTGTCTTAAGCGGCATTTTCCGAATTAAAGCTAATTTAAGTGGGACTAAAGTTATAGTATTCAAGTACAGAAAATAAATACTTTTTATTTTATTGAGTGAGGGAATGATTTAGTGAAATTTGAAAAATGAAAATAGCTAAAAAATTTTCATCCAGAAAATTGACATTTAAAGATAACACACTTTTTTATGCAATATTAGAAATGCAGATACAAGAGCCAAAATCCTAGAGCACCACACAAAAAAGAAAATGGCTAGGGAAAAATTGCAGCTTCTAATTCCTGTAAGGTGAAAAAATTGTCAACACTGATAAAAGTTAAATGACAATGCAGGGCACTCCACTGTATCATTAGCTACTGCTAGAATTGACATATATTTTCTCAAAGAGTACCATTACTTCATTACTTTGCAACAGTGCTACTGCCATTATCCAGTCAAAGAAGAGAAATTTAAGTTCTGAAGTAAAATATGAAGAAATTCTTCTGCATGCAGAGGGGTCTTCTGCCAAGTAAAAGGTCCCTTTATCCATTTTACCTTCCCTGCCAGATGGCAAGATGCAGCAGGTCACCCACTAGAAACAAGCTAAAGCCACAGGCATCATAGTTCTTAAGCATTTAAATTATTTTAAATTAGAAAGCAATAGAAGTAGAGCAGCACCCAGAAGAGGAAAAACAGACAGGAAGAGATAAATCCTACAGTGAAGTAAGGGAAAAGGGACTTTGTGGATTAAAGAGCATTTCTTGGAGTACTGCCAGCTGGGAGGCTCAAGAGCCACCTTGAAACTTTTCTATAAAGCAGGAGATGGGCTGGAGCATAGGATTAAAGCTGTTCACTACTTAACATACTAAGAAATAATTCAAACACAGAAAAACTATAGCCTAGCCATCTGTCCTTGTATTTTCTTCCTTCTCACTTCTTCCCTGGTAAAAGAAATCAAGAGGCACATGAGCTGGATTTCCAGGTCCAGCATCAGAAGTCTGATGGGACCTGGTTCCATCCTGTTTGTCTTGAGAATGATCCAGGAATCAATGGGTTAATCTCAAGTGCCTTTGGTCACTGAAGAACAACTCTTCTCCCTGCCATCTGATGAGGATTGTGTTGATTTCTACTGACCTGCTTTTGCTTTTATCTAGCACACAAAGAGCTACTGACTCTGGCAAAACTCTTCCCCCTTCACACCTGTTTGCTCTATTAGTTCAGGTTTGGGTTGTTCAGACACACGAGACAAACTGTTATCATTCCGTGGATGCAGCTGGACTGTCAATCTCAGCAGAACACAGCTCACCATTTCGTCCCAGCAGTAACCCAGTCTCTGCCAACTTGGAGCAGCTTGGTAGGGCGACAGAGGGCAGAGCTGAAGCCTTAGTTGCAGGCGGCAGTCAAATCCTCATAGGTACAGGGTGACCTTGCAGGGTGAGGGCACAGCCTTGAGCATGCCCACCACTCTGCATTACAGCTCTAGAAACCAGCCCAGGATCCCTTTCTGCAAAAGTCCTGCAAAATGCACACTGTCTTAATGTGACCACATAGGAGAAACTGCAAGGCTCTTCAGCCTCTTGGTAACTGGATCACCTGGTGAAAGTAGGTCATACTCAAAACACTTCTGCATTTCCTTAACTCCCCTGCCCTCTCAATAGCCCCCCGTTACCACTTGCATCCACTGTGCTTGAGTGCCTCCACACTGATGCACTCATGTACCTTCCCACTGACTGCTCTGTTTTTGAGAAGCCATCTGGTGTTGATGTCTTAACTGCTGGAATACTGACCCTCCTAGCTAAGTTGCCTTGACCTTTATGGGAGATCAGTTCATCTGATGCTATCCATCTCTGGATACATACGTGACTAATCAGGAAATCAAATGCTCTTCATGATGTTTTAACTACGCTGTGACACATAGGCTGGTCTCTGCAATCCCAGGACACAAAAAAGCCAAAGGATCTGAAACTGAGTCTTGTAATTTCAAACCGAGCAGAGATCAAAAGCATACCCTGCAGGGTTTGATCACATCATGGGAAAGTTCTCATAACACTTGCAATATCTAAAGAATTTGCACTGGCATAGATTTTAACAGAGATGTATGGTCTTAGCAGAGCCCTGAGTATACACCCGTGTGGTTAGTCCATGTCACTATGTCTTCACTGCTTTTGTAGCCATGCTAAATCAAACAGAAAACTGCTCATGAGTGACACAATCTGTATTTACCTTAAGGTCAGAGTTACCCTGAAAGCCTGAGATCTACCATCAGCAAGGACCGATCTGTGTGTACAACAATAACAAATACACAGTTCTGCTGAAACTTCTTCAGCTAAACAAGTTTTCAAATACAGCCTTTAAAGTAGTGCAGTTAGGTGGCTTTACCAAGAAAAGCATAATCCACTGACTGAGATGAAGATGCAAGATGAAGACTGTGCAGTCTAGTTACAGCATTTGCTGAAGACACGCCAACGTTCAAAGGTGAACAATGTATGTGCAACTGCGTCAAAAGAGTGTAATGCTTTTGTGCCTCTCCCTCCTTGGAGACGAAGAACTCAAAAGATTTGCAGGGAATCCTGCAGGTCTCCCAGGATACACCATAGTTCATGCTAATAATGTGTTGCTGGAGGCAACCAAGCCTGAACAAACAAATCAGTCCAGGGGAGGAGGAGTGGTGGGTTCATAAAAGCAAAGCCTCCAGTAAAGCCCCTCTACTTCTTTTATGTAAACTTTCCCAGCCAGATCTTAATTCTGGCTGGCTGGTGGAGGGCCTGCCACATTGAAGGTGCAGAGAGGCATCCTGGGCCAACCTTGTGTTCCCACTTCCTGAGCCAATTGACTGTGCTGAGGACAGTGCTGTGCAGCCCCGAAGCATAGCAAAGCGAGGAAGCTGGCACACTGCCTGGCGTGACAAACCTACTAACACCCTCCAGTTGTCTGCTCTGCTGGACGGACTGTGTCCCGCCTCTGTTCGCTGTGCAGTGGCATGTGCTCCCTTTCCATCTCAATCCCTCCTGGAGACTCATGCCTACCACACAGCATACAACTGCATGTGTAGTGGAGGCAAACATAACAAAGATAAAGACATAGAAATCCTTGTGCTTTCTGCACTGAACAAACATTTCTGTTGGGCTTCTCAGGAGGAGGTCCAAGTTCTGGTGAAAAGAATCAAGAATATTCTTGGTGCTTATGCAAGAGCATGGATTTCTTTCACATCACTCAAAACTGACACTCTTCTTACCAGCTATTTCTTGTAAGAACATGTATACCTCACCACCACACTCACCATTATACAACCACATACATTTTTTTTCAGAAAAAGATTGTCAATTGTAGACTTACTTTTCTGCATATGGATAATGGCCTAAAGCTTGGCAGATAGATGCCTGTGCTAGACACCTGTTCTTTGCGTAGAGACAGAGTTGTACAGATTATATTAACTACTATCAGATATCTGCACTTACTGACAATATGGTATATACCCCATCTTTTCAAAAGACTCACAGATCCACCAGATCAGTCTGAACACAGAGTCAGAGCTACCCTGCCCCCTCTGGCCATGTCAGTGTTGCTGTGGAGAGTTGTCTTCTTCATGTCACTAGAAATCAAAGAGTTTTAAAGATCCATTTTAACATAACTCGAAACCTGTGAAAGTAGCAAGTGTAAGCTTACATAACATTATCTGCACTTCAGATAATAATCAAAATAGTTACTTGCTGAAACACCTACTTCAACATGTTCATTTTATATTATGAATTACCCTTTGTTAGTAACCACTGATCTCCTCTTGTCCTACATTTCTCACTTTTGGTACGGAGCACTCAAGACACCTCAATGTTATTTTATCTGTCTTTGCTGCTCATACATTAAATTATTCCATTGCTCCAAAATCTGCCTTAAGATGTTTCAGGAAACAACGCATTTTTTAACTACCATGTTTGTGAAAATGAGCAAAAAATCCAAGGGCTGCAGCCAAGAAGTGTCTATTACAGGCACCTATCTTCTCAAATGTTATCCACACTGAGATTTCAACCAGTGAGGAATTCCTGCTGGCTGCTGCACCCACAGGGGTTACAATCTCAGTCTACACTCAGTGCATTTATGCCTCTTCTGAGTGCCACTGTGTATGTTTGTGTCTGAATATATAAAGGCAGCTAGACGCAAAAAGAAAAAGGTAGCCAACGGTACTTGACTGCCAGACGTGGCAGATTCCTGGCTGCCCTGTGCTAGGGATGGAGATTGCTTGCTCTGCCTCCAGCAACTGATTCTTACTTTCTGCAGCCCTCTGGTCCTTGACCCTGTACTGCCAAGGGGCGGATGAGGTTCTCCAGCAAAGAGCAGATCCCACACCCTTAGTAGTGGAAGGACCAGAAAGCCTCTGGCTCCTACTCTTCCAATTTTCTTAGTCTTGCTTCTTCCCTGCAATAGAAATAGGCCTTGGCCCCAACTCCTCTCCTGTTCCCACCCTCTAATATGAGGAGCCAAGCATGGGATGCTGTGGAGGCAGGTCTTGTATCTTCAGGCATTGTGAAGCAGAAGGCAGTAAGGAAGGGAAAAAAAATGGAGAAAGAGTGGAAAGGGACTACTGACCACATCCACAGCTCCCTGGCATATCAGATCCCTCATTCCTCATGGAGTCCTTCTTCCCATCATTGGATGCCAATGCCCAGCTTCTCTTCTCACCTGCCTCACCTGATCAAAGTGCATGGTATGTGGAAATATGGTTAGGCCACTGAAATAAGTACTGAAGATTTATTTCTTCTCTTTATTCCCAGATATTAGTTTAGTTACCATGCAGGCACTAATCAGCATTTAAGTCTGACGGAAAAGAGTCTTGCCCTAATCTTTGAATTTTCAAAGGAGCTTTAGCTCCATCCTTAGTCTAACATTTAAGTCACTAAAATGACAGATACTTTTGTTTGTTACAGAGATTACTTATGTTGTCAGTCTCATTGTTTAATTCTGCCCTAAAGCTAGAATTCTCATTTAAGATAAAATCTCATTAAAGCCAACACAGGTCTAGCTGACCTGGAAAGCTGGATCTCAATGGACCCTACCTTTCCCAGGAATAATCTTCAGTGGTAATGTTACATACTAGAGCAAAAGCAAACCACATATATGCATATATAAAGAGCAAGTAAAAGGGGCTGTGGTGATAACTAAGCATTAGTACATCTAGACATTGTGCCAAAGGTAATAAATATTTTGCCCCTGTTCTTTAATAAGAAAGATGCAGAGCATAGTGATAAGGGTGCAGGAGGAAGGCTAAATAACCAAAAGAAGGGAGTGGAAATGGAAATTAATGTTAATCAGGTAAGAAAACATTTTGCAGATCAGGAGGTCTGATAAACTCCCTCCCTAAAGTCTAAAAGAACTGACATATGCAGTTACATCTTCCATTACAAGGATTTTAAAGGGATCAGTTAAGATGGGAATGCTACTATACAACTGAAGAAGATCTTATATAATAGCCATATTTTTAAGAGGTAAAAATTGCTCTGGAAAATACAAGGCTGAAGTCTGCAAAATTTTGGAAGAAAAATTGAAAAGCATCAGATAATAAAGAAATCTAGCTTTAAAAGAAGTAGTTTGTTCCAGCCAGACCTAAAAGGTTTCATTGACAACAAATTTTCTAGATAAAAAATAGATCTTTCTGTATTAGAAAAAGCAATTAGTGTGGTGCTAAATGGGAAGGCGTTAAAATGGAGACTAAAAAAAAGGAAGACAGCTACTGAGTTTTAAGAGAAAGGTTAGAGGACCTACAATTAAAACTTCTTGATTAACTTTACATAATTAAGACTATGTTTTAATGTCATACTGAAAGCAGTGATTTATCCTGAGTGCTGGAGTAACAGAAATGAGAAGAAATATAATAAACAATACAAAGTCCACAATCAGACATTTAAGGACAGATATATTTGTTATAAGGAATGAACTCATGAATTACATATGAGAGAAAGTGATCTAGGGTATAGACAGTCAATTTGAATATAGTGAAAGGGTACTAGTCTGATACACAGGCACAAAAGGAAATAAGATCCTGGGATGTATCAAGGACACAATTCCTGAACACAAGGACACTAATACATTGATATCATGCTATGGTGAGACCTCAGTCTTTGCACAGTTTTGGTCATCATCACATTCCCAAAAGATTAATTCAAACAGCAACATGAGCTGAGAAAAGCTTTCTAGGATGAGGAGGAGAACAGAGAACAAGCACACTAAGGAGTTTGTCTTAGTCAGTTTAGCAAATGGAAACAGAGACAGAGAGAGATAATGACACTGTATAAATATATTAAAGGGCTTACACTGGAGAGGGCAAAAAGTTATTTGAAAGACAATATTGGCACAGGAACATATGGATAGGAAATGGTCAAGAATACATCTTAAGTGAATCAAGCTCTCTGAAATGTCTCCATGTGAGAATACATCAGCTTCAAGAAACTGTTGACCAAAGTCTGCACTTAAATGACATCATTTCTACAAAGCCTGTAATGTTCATGAGGACACAGGACATATGCTGACAGGATCTCTAATCTCCTTTTAGGCACTAAACTAAATGGCTAGACTTGGAGAGCAGCACACTGAGCTGCAGCTATTTGAAAATTTTCTCACGCTAACAAGAATAGCTGGGACACAAGAATCTTGGAAATGGTTTTACGTGCTAAATCCAGATCTGGACTTCTTCACAAAAAGTACTGAGGACTTTTAATAGTGTTAAAAAATAGAGTGCTAAGTGATTAGTTCAAATCAGTCTCCATGAGATTTACTGTGGTACCAGAGTACTGACAAATAAATTGGACTGGCACCCATGTCACAAAACCCAGGATCACAATTCTTATCCTTGCTAACCAAAAAAAGAATGAAGAAATAACATGAAGTCTCCTCTTTCTCTCGTGTAATGTGCACAGTCAAAATGCAAATACCAGTTTATATCTGTCCTAAGATTAGGCAGAAGATTTTGGTCTCATCTGTCAAACATAAAGACAATTAAGACCAAATTGCTTCTAATAGGAGATGAACATGGTCATTAAGCGAGACTCATGTCAGATCTATAATCCAGCATTATTTGGTTTGATCAAGGCTAGATGAGCTAAAAAACAGACATACTGAAGTAGACAAAAATCAGCAATCTCCCTACAGTATTCATTCAACTCTGCTCATCTCTGGCTTGAAAGAGCAGAAAGTGTCACATTTTTTTTCTTCCTAACACCAGGCTAAATAAAAGAATAAAGAAGGCAGAAGTGCTGATAAAAATGGACATTTATCACAACAAGTTTCTAAATGGGCACATGAAAATGAATTATCCAGATAGAAGCTGAAGGTTTCTCTTAAATGATTCTGTACATTATTCCTGTTTCTGACAAACTCAGTTCCCATTTTATCCCACACTGTTCTTTGAGAAGATGACTCTATAACTGATCCCATACACGTGTTGATCATCACTTTTCCAATTCCTGTGCTACATAGTCCAGTGATCCCCTGAGCGTTTCTTAGGTTTCAGATGATATCACAGTAAGAGAGAAACAAGAAAATCTATGCATTTGGGCATTGTGAAATTTCTCATTTTTATTTGCTCTCTGCTGCTGCCAGCCTTTTTGCTGGCTGTTCTACACTGCTAGTTCCATTCAGCCCATTCGTATGCAGACAGGAAATTCCACACAGAACTGGGATCTCTAACCAAGAGCACGTGCAATAATTTACAGCTCCTGTTAACTGGTGCTACTGCCGAAGTTTTGCTTGTTTCTCTGCTACGTAGATTGACAGTGGAAAATGCCAGTTCTCAGGTGAGTAACTTCTCCCAGCTTCTCCAGGTGAATCTGGGGCAGGGCTGCACCACTGCAACTATATGGCTATAGTGCCCTTTCTGCCTCCTGTTAGCAGTTCAGCAGCATGATGCCAGGAACTGAACACAAAAGGTGAGATAAGACTGACACTGATGTTTGCCACTTTGTAAGAGATGGATGGAGGGAGATATCTTGGTGCTCTTCTCTCCCAGCAGCTTTAGGTTCAGAAGCTATTTGGCATCCTGCAGAATTGTTCCAAATAAACCGAGTTTTTAACACTGCAGTCGCAGATAGCTGCTGCACTTAAGCATTCCATCTCCAATTAAGCTTCACACTGAAATGTCCTGTCCAGCTGCAAAATCTCCTAATGAACTCCTCAGCCTTATCGCATCAGCATGTGGCTTTCTGCACTGCATTAGAGAGTGGCTGGAGCCAATGTAAACACCATGGCTGAGGAATCACAGCCTTACAAACACAAATAATGGGCTTTGTACCACCTAGTCTGGATCACTGGCCTGAGACAAACTACAAAGCATCTGTCCACATCTATTCTTTCAGGATATGGCCTATATAGAGGGAGATCAGCAGGCCAGTCCTGTGACTTCTGTCTGCTTTCCTTTCAGCTGATCTAACTATATAAGAACAGTAGTGAATAGGTGTGGAAAGAGTGAAATTCATCAAGGATAAAAATGTAGGCACAGCATTTAGCTCTTCTATAACAAAAATAACCCTGATACAAATCCATAGATACTGTAGCCTGAACTTCAGAATAGCCATGAGAAGAAAACTCAGCACCTGAACTAAGAGATGCTCCTTTAGCTGTTTGCAGCACAGGCCAGTGACATGATGAGATCAGAACTGATTCTATGCTAACATGCAGACAAGAAAACACTCCATTAAGCAGCAAAATTATTATGTTTCTAATATATATATTTTTGATTAAAAAGTTTTTAATTAAAACATTTCCAAGCAATAAGAAAAATCACTACTCAGTTCTTTCATGCCACCACCTTCTCCTCTCACACTTTCTTAGACCTGTTCTCAGAATGTAGAGGATCAAGGAAGACCTGATTAATTCACAGGGGTAAGCAGGATAAGACTCAGCCTAGTATTCATTATTAGGAGCAGACACTTCTGAGATTTCTTCTAATTCCTTTCTTATTATGACAGCAATGTTATGTTCCATCGTACACTCCAAAATTCTTCATCATTTCTGAAGAAAAAGCAAGAATCTGATAATTCTATGGCAGTATCAACCATTCTTCTTTGGGAGGCAAGGTAGTAGAGAAGATAAGTATCAGTATTATTTTCTGGGGCACAGCTGAGGCAGATATTGAAACTTTTGAGGTTAAGAGACTACATTTAGCCCCAGCTGAGGACACAAATTGGAAGAGCTGAGCTCAGTGACATCTCAATTCTGCTTCAAGTTTTATCATTAGGACAGTTCTTTTTAAAAATTAAGTTTTGAAAGGATGAAGACGGCTGAAGAGAGGCAAACTTTGCTGCAGTTGTTGTTAATTAGAAAAACTATTATGCAGATATTTGCTCAGGATATGCTAGTATTATAGAGTCATAGAATGACTCGAGTTGGAAGCAACCTTAAAAATCATCTTGTTTCACCCCCCCCACTGTGGGCAGAAACACCTTTCACTAGACCACTTCCACACATCTAATCTAAACCTATGTTCTTTCAGTTTGAAGCCATTCTTTTTCCTTGTCCTTGTCAAAAGTCCATCTTCAGCTTTTTTGTTGGCCCCTTTCAGGTTCTGAAAGGCCACAGTAAGGTCACCTAGAAGTCTTCTGTTTTCCAGGGTGAAAAATGCCAATTCTCTTAACCTTTCCTCATAGGAGATGTGTTCCACCCCTCTGATCATCTTTGTGGCCCTTCCCTGGACTGACTCCAACAAGTGTGTCTCTCTCGTGCTGGGAACCCCAGAGCTGGATGTAGCCCTCCAGATAGGGTCTCACCAGAGCAGAGTAGAGGGGCAGAATCACCTCTCTCAGCCTGCTGGCCACAGTGCTTTTGATGCATCCCAGGATACAACTGCCTTTCTGGGTTGCAAGTGCACATTGCTGGCTCATGTTCATTCTCTCATCCACCAACACCCCCAAATCCTTTTCCTCAGGGCTGCTCTCAGTGCATTCTCTGTTCAGCCTGCATTTGTGCTATATATTTCAAACTGAAGTTATAGGTTTGGTGCAGGAATAACTAGGTGAGGTTGTTTGGTCTGAGACATGTAGGAGGCCAGATCAGATGATAAGAATGATTTCATAGTCTTCCTGTCTGACTTACAAGTCTATGAATCAGATGATTGCAGACCAAGCTTAGTTTGTAATTCTCTCTACTGAATAGATAGAATTAAACATTTTCTCATTGTTGTACCTGTTTTTACCTCATTCTAACATTTTCCCCTTCCTCCTTGCAGATTTTCTGTACCTTCCTTCCTGCCATAAGGAGGGGCTGACACAGTATCTCTGGTCTACTGCTTGTACCTGCAGCCTTCAGCAAAGAGCAACACTGTCAGACTATATGACAAAGGCCATTTCACTTCACCTAGGTCCGGCATGCACAACTGAGCTGCAGGCTTCTCCACTGCAAAATAGGGATGAGGACTGAACACTACTGAAGAGGTCACTGGGATAATGTGGCCAGGAAGCGTTGAAGATGAGCCAATTCCCAGTATACAGGTCCATCTTGGGATCACAACATTTCTACTGCTACAACTTATCTAGACCTAGCTTCCCAGTTCTATCCTACCAATACATTACTCTTAAAGTAGTTAGAAATGCTTGAGAAAAATATGGGACAGCAACTAGGATATAAGATTCCTGAATTGCTAGCTGGTATTGGACATGAAGAAGTAAAAGACATTCTGCCTTTGTTGCTGAATTTAGCCCTTAAAGGTTGGAGTTGTGCAAGAGTACATTTTAGCTGCTATTTGCTCATAGTACTCTGGAGTCATCTCCTCCTTCACTCAAGGGTTCAATGTTTTCTCTTCTGCAGTTTCTCCAGCTGGCTTTGGCAGGCTCTCATGTACAAGTTTTTTCATGTGTCTGGGATTGTGACAGCAGAACAAACTGGTTAATAATTACATGGCATAACTGAAGTGCAGTTCTGGATGGAAGGTGGTAACCATCAACATACACTGTTTTTCCCCTTGCTCTGGTAATTAACATAGAATAATTTCAGAGCTTGTAGCCTGTTTCTGGCATTCAGTGCACAGCTATATAATCTGTTCAAAGCTGCTTGTTTGAAATACACAGAATACCATTCTTGCAATCATATCAGGTCTCAGTATCTAGATGGCTACAGTTACAGAAAAAATGTTTCTAAGAGAGCTGCTGCAGAAAAGCATCAGGAAACGATTTGAAAAGTTATTACTTGCTCTCTGTTACCTTCAAGAAATAGCTGGAGCTGAGCCTGCCAGAATTGCTGTCTCCAACTTTTAAAATAGAAGCAGCAGGACCCTCTTAAACAATGTAGTTCACTTTGAAAATAACAACATTCACAGAATTAATTCCTTGTATTATTTATTAACTTTCTGGATTTTGAGCAGTTAGGGGTCACATAGGCAACCTTCTATCTCCAAACATGCAGATGTTCTCAGAAAACAATAACATAGTGATTTCCTCAGTATCCCAGAGATTCAGAAGAATGTCAAAAAGAACAACTGCTCAGCAAATTGAACTGTAAACATCAAACATGGTGTAGCTGCTGCTTTCTTAGTATACAAATCACAACAGAACTAGCAACAACACACCTAAATTTGCTATCAGGAAACTTATGCCTACACATAGGCATACATACACACATAGATTTATTATATAATATAGATAGAATCTATCATATATTCTACTAATTTATAATAGACTATATAGTTTATGAACTATGTAAATATAGGTATATTATTATATACATACTGACCATATAGACTTGTTTTTATTTACATGCTAGTCAATATTTAATTTTAATTTATATAAATAAAAAATTATTTTAGAGAAGAATGGTGAAATGCAGAAATTCAAATCAAGCTGTGAGGTATTTGTGAACAACCTCAGAACAGATCTCAACACTTCCAGATCTATAATCACAGCTACAAGAAGGCTACTCCCTTGCTCCTCTGACTTGTAGCCTTTTTTGAAAGCTGAGACAGGCATCTGCTACAGAATGAACAAATACTTGTATTGTATCAGTAACAGAGATGTCCTGTGTTACTTATCTTGTGGAGCACAGCACAAAGGCCAAAAGTTCCCCTTTTTTTTCATGCTCATTGATCCCAGCTGAGCGACATGGTGAGGCATGGTAACAAGCTCAGGCAAGGGGCCACTTCACAGCTTCACACACACTGTGAAACCCCAGCTGTTGCAAAGTGCTTGCTGTTATAACCATGTAAACATGCTCACGTTAAATGGAGAGTCTACTATCACTTGATCCACATTTATTGGCTAGCTGCTGCAGGCCCCTTGTGCTGACAAAGACGAGGATAATATGTAAGGCTTCTTGGTGACAGAGTTCAAACTAGCATAGGCAATAAAGTGCAGCATCTTCTAGCTGCACTTTGATAGAAAAGAAAATCTTTTTCAGCTCTGTTCATGCAACATTTACCCTCACCGCTGTGAACTCTGTTGCCTTTACAGGACACCACTGTGCTTATCCCAACTCCATCAGTTGGGAGGCTTTCTACAGTCCCCTGTAGCAAGGGTAAACTTTCAGTTTGGGATCATTCAGGTCTCAGATATCTTCCTAGGCCACATCTTGCATAAACACACGCGCTAGATAAAGTTCAATCTGATGGGAATGTTTTACATTCAAATCTTGTGTCAGTTGTCAGAAAGCTAATTCCCAGCCAATTTTACCTGCTTGGAGCCTACCAGCTCTGGAGAACCATGATGTGCTTTGTCATTGACTTGGCTCTGCATGTGCCTGTAGTCAGACTTACCTCAGGCTCTCATCTGCTCCCACACAAAACCCGTGCCCTGAACTTTCACAGGTAGTTGATGCTTAAGCATTTTCCATGGAGGATAAATTCAAGACAAGGTGTGAAATTATGCAACAGAGTATCCTGGATTCTCTTTTATGCTGTTCAGGCAATAAAAATTCACCATGGCTAAAATAGTTATTTTACTAAGCATCTGACCACTGAGTAAAATTTTTCATGCTTTTCTCAGGACTAGGTTTTTCTGGCTTGAAACAGTATTAGACCCAAGCTACTTTATATACCTGATTCTTCACCATCAGTAAGTGGATCAAATATTGATTTCTTATTTACATAGGGCTTTTTAGCAATGAGTTAATCTGATTTTCTTTTTTCTCTTCATTAAGCTTGGCCTTGGAGTCAACATACTGGCTAGCAGCCAACATGACCATCATCATATAGAGCATGAGGATTCCTCTCTTTTCCTTCATGGAAAAAATACATGCCATCTCATTGCCTTGATGGAGCATTCAAACTCCGCTACAGATTGAGGCAGCCAGTCCTTTCAGAAGAGAAATAAAAATGCTTGAATCAAGTCAGGCTTGAAAAACTGCATTTCTGGAGAGGAGTGGAGAAGAAGGAGAGAAGAAAATGATCGTGCTTTTATTTGTCCACTTGCACACTGTGAGGGTGGGATGAGGGTGGAGAGAACAACAAAAAAGAAGCCAGAACTATGCAAGAGTTCCATGACCACTAGTTCCTCAGCTCCCTCACCTCCATAAACCTTCCTGATGACAGTAGTTGCCTCAGGGGATGGATGTGAGGCATCTCAGGAACAGGATAAACAGATGCACTTTGTTCATGCTGCCCTTTTTGCAAACTCCATACCTGGTGAGTAGGAAGACACAATCTATTTCATGCTTCAAATTAAAGTATCACTAATGTTTTAACTAATCACACAGCTTTGCCTATATTACCTATTTTGCCTATATTACCTACTTTTTTAGTTTTAAAAATTTATAGGTGACTGGAATGAGTTTTCGTACCTGCCTTGCTAATAAATATGTCAGTTTATGACTGACCGAGAGAAAAACAGTAAGAAGGTTGCACACAAAGCTTTTACTGAAGTATCACCTTCACTTTTGTACATATAGGGCAAATTATATATTATAGGACATAATTCTGTATGTATGACAGGCATATACAGCAGCACCTTTGCCTTTGACTTTTAAATATGATGCAAAGGCATACATGGACTGGGCATCCTTCATTCCTCTTGCTCAGACAAAGACAGCCCCAGCAACAACAGCAGTCCTTGGCAACCTATACCAAATCAACAAAACAGCAATATCCAGTACATTCTCCAGATGAAAAGTATTACACTTCACCCTAATAGACATGAGATCATCAGAACAGAACTGATGCCAGCTTGCCTATTCTACCTTTCTACCAGTGGTTTCTAAACTCAGAGGTACAGACAAGCACAGTCTGTACAGTCAGACAGATTTTTTGAAGAAGGAAATGTCTCTACTTATCCAAAGTAACTAGTACTTCCCTACAAATCCCTAAGCACTGAGCCAGTATCTGCTATGCTGCTGTTTATAAACCTGCCTTGATGTCCAACCTAGCTTCTCTGAACTATCGAATAATACGCTCTGCAGGTGATGTATGTGTATGTTTCTTATGGAAGGGACGTATGACCGCAGCAAGGCTTAGGAAGTTCATTCTCCCAAACAGATCTTATTTCACACATATTGCTACATTCACCATCTGAGAGAAAACATATTAAATATCTTACATGCCTGAGCTATCGTGACACCAAAGAATCAATTTTCGTCACCCAAGTGAGTAGCTACTGACCTTCCTCAGCTTGCATTGAACAGCTTCCAACATACTGCAGGTGCTTCCTCCTGGAGCTGTGTATTTTTTTCCTTTTTATGTCCTGGCATGTCAGCATTTTTTATGTGCTGTGAAAGTTGACTTTGTAATTTAGGAGTTCCCATCATCCCAATTCTGTCTGACAGTAGTGGCACCACTTTGCTTTATTCCTCCCGCTTCAGAAATTGCCTCCAGTACAACTGAAAAGCAATGAGCTACAACGCCATGTAGCGCATTTTTCCATCTGAATAGCCCTACAAGGTCAAATATAGGATCCTTTAATGGTCAGAATTTGCTACTGAACCATCCTCTCTCATCTCCTACACTCCCTCTGCATTCCTGTACAGTAACAGTGCAAAGCATGGTAAAAAA
The DNA here is from genome assembly GCA_013399895.1 of Serilophus lunatus. Classification (NCBI taxonomy): domain Eukaryota; kingdom Metazoa; phylum Chordata; class Aves; order Passeriformes; family Eurylaimidae; genus Serilophus; species Serilophus lunatus. The sequence goes on from VXBA01005482.1 coordinate 435,525, forward strand.
GAATGCATCCAGCGAACTATCTATGCACTCACTGAAACAGAGAGGGACATGAAGAGCTAGACCTGTCTCAGCTGAATACAACATCGAGAAAAGAAAATTTCTGTATGAAGTTCAGGAAAGACATCCAGCTTCTCCCACAATATAGTGAAAACTAGCTCCTAGATCAGCTTAAGCTGATGGGATACGTGAAAATCAGAAATGGTCCGAGTCAACCAACAGGTACATAGTTGCATTTGGCTCTTACTTCAGGAGCCTGCACATATCAGTGGTGTGTAAAATCCAAGTGTGATTTTTTGGGAACTGAAGTAGAACAAAGTGTGTGTGCCTAATCCTTGAATTTGTTCTGCTTTGGACCCCCTCCCTGTGGCTCAATTCTGAGCAGTGAGTTTGAGTAGCATCAAGAAGATTGAGATAGAAGCTTGAAGGCTTCCCTCTTACCAGCTGAATCTGCTGCAGATGTTCTACCACTGGTCAAGTCCTCAGTATTAATTGACCGCAGATCTGTGTAGGACGGAGCAATGCTTGGGCTGCTGGTGTCCTCTGAGTTGGTTGTCCAGCTGCTCTCTGAGGCACGGGCTTGTCTTTCAGAAGAGGTGGAAGAGGGAGAAGTCCAGCTGGGTTCTTTTGATGCTGACACTGGTTGCAGAAAAGAGGTATCAGTTAGAGACATACAGGGGAATCTTCCAGAAGATCATGACTATTCCAAAGACATGCTAGACTAGTGTAGTGAGGCTCTGCAAATATAAATTCCAACATCTACAACAACATAGTTATAACAAACACAGAGTAACTTAAATAGTACCTGGTACTTTTACCCTCCAGCACTACTCAGCTGTCTGCCTTAGATCCCATAATGCTGGCAGGTGTATGCTTTCCTGTTGTTCAAGTATTGGAGAAGTTGTGACTTTTCAGGACAAGATTTCATGTTTCTGGCACTGCTGACAAAATCTGAATATATGTGTGGTCCAACACAGTGGAGTTATTTACAATACCACAGATTTTTTTGCAGTGATTTTATTATACTTAATTAAGCATTCCCTATCTTTGACACCCACTCAAATGCAGTCATCATCTCAGGAATGCTCCACATGGGAGGAGGAGTAAAAAAATAAACTGAAATTGACCTATTGATGTGCACTAGGAATGGCTTTTGATTCTGAACATGTGGGATGGAATGTCCCAATCTGAATATACTGCGTAACATTTCTGCTCGGTGTAGACCAAAATTGTTCTATTTAATTGCCAGACTTGGATGTCAAACAGTTAAGTCCTAGCTAATCACCATCCAGACTTCAGAAGCCAATCTTACATACCCAATGCTATTTTATACTTTTGGCTCTCAACGGCACTTGATATTTTGGAAGAAAATTGCAAATTAATGTTAAACAGGATTTATCTCTCTCTACTCCATCCAAGTGATGTGATGAGACACCTCCTTATTATGGAAACCTTGTTGTGTGCCTAGAGGGAGTATCCAAACAATGCTCCCGACTAGCCTCTTGAGACGTGTGAATTTATTTTACATCTCTGCCCTATCAGCCTCAGGCAAACAGGCACTGACATATTTAAATGTGTACAGCTGGGAGCTTATGTACTGAGTAGCTTCTGAGTAGAGTCATTCCTAAGGATGAGGAGCTGAAAGTCAGATTTGTTCCCTTATTGCACAGGTTGACAGTTGTTGTGTTAGAGACACAACCAAAACCTGGCACTTCTCTCTTCAGTAACTGCACACTGTGTTGTGCTTGAAGCTTGTAGAGCACACAGACATCTTCCACCTGTGACTGTTCTAGGTTCCCCAACATTAACCCTTGGAATCAGTAAAGGTGAACTTTCCCCTATGCTAAGCCAAAAGACTATCAGAAAGCAAGAAAAAGCAAAAGTAAACATCTGCACATGTTTAAGGTCCCTCTTGAGTTGGTCTTGCTGGTCTCCACATTCTTGGAATTGCTGAAGCCAAATTCCTAAATAAGATAGGACTTTCTTGTAAAAGTTTTGAATGGTCTTTAGCGCCATCAGATGCAGAGTCACAGCCTTTCTGTTGAAGGAATTTCTCAGAAATCTGTTTATTTTGAAAGACTATCCCTAAAATGCAAGAACGATCCCTAAAATGCAAATTCTGTAGCACATGTTGGATACTGAATATTTACACATTGTTTCCCAAAATTAAAAATTTTTCCTTCCATATGCATTTTACTTTTCTTGACATGTTTCTTCTTAATACAATTGTTAGACCATAAATACACAGGTGTACCTTGAAGGATTCATTCCTCTGATGTTTTGAGGACCTATTCCTCAATCCCAACAGTGTACTACAATAAACCTTGTTAGCATCATTTCCTTTTCTATCAAATAGGACTTCAGATTTTTCTGATTTTAGGACAGCATCACAGTTGGTCTAGATTCCAGCTGCTGATCTTGTGTTACATGTACTGCCTATTTTCAGACAGAACAGCACAAAGTAGTTAAGCTTTGATTTGCCTTACTCTTGGATAGCCTCTCAAGGGACATGGTAGGAGTCCAAGCTACGTGAGCCATTTAAAACTAGACAAAACTCTTGGGAAGAAGAGGGGGTGGCTCTGTGTGAGTTTGTAGGATGGATGATGTAACAGATCTTGCTCTATTCTAATTTTAGTGCTCTGATGAATACCTCCTTGAATTGAAGAGTGCATCTAACACTGATAGAATATAAGATTGTGAGCTGGAGACCCATTGTGTAACAAATGCAAATGTTTTGTCACCTGCTGTCTATGATCATTTGCAGATTATGTAACATTTGTGATAGGAACATTCGTGTGAGCCTAAAAATCTCATTTTTTACTTTAGAAGTATCAGTTTGACAAGTCTGACTAGCCTGATAATAACATAACATTCAAATTTCTTTTCCCCCAGCTGAAGGAAAACAGGGAAGAGGGCACCACAACACATAACTTCTGTGATTAAATATTTCTGTAGCCTCACCCAAGAGTTTTTGCTTCTCAGGGAGAAATTCACATGATTTGGCAGCTGTCAGTTAACTGCATAAATCTAAAATGCAGAAATATTTTGAAAGAAACATTTTGCTTAGTATTTACTCTTTCTTGTCCTGGTAGAATGAAGGTTTACAAGAACATCCTAAACAGAGATGCTTTTCACTGTGAGGCTTACCGTGGGTGCTTTTCATTTCTGTATCTCAGGTTTTGACCTTTCTTCTCACTTTTCAAATTCTTCATCTGCTTGTTCAGCCCTGTTTCTTGCTATCAGGTCCCCCAACAATGTCTTAGCTTTTTCCAGGACAACAAGGGTCCAGCATTAGCCTTGGTTTTCTTTTAAAGCTCCTATAGGATAACCACTACATTTCAGTGGTCCTCATACTGCTTTTTTTTTTAGACTGTGAGCACTTTGGGACAAACATTTGCTTTTGAGGGAACCTGTGAAAAAATACTGTAGCGCTAAAGTCAAGCTCCTAGGACCCATCCTCTCAGCTCTCACAGCACTCTGGAAATCCCACTTTGCAAGACCTTTTCAAAATGTGTTTCCAAGCAGCCTGGCTATCAGCCTGGGTAATAATCTAGTCAGCTGAGCAGCTGCTTGAGCATGGACAGACAGATAGACAATTTCCTGACAGTGCTGGAGCTCTGACAGGGACATAACCAGGGGTGGTGAGTCTTTAGGACATTGCTCTTCACAGCTGCCTGCACAGGAAGCAGATTTCAAATGTCTCCGTCCTTCTCACACCGATCCTTCTGTTCAGACTTGGCCTTTATACACTCCTCCCCTCCCCCCCGGGTATTTGCTATTGTTCTTATGCAGACTGTTTGCTACTGGAAATGAATAATTGCTGTCACCACAGGCTTTCCACTGAGCATATCAGCGTATGGAGGGTGTAATGCAAAGTCTCCAGCTTTGCTGCTGTCCATAGAAAACAGACGTGATCTGCAGATTAATTGAGAACAATTAGGCTGAAGTTTATCCTACCTCTTGCTGTCAGAGTAGAGGGCCAGAAACAAAGAGCTGTCGTCTGTTCTGGCCCATGATCTTCTCTTTAGAGGCTGCCAGCTGCACTGGTCTGGCCATTTATAAATACAGGGTCCAGAATAAAAGTGGGACCAGCATATAAATAAGGATTTTAAAATATCCTTAGGAAACCCCCTTAGGGTTCCTATATAGTTCATAGAATAGCCTTTCATGCAAGAATTACATGGAGCACATTCTGATCTGACTGCTAGAGGAACCACCTTCCTCCATGAATCTCAGGCAGATGCCAAAAGTCAGTATGTAAATATCCTCCCTCAGTGACATGGATCACTTAGGACAAGCTTCTACAAGGCCACAAATGAGTGCCATCTTCAAAACCACAATGCTTTTGGAAAGTCTTTTCTAATTTCCTCATTGATATCCTAGACCTCTACCTACAGTCTAGTATCCCCTGCATTTGAAAACAAAAACCAAGAGGCAGTGCCTTTACTAAGCACTTAAGACTGGGACACGTCCCTAAAAGGCGTGAAATCAAGCCATACATCACAAAATTAGTTTTATGGAAGTCTCTTATGACTAGCTTTATTTAGCTCAGGTAAAGATTTTTTTTTCATTTAAGAAGGTGAATTCATCAGTTTTTCAGTTAACAAGAATATAGCAACATTAGGAAGGAGCTACAGTGTCAGAGCAACCAATTGAAAAAGTATGTGGCTGTAAGAGTAAGCATAAGCCTCACTTAACCACGAAACTAGAGAGAGGTAGAGCACCTCAGTTTTAGAGATCCACACTCATGGTATAAATGCTGTTCCTTCTCTCCACATCACCGGGATCATTAAGAACCATCAAATACATATAAAAATAAAAAAGTCAGAGAAACTTCCTTCTGCATGAAGACTCCTCACTTCTCCTGCACAAAGGTCTAAAACCACTATCTCAAATGGACTAGTCTCTCAAAAGAGCAGATGGAAAACCAGATGGAGTTTACCCAAAGCCCAACCCAAAGTTGACAATCCAAGTTTTCTAACAGTAGTATTATTCATGTCACAGGGAATATCTGATGGGCTCAGTGAGCCGAGTAAAGCTATAACTTATTGAACTTCTTTAACAACTAGCAGTTACAAAGTGGAATTATTAAGAGAAAATATCAATTTTAACATGAAAAAGTAAACTATTTTCTTAGGCAATTACTCCACAACCTCATCCAAGGAAGGAGAGAAGGCTGTTCATACATAAAAGCCAGAAGCTCATATAGCCATAACAGTTGGCCTAAGCTGATGAGGCAAGGCAGAGGCTTTGCATGCATATTTGAAGTATATCAGAAAGAACTGTTACATTTGAAGAAAAGTGCATACAGTGCTGGAATTAGGGTAAACTTCTGTTGTCTTTGTAATTCTCCAGCTGCTAAATCATAGCATCAAGACAGTAGAAACTACTGATGGGCACTGGCACAATAGCTCAACTGGCAAAAATTGTATGGGGACTATGAGCAGATGAAGACTATGACCAGAGAGGACAGTGATCACCATTTTTTCAGTTCCAGATTACAGAGGCAGACATGGATCGGTTTTAGATGGCTGCTGATACCTCTACATAAGAAATTTTACTACTGAAAACATTTTTATGCTGTTTCCCCATTCATGCATTTTGGCAATCTCCAAGACTTAGTAAAGACACAAATGTAGTGAATGACAGACTGCTTTCATTTTCCTTATATAAAGAAAATATTGCTAGTTCAGCGTAGAACAATAGTATGAGCCCTTTTTGAAAGTCTGATAACATTATTTGTGTTAAAATACAAATCAAACTAGCCAAAGGTCAACCTTTGAGAAACCAAAGAGGAAGGGAAAATTCTCATAAGCTCTTAGTGTATTTTGTTATCTTACTGGAATGGACCTTTTCATTACTTTTGCCTCACCTGTTTGAGGGTGGGTCGATGAAGCACTAGTCCACGGTGTGTCTTCAAACTGAACCCAAGCACTGATGGATGATGACAGATCATGGTTACCAAGCACAGTAGAATCCATCTTGGGTTGGTCAGCTGCCTTCTCCAGATCTGTGAAGAAAAGGTCTTGAAATTCTCCATCTGCATTTTGGTTCTCTTCTGGGGAGATGTCTGAGGAATTAAAACATTTCTCTAGAGGCTCCTCCGTGCTACCTAAAATAGAGACAACGTAGAAAGATTGGCAGGACTCACCATTACTTCACTGTTTTTTATTGAAATATCTAAAATTCGCTATTAACCGTAGAAAGTTCTCCTTCACTTAATGCAGTTTTTAGATTAACACTGGACATAGTTTTGCACTTGACTGTAATAGGTGGGATTTCCTCCATGGACAGTTAGATACTGCCTTGAATTTTGAAGAACAGATCTAAAACCTGTGATAGAGCTACATTAGATCATATTAGGAGAGTAATTTACCTTTGTGGCCCAAATTCTCTTATTACACAGTGGTAGCAGAAGATAATTTGACCTCTGCACATACTGCTACCATTAAGAAGGCAAGTGCATCAGTGCTAGATATATGACAGTAGTTGGTCTAATTCAAACAAAGAAAGTCTCACCAATTTAAAAGAAAATCAGAGACAGCTTACCTCGTGGGCTAACAGGGAGGAGCAGCTCATCACTGAAGGACACCCACTCAGACTGGTGGGAGGCAATGACACTAGTCAGAGATGTCATATTCGCAGCAGGATACTCATCTTCACTTGAGGATTATAAAGAGAAGGAAGCAGAACGGGAGAGGTACAGTGAAGATGAGCCAAGAGAGGGAAACATCTCCTTTGCACTTTCTTTTCAGATGCTGTTAAGATAAAAAAGAAGTAAATTACCTCTTTTAAAAAATTAAATGGGAGAAACTAGTGCCACCATTTCTTATAATATTCTAAACTAATTTATGTACCACAAGCACAGTACTGTCAAAGTACTCCCACATTTGAGAAAGGAATGTCACCTGTGTCTAGAGCAGGACAACCTGAGCAACAATTTGATTTAAAGCATCTGAGAGTCTTCAAACAACCTCATGTTAAAGCAGTCCATCATCAAAACCAATGATTTATTCCTTTACCCAAGGAGCCATGCCTTCATAATCCCAGCAAGATCAGAGATGAAGGATTCTCCCAGGTGTAGCAAATTATGATTATGATGTAACTTAATCCCCACTTAAAGACATCAACATGCCCTTGCTCATCTTGCTACTTACAATGTCTGATCCCTCTCAAGAGCAAGTAATAAGATGTATGTTTCATTATCAATAACAATTATGTAGCTGGTTCTGGAATCAGGATGAGTTGCCAATGATTCTTATCATGGTCTGGGTACAGAGAGATGCCCTCTCAGCTAGCTGTACTTTCGACTCTGCTGATTAACTGGAGCACAATGTGAACATTTTAATTTCAAAAACCATTTAAACCATTTTAGATCTTGTCTGGAGTTAAGCATGACTTTGCTGTGGCAACTTAATTTAGTATGCAATGGTATATACCCCACACAGATCTGGGAATCAGCTGATGGAGTGAAAGACCGCAAAGTGCTCTGGTTGTTGGCTAGTAACTGGGAGGATCAGGTCCAGAGACATAAATTTTTTCAGACGAACACTCATGGCCACCTCAGATTTGCAAACCTCTTCAAAACTCTCAAAGGACTCCTCCTAAGCAAGCCCAATTCTGTCCCCAATTAGCTCAAGCATTAAAGCTCTTGTTGCCATGGTATTCAAGTACTTGGAAATACCGAAACTCAGCCTTGGCTATTTTAAAGAGCCTTAAGCAGCATCTCTTGGCCTGTTGTCTCTCCCCTAACTAAAGAGTTTTTAAGAGTGAAACTTCATATTAGAGTACAAGAACAGATACTTCACTGACACTTCTCTTTACCGTACATTAGCAACATTTAAGTCCAAAAAGCAGACTGATATTTAAATGCATTTAATTTTTAAGCATTTTCTGAATTAAGCAGATTATTAAATAGCTTCCAATATGTTTATTCTCCTCGGGGCCACAAAGTAATTTGTCTGCTGAATGCAGATCAGCAGTCAAGAAAGAGCTGAAAACTTCAAAAGTTTGGAAGTCACAAACTTGCCTGACACCTAGAAAGAATTCATGAATCCATGCTCATTATCTGAAGATGAATCTTTTCAAGCAGAATTGAACACAAAATGTAGTTTCTTGCAACCACAAAAAAGGATTTCTAGAGACAATTGTGATAGTTAAGTGCAATTTGCCATAAGACTGATCCTCTCACTATAGACTTTCCAGAGCCTATGGTGCCCTGAGCAGCCACCCATCATGTTTTTCCCTTGTCACACAACAAATTCCCTACTGTGGGAGGAACAGTGGCACTTGAGTTCCAACTCCTTTTCCTCCACTCCTATGGCAGGCCACTTGTCTTCAAGAATTGTGGGCAGATATGTTTGCCTGCCTTGAACAACATCCATTTTGGGTGCTGTTAATAGAAACTACAAAGCTAAACATAGAGGCATGCTAAGAGAAAAAACTAATCAGATGTTTAGGGTCACTTGGACGCCATATGAGGGAAGGAGAGGATGACCTTGGCATCTTGTTTTCCTCGTGTGACCAATTAAGCTGTTTGTTTTGGGCTTGTTTAAATATCTGTAACTAAGTCTTCTTTTCCCAAACAACTGGATGCTGACCTCTCCTTTCTCCTGGAAAAGTTCTGACAGAAGCATGAAGTGGCAGGAAATTAAAAAAGAAAACAGTTTATCTTGCCCTTGATGCACAGAGACTGCAGTAGAGCTCTTTTTTTTTTATTTTTTAAATTTCAAGGGGAAAAAGTTATGAAAGGAGGCAAGAAAATGGACTGTTTCAGCTATGGAGCACAATATTGCTATTTTAAGATGGATTTCCTCTAGTACCCTACCGTCCTGTGAAAAGGATAGTTCTTAAAATCCCCTTGATATCAGCCAGCAAAACTAGCACTTTAAAATGGATAGTGAGCACTATGAACCTAGAAAAGCATTAGAATACTGTGCATTGCAGGCTGAACAACTTCCCTATGACTGGAATTTTCTACAGACTTCACCATTTGTTAAATAAAAGAGATTGTGTTGAATTATCAGGGTTCTCACACCTTTCAGATAAGCAGCCTAAAAGAAAGAAAAGGCAGTCTGAGTAGCTAATAACTTCAAAGTTACTCAGAATTAAGGGATTTTGAGGATGCAAATGTTAGGATTAAAACAAAAAAATATGAAAAAAAAAGAATTTTGCATTCTTTCAACATTCACAAAAACCCCTCAATCCAACCTCTCGACTACAGAATTATGAATCATGTACAGCTAATTCCAGTGCAGACTATCTAGAAAAAACGCAACTTCATCCACAAATTATTTTTCACCCTTCTTCACTCTCCAAAATCTCCTTTAAAGAAAGAATTAAGACAACCTCAGTGTGAATGAAGCAGCCTCAGCCACTGTGCATTCAGTTAACACAATGATGTTGCAATTTGCAGAACTGCTACGGAGGTACCAGAGGAACCATTTGACACTGTGGGTAAACCTGAATCCTCCCTGTAGCAAATCAATCAGCACCCAGTATTTAAACACTGCAGTGAGTACTCTGCAAGTGAGTTTTGGAGTGTTTCTTTCTGTCCTTCAGACTGCCCAAACATCTATGGTTACTCATAGAGAAATGAATTTTGGAACCTACAAGGACTTATATAATAAATGAATCCTTTAAACTCCAAGTGAATTGCAGTAAAAGCAAAAGTTTATGCTGCATAGTCCCCCCAAAAAAAAGCAGATGGAAACACATCTCTTGGAAAAAAATATTACCAGGCTAGGCCAGAATTATTTCTTTCTACATCTAGATTGTTACTTCTGGATTTGCTTTAGTATGTTCATTAAACTTTTGGCGCTGAGCTGGTTAAAAAAAAAGTAAATTAATTTATCAGATTTTTGGTAAAAACACTGTAAACCAGAAGTTTGTTTGGTTGTTACTATTATACAGTACATACAAGGTAAAGAAGATGTTATACCTGCTGACCCCAATGATTCTTACCATCAATTCCAAGACAGTGATTTGACCATGAGGCAAACAAAAAAAAAAAACATTTAAGAAGCTGAAATTTCTGGTTCTGATGTCCCTTTTTCACATTACAGTTTCACAGTGGTACATGTAAATCTGAGTGACAAGTAGGTGACAGTTATTTCCAGTTCTCCAAAGAGTAGGGATCATAGAGCTGCAACAAAACTCCTTGCCTCTTTAGTCCTCCTAGTGTTTTGATCAACCACATTACATAATCCTTTCTTAAAATTGAAGAAGGTTCATTCTAAAATGACAAAACTGCTTTGACAATTCATTTCAAAACTATGTAAATTCAGAGTTTATAGCCATTTCTTCTTGTGACATGATATTCGTCCTTTTGTACAACTCCACTCTAGCAACAGAGTCCTTCTCTCTTTATCTTGCTAAGTCAACAACATGTATTTGAGAAAGACATAATTATCCTGTGCCAGAAGTCTTATATCCACCTTGTACAATGAGCCCTCACTTTAGGTGGGACCTTTACACACAGTGTGAGTACAAACACCAACAGTACTAATGGTTTGTGGTGCTATTGAGGTGTAGAAATATCAGAAGTGTCTGTAACTAACGGAATTCAGAAGTATCTGTAATTGAATAGTGTTTTTGTAAACATACCATTCCAAATATTTAATTATTCACATGTTTGAACAGCGAAGTCAAACATTGTTTCTCAGTAGATTTCAACTCTGGTTAAAAGAAACAGCTAAGTACAGTTAATAATTTTAAGTACTAGAGGTCATTTTTCCAATTGCTCCAAGTTACATCCGTATGATGCACACTGCAGTAGGCTTTCTGACCACTACCCAGAGTTCCTAGGTTACACTTACATAAAAAAACAGAAAGAGAAAAAAATCATAATAAAAAGATTGAGAAATAAATTCAGTTGTTTGCTTGGGGGTTTTTCCAAAGGTAGTATCAATAGCAAACTTGTGCTAATTGTAGACTTTCTTCGCCTTACACAGCAGCATCACTTAAAAAAAATCCTGTAATCTGTACAGTGACACTGTTTTTCTTGCTTATATATTCCCTTACAGTCCCAGGAACTGAAACACTAACTGGTTACTGTAGTTTGCATTTGGTTACTGCAGGAGATCATGGAAGGGAAAACAACTAGACAAGCTGATAAATTCCATGTAGCAGAAAAAGAAACTAAGCCAAAGGGACAGTAAAAAAGGAAAGACTCTGACCATGGCTTTTGTTGTAATAATCAAGCTTCACTACCACCAGGAAAGCCTCAAGGAAAAATAAGTAATTTTATCTTGACCACATGTTTGGCAAACTTGTACAGACAAAACAATTCTAGTAGCATGAACTGAAGAATGATTGCTGCCTTGGGCAAATTTCCAAACAAAAGAGAGCTCATGGCTCTTCCTCTCAACTTGGCCTGTAACAAGAACTGACCATCAGCACATCATGATCTGAATAGTAAACAAACTCCAAACTGGGACTCTGTTCTAAGCATCAAAAGAAAGTTCCAAGTATTTCAAGGTGCCACAGCATAAACAAAAGCTAGAGACAAACAACAGGGAAAAAACTCCAACAAACCACAAAAAAAACAACTCAAAACTGAAGAAACCCAATGAAGTAAAGGAACTGGATTTGAATATTATTCCTACTGAAAAAAATAATTCTACCTGTCTCTGCCTAAATGCCTGAGGTGAGATTACATTATGAATGACACAGATGATGACAGGAATAAAGTCATATTTGGTCGACTACTGTATTTTGAATATTGACAATATTTTCTCCATGTCTACAGCTCCTTTAGCTTATAAATTGCCCTGAGAAAATCTCTAGCAAAACTCAGTTTTAGATTTTACATTAGTTTTCCTTACTCTGATTCATAAATGTTATCACATGAGCTCCATAATGTAGCTTAAGAATCTCAGTCACTACCTGGTGCATGCAACACTTATTTACATGAAAGCTTTCAGTATGAAAGGAAGAACTAGGACTCAAATGGAGCCAAATGGACATGCCTTGTGAACGCCCCACAGCCTCTTTGGAAGAAAGGATAGCTTTGCCCATTGTGAATGACATCTAAATGAACGGTATGAAGAGCCTTGACAGTGCTCAGTCCACAGAGTCTGGGCAAATCCAATTTGTGCCATTACAAGGGAGGTCATTACTACTCTCCTGGCAATTTTAGACAGAGATGGAGTGATGCAGAGTGTGATACTGAAGATGAGTACATTGAATGGCAGAAAAGCAGATAGGGGATCTCCTTGAGCACAGAATCCAGTGCAGGCACAATAATTTATGACCATATCCAATAAATACGAAGGGGTCTGCCTAAATCCACACTGCAAGTCAGTGGCAGAAGCAATGTTAAAGCCAAGGTGACCTGGAATGCCCTTATTTTCTTCACAAGAACACAACCCCCATTTATAAAACCATATCCCACAAACACACCCCCCAGCTTTTCTGGAAGCTCACATTTCAGTAAGAGAAGAGAGCCGGTAGGAGATGCTTTGGCAAGAAAGTCATAAGCATCTCCCTCAGGAATATTTGCATCAAGGTTAACGTCTGACAAGTCAACAGCTGCTGTTTTCTCTCCACCAAATTTTATCTGCCACAGAAGCTCCTCTGCTTTCCACAGAGAAAGAGAAAATACCCAAGATGTTCTCTTGCAGGCATTACCAGGATATTTACGCAGTTCAGAAGGCAATGATGTTTCCCCTCTGCCAAGCCCATGCCTTAGAAATACTTCATGGGTTCTGGATGCCTCATAATGAGAGACAGACATTCAAAACCTGATACTGGCGGAAAATTGTACAATCTTCCCTATTACTTGTACTCCTAAAAACCTGAGAAATACAGAAAGACAGCAGAGAAGAGTAGCAATACAAAAAAAGAATAGGATTTTTTTTTTGACAGTTAGAGGTAATATCTAACAAAAACCAAAGGAGAATTCCAGACAGAATACTTGACAGTGATAGTTCACATCCCCAGTCACATTGGAAAAGTAGAAGTTCTACATTTCAGGAATTTCAGATTAACTCTCTGTGGGTACATGAAGCATTCAAAGTGTAATTGAAGCCTCCAGTCATGTAATTGCATAGAAACTTGAAGGATAATTTCCCAAACTCCCAGCCTTTCAACTCAAACTAGAATCTGAGACAAAAATCAGTCAAATGCTTCTCTTGCCACATAGAGTAACAGTGCATTAAAACTAGACTGGGACAAGATCACAGGAAAGAGGCAATGTGCCAATTTGTTTAGCAGAATATTTTCTCACATCTGGGATTTTTTCTTCCCAGTCGGTATTGCACAAATACGAGAAAAAACCCACTAATTTAAGGGTTTTCTTCCCAAAGGCTAGACTAATTCAGATCAGGTTTTACTTTGTTCAACAAAATTCTGTTGGTAATTACAGCAGGCAAGAAGGCGGCTAAATGCAGTAAGGGAGAAGATGTTTGTGGAGGTTGGTCCTTAGGAGATGGAGGGTGCATGTTCCTTACCACTCTTTCTTGTTTTCTCAAGGCTTCCACAAGGCAGAACTTCAAAGCAGCACCCCGATCCCAGACTTCCACACCTGCCCATTATATGTCACACAAATTTTTCTTTGCTTCAGGATGGAGAATTTGCAGTAGTCACAACTATTGCACAACACAATGCTATAATAATTGATGTCCCAATCCATAGTATGTGGAGAGAACTGGGTTTAAAAACTGATGTCTTCTTCCAAACCTAAAAAAAGGTGAATCATACAAGGAAAATGTTTTTCAAAAGAAAATTCCCACTGAGCAACCTGGTTTGCCCATCTGGTATTGATGCTTTCATATGTTCTTGTTTAAACTCTGCACAGACAAGTTAACCAGATGTATTCCATGTACCAAATCCTCCAAAAGCTACTGTACTTTGCTTGCTGTTGTCATGATTATCAAAGTGTGTTTTTAAGTTATCTCACTAATGCAAAATATATGTTCTATAATTAATCGCTCTTGAAGTACTATGTCATTGCAGCCTGCTATCACTGAAGACAGCCATGAAGATGTGAACATAGATCACAAAGTCCTCTTTACCTGTCCTTCTCCTAAACTGGGACTAATGACAAAAGAATCAGGGAAGCAAGTAGGTGATCATAAATTTACTGGAATACTGTGCTAGATGATAAATACTCCTAGAAAACACACATCCTGGCTTGCACAAAATGCCATCCTGTTCTGACAGATACTAACATTCCAGGACTGCCTATATGGATTGCAACAAATTAAAGATTTTCAAATATTCGTTGTACAACTAAAAAACTGATTCTGCTTCCATGACTAAAATGAGAGCCAGCAGAATTCTTCCAGTACCTCAGGTTTCAATTGCACAAATGAAATCAGGCCTTTATTTTCTGAATTACTACTAAGTTAGTGCTAGTTATTTTGACTAAGAAAGCTGGGGAAAGCAAGCAAGCAAGCAAGCAACCAAGAAGTCAAGCCCTCAAACACTAGCCACATTCAAGACAAGGGAGAAACTGAATTCTGTAGGCAGAGATGTTCACTGGAGGCACATTGCCTAGAGAGAGGATGAGCATTGATCAAGCTGAGTTATGAGCATGCACAGAAGGGAAAAACAGATTCAGAGTGAGAGAAAAACACAGAATCCAACTGTGCAAGCATCAGAAAGACAAGGACTATTGAGGAAGTGATGCAGCCTGAATGAAAGCAAAGTTTTCTTGTGCTGAATGTTGGCTGGAAAGGGAGATTAGGAATACTGAGCAAAAAGTCATCTTCTGTTCAAACCTTCTCTGTATTTCCATATAACTAACAACTATTTATATATAAGTAATTTTTATATAACTGTACTTCTATGTAACAACTTTTATAACTTCTAATCTGTTTCAGCAGCACCCTCCCAATGAGAAGAGTACAAAAAGGGATTTTCATCATAAAGGAGATCCTTTTTATTGCTACAAATAAAGGCAACATTAAAACGTGAAGTTGTCTCCCAGTTTAAGGAAGTCCTGCTCGATTATTTAAAGCCAGATAAAAAACAATACTTTGGAAGTGGTATCACACAGAACAACCTACCCCTGGCAGAAAATTCTTTTGATGATCCAACCGGTCCTTCCTCATTTCCAGTGTCTGGAGAGTCAATTGAGATTATGCAATTTAGTGTGTTGCCAGGACACTGCAGCCCTTCCAGGCAACCCACAAATATCACATTTGTTGTCACTCTCTATTTTAGGCACCCTAAACATAGGTTCATTAGACTTAATGGTGCTGTTCCTTTAGTGTGGCTACTCCAGTTTCAAGAGAATGAAAAACAACTCCAGAAAAAAAAAAGCCTGTGCAAAGACTGAATTTATAGGCACTCAGTATTCCATATAATGTTATCAAAAACATAATTGAAGTAGAAACAATGTTCTTGAAAAGTCAAATTCATAAACAGGATAAAATAGTATGTTTGAAATGGCATTGTCTAACGTTTTTGTGTAATTTTTGTCTAATTTTTTTTTAAACTGTCAAAACATAAGATTACATGGTATTTTAGCATGATGTACAACACAGGGTATGAGAAAATGCTTTATTTTTTGTTACTTGGTTTTACAGAGGTTTTGGTTTGTTTTGGTTTTTACTAACACACATTAATAAGTGGTACTTTATAGCACTACCCCTATGATAGTGCCTGTGAGACAGTTGGCAACGTTGTACATTCCAAAAGAGGAATCCAAGATACCTTGCCATCTATCTAGAAGAGATCATGTAAGTGATGCAGTGGTGAATGGTGAGAAGCAGTCCTCTGTTGCATATGTAGGGAGCAAATCACTTGTATTTTATTATACTGGGTATTTTGCTGAGGAAGCTACAAAGGGGAGCCACTGCAAACCTAATATAAACAGCAGGAAGAAGGGCCAGTTGCACCTCATGCTCAGGGGCATAAAATAATTAACATCAACATTATTGTATGGCTTCCATGAGATGCTCATATTTTAACCTGACACAAATGCCTAGTTACAAAGCATTCAGGATATTGAAAAAATGTGTAGTATTATACATTAAAATTCATATGGACAATGGATAAATCACCCAATGGTTGGGACATGATTGTTAAAGTAAACTGTCAAAACTGGAACAGCAGGAAGCACTGCATATTGGGTACACAACAGACACCCTGGGGAAGATCCCTGCAGACTAAACTGTTTGCTGGGGTAGCCTCTGCAGTGGCACTTCCCTGTATGCCTGACTTGAATCAGTGGGATGCAAGTTCTATAGGTGTGTGTACTTGCACACGCTATGCAGAACCAAAACTAAACAAACTGCTATTTACAGCTGCATGGGAAAAAAAGTTCTCCAGTTTTCAGAGAGAAATAGGAATGTGAAGCAATCTTTCAAAATTCCATGTTTTAAGGATATAGAATAATTTAGCTGGCTACATGAAATTGATACGAGAAAAAAAGGAAAAATTAGAAGGGAAAAGGAAGGGGGAAAAAGCTAGACATTCTATTATTCTTTCCTTCTCAAAAAACTGATGCTTCAGACTCAAATAGCTGACGTTTATTTCATCATTAAATCATGGAATCGTAGAATGTTAAGGCCTGGAAGGGACACCTTAAAGATCATCTTGTCCCAAGACTTTGCCACGGGCAGGGACATCTTATCCAACTTGGCCTTGAACACTGCCAGGCTGGGGAATCCACAATGTCCCTGGGCAACCTCTTCCAGCGTCTCACCAGCAAAACATTTCTTCCTTATAGCTAACCTGAACTTCCTGTCTTTCAGTTTGTACCCATTGCTCCTTGTCCTATTACTAGGATTCCTAAAGAAGATGAAATGTAAAGTTTAACTGCAGCAGGTGAGCAGCCATTCCACATAGCTAGAAGTAAGCATGCTCTACTTCTCCATTACACATGTGGAAATTCACAGGGTAAGATGGAAGTCACATGGTAAGACAAATGAAGTCATGAACATATTCCAGCTCTCAACTGCACTTGGGTAAAGCAGTGTCTTGCCTCCCAAATTGTTGACAAGAATTCAATTCATGTTACATCTCTGGGTGCTGTCAGGTATTGTGTAACTCTTTTTTCTGGTTAATGCATGAACTCTTTTGTGTTATCTAAGTGCTTTAGTAGAGCAAAAGTGTAAAAAAACCCCAACAAGACAAAAAAATCAAAAACCATCAAAGAATCCCCAAAGTTCCCTTCCCACCCAAGCCACCAGAAGTTTAAGACAGGGTTACTGTTGCCTTGAGTAAACTAGTCAGGAAAACCAAGCAGAAAGAACTTTATGAAGACTTCACTTACTTCATTGATCAAATTAATATAAAATACTGCAGACACAGAGATGGATGCTGGGCACTGAGCTCATGCCAGAAAGGCCCTTTTTCATCAAAAGATTTGTAATCTGAATATTCTTCCCTGTGTAACCCCTCTTAGGGTAACACTACCAGCACTGCTCTGTGTTTAACAGCATGGCTGCTTTCTAAATCTGCTCTGGAAATGAAAATAATGCATGTTGGGTCACCCCACCGCCCTATCCAGCCTCACACGGCCATAAGTGAATGCTATTGTGAGCTAAGGAGCAGAATAACATGTCTCAGTAGCACAGCACTATGATATGTGGAAATACCAGTTCACAGCAATGTTAATACAGCATTTCATCTCTCCTGTCAGTGCTGGGGAAGCTGCATCTAGCTAACATTTTGCAAAGACTGCCACATCCAGTGGACAAGTTTTAGAAGTGGGATGCAGACAAGTAGATTTTAAAATATTTGAGGTATTCATCTCCCTCTTTCATAAAGCCACAGGCCACAAAGGGACTGGGACTCTCTGTTACCGAGACTCACAGCGTTGGAGTTGTGAATTTGGCACCAGCATAATTCGCACAAACAAAAGCATGTTAAAGTACTGAAAATTAGCAGAATTATAAAAACTTCAGGTTTTTATCAAGACAAACTTCCTGAAAAGAAGGAATTATCACTTGAAAGCCACTGCCTCTTTCAGTGTCACTGAAAAGCTAATGCAGATGTTTGGAGCTGCAGCTCCCAAAGGTTTGTGGCCACTCTCGATCAGCCTTAGCTCTAAGCTCATTCATATCCATACCCTGGATTGAACACAGGGAGAGTTTGCAATCTTTGCTGGGAAAAAAGTGAATGCTGGTGCCAAACTCTGAGCCCACATGTGGCGTTGTAAACTAAGATAGCTGCCTCCGTTCAGAGAGACCTGAACAACTGAATTGCAGAGGTCAGAGATGAGGAAAGCCCAAATGTGCCCAATCTATTCTACCTCAGTTTTATTCCCCTCAGTGACATTTGAGATTTTGGTAGTGAATACCCCCAAAAAAATCTATACAGCTATTAGCCGAGATCTTATTCCTCATGCTAAACTCACCTTGTAATTCAGGATGAATTTAGGAACACGCATTCGATGTTTCCACCACGTATAATTTTTATATATAGGATATAATTTTTATCCAGGTAAATACTTGGTCTGTGGTGAATGGAAAACAACATAGCAAGGATCAGAGAGAAAGGAGCATTTTTGTTGGAAAGATTCTGTCCTCAGGAGCAGCTAGCAATTAAACAGCAATTAATCATTAAACTTCATAGGCCAAATTCTTCCCTACAGCTATTCCATTGAAACTGCTTTATTAGAAAATAAACTGTCCTTGTGCTGTGGAGCTTGACCAGCTCTAGTTTCAGTTATGCATCTAGTAATACTTTTTCTCTTCAAAATTGCTGAGTGAAGTTTTTTCCATGCATTCCCATCACCCACACAACCACAAAACCACCATGAAGTTCAGCAAAATGGTACCTTCTGTTCACAAAAGGCTCCTGATTCAGATAGCAGAATTACTGTATCATATGCCCACCCTCATTTTCAAAAGTAAATTAAAGATAATTCTTTCATTTCATTTCACAGCTGGCAAACTCAAGAGCCCACAGAGAGAATTAGTTTCTATAAATGTTCATGTCTACAAATTCCAACTAAAATGTGGCCTGAAAGAGCATAATGAATTAAGCAACACAGCTCAGAAAAAAGACATTCTTTCTCTCCAGCACACCAGGCAGGTCTGCTGCCCTTGGACCAGGAGCTCCACTTTGAATCTCAGCTCTGGAGCACACTGGCTGCTCTTTGAATATTATGACAGTTTTGTACTACTAGAGCACCTTTGTAGGATCCTGAAGCATATGGGTCAGCTCTGCCCTCTGTTTCAACCTGAAGGAATTGTGTCGACACATTTAGTTTAGTTACCTTAATAAAGCGAGAAGAATCATGCTTCATTTAACTCCAGACATCCAGTTAGACATTTGAGATAGTCACCTGATGCTGTTTATAGTCAATAGAAGGAACACAGCACATCCAGAGGATCCTTCGCCTGATCTATTTTTGAATGAAGTGAATCCACCTCCAGCAAGACCACGGCAACTAACTTAGACTTGCATGCCTTTTTCACACCTAGGAGTACAAACCTCAAGAAAGTCTTACTCATATTTCTAGACATTTTGCTATAGTGGACTGACACACCTTAATATATCACTGATGAGAATTTTTTTCAATATTTTAGGAAACAGGAAACATTTCCAGTCAAAAAAATACTTATTGAAGGATTTTCAGGATGGATGAGTGCAAAAGCTCTGTAATTTTAAAGTTCCCTTCAAGAAACTTAATCTCCATAGAACTGACGTATAACAAACCTATACATTTCAATAACCTGCTTCCTTTAAGAGTATTTTTTACTAAATAAAGCACTGTTTGTTTCTATGGTTATCTAAGGGACACATTGTCCTCACACTGATGTCTTCTCAACGTTTTTATCATTGTGCTATGATGTTTATTCTTTCCCTTGTATTTTTTTCCTGTCAATATATACTAAAGGATTATGTTACATTAAGAAGTGGGCTGACAAGTTGGCCAAGAGGCTACATCGTACATTTATGATAATAAGCAGCATAAAACCTTACCAGTAGGAGCAGGGTGGTTGAGTGAAATACTTGGTATTAAGGGCATAGCTTTCACACTACTTTTTAGTGGCTTTTGCTTTCAAATATCTCCAAACTGATCCTATAAACTGAATTTGAATTAGCCCTTGGAGTACATTAAATGAGCTTCTCAGGTTGTTCTGACTCAGTTTTATCCCAAACAAAATCAGTAAACAGAAGCTCAGTAAATACAGGTGATCAGGACATCCATTTTAAAAGTGCATTCCTGCTTCAAGTAATGCACTCATGTATTTGCATTCACAATTTTTTCAGAAAAGAAGAAAATCTTTGAACGACGATGTGTGTCCCCTGGTATTTCTACAGGACTGTGTGTTTTTCAATCTCAATCTCTAAAATTTTACCCCACTGGCAATTGGGGAGGGGGGGAGGAGGACATTCCACACTGTTCACCTTATTTGAACACTTAAAAGACAGTGAAAATTGATCTCAGAAATCAATAGGGAACACATAATCAATCTTATCCATATAGACAGCTTTAGATGAATTTCTGGCCCTGTTTAAGGCCCTGGCAAAACTTTCACCACTAACAAGGAGCAAAGATTTAATCTCTAAAGTTTCCAGATATACGAGCTGAGTTGTAAGGCTTCTAGTTTCCTAAGACTCAAGTTCACGTGAGCATAATTACAGCTGTAGCCCCAAAGACAATGCATGTTCATACTCAACACATACAAAGGAAGGATTCCTTCCTCGAGGTCAGCCACTTGTTATTACATCCACTAGCAGAATTCCAAGCCTTTAAGAAAACATGCAGCACGTTAGACTCCAAAGAAAAAATGTAGTAAGAAATCTGAGGACAGAATAATCTGGTTTTGCCACGGAGTAAACTATCAATTTTATTTTTCTTCTGTAATGCAACTCACAGTTTAGACAAATTGCCCAAGAATTGCCTTCTGAAGGCTCTCCTTTTCCTAGCTGACTGCAGATTGAGTTTAAGTGATTATCTTAGACAAATCTAGCTTTTAGATGTTTTGTGTTAGAAGACTGCCATCACCTCCTAAATCCTTATAATTCTATAGCTCGTTTCCTTGTGATCTTTTCAGTTTTCCAACTTTCAAAGAGAAAGCTAACCCTGTTGCAAAGATGTCTCTTAATAGGACTTTTCAACAATTCAAAATCGATTCTGTTGGTTTATTGGTTAACATCAAGACAGGTGCTTTGCACAAAGCCTCAGTGCGGGGTTAAAAGCTGCATGAAGGAAGGGCACTACCAGGAGCCAAGTGTCAGAGCAGGGGAATCCATGTCCTTACCCATGCCACCTTGGAAACTGTCTCACTGACTGCAAAAGTCACAGCTTCTGCAATAAGGGCAACAGAAGCCCTGCAGAGCAAAACATCTTGAGAGATTTGTAACGCACACAGACACCATTTCTCATCTTCATTTGCTGATGCCAGACTTGAGAGAGCTGAAAATTAAGGACTCTATAAACATGATGTGTTTAGCCCACTCACAATATGGTTTTAACCCCCACACAGTCTGGATTTCTCAGCCAGGGAATGGTACCAGCTGCTAGATCTTAACAAGAGAGCTGGCAAGGGAGCACAAACTTGAGATGAGGAGTTGGCCACTCCTGAGATATAGCTGTTACCTTTTTACCTTGCATCCCTTGGACTGTAATCCAAACCAACCACACTACACCAAGTATTAACCATACCACTGATATAGTGAGGGATCCAAGGAACTCGAATTAAGGAACGATGTGCAATTAAAGAAAAAGCTATGCTGTTAAGTTCTTAATGATAACTCAGGATACAAATCATAAGGGAGTACAGCTATACAGTGCAACATGTGAGATGAAAAAAAATATGACCCTTTTCTCTTCCTGGTAAGTTTAATGGTCGTGCTCTTGATGACACTGATATTTTAAAAATAAATTAAAAGCCATAACTATAAAAGAGCAGAGATAACTAAAGTTGCCAGGTGTATTCCTATATCTAAAGAGAACAGTATGTTAGGTCTGCTAGGGAGTTACTGCTACTTGCTTTGTACTTGAGAGCTTCACAGGAATATAATGAAAAGCCTTTAATAGTACAAGAAAAGGTCAACTATTTACCTGACAAAAACATGATATAACAAATTAAATGTAATTCATAGCAAACACTGCTTTATGTTTTAATCAATTAAATCTGAAAATATATGGAGAAAACCTAGCCATTAGGAAGCTAAGTATTTAGTAAAGTCAGATGTGTTGCATAATCCTGCATAATACATCTCACAGAGATGGGGGAAACTGTTCTTCAAGCTTCTTTGTGATAATACAAACATCAAAAACATAAGCGTTTATCTGGACAACATTAAGGCAAAGTCCAGATCTCACTTGTCTGTGTAACACAAGGTATGTTTCTGTCATCTTGGCAGAGAAAAGAAAAAACAAAATCAGTCACATGCCAGAACCGGCAAACACAAGTAATTTGCACGCAATCTGTAGTTTGAAATTTACTTGCCCAGACTAGTAAGTTTGCAAAATGCACATTTCACAGAAGACAAAAATGATTCATAGCCAATTCACAAGTAAAGAAATGCCAATGTTTGCCAAATTTTTGCTTTGACAATACTAAAAAGTGCCCTCCAGCTAATACTGTGAACTTATCCTAAGGATATTTCCCAGCAAAAAGCACAACTAAAGTATGAGAAGATGTGAGCTGTAAAGCATTGCCTGATCTAGTCAAGCAGTCGAGCATTATTTTTAAACTTTTGTCTTTATGAAAAACTGAAGTCTCAGAAAAGATTAATCCATGGAGAAAAGAATAATCAGAGAAGATGAATCTGATAATCAACAAAATAATTAACAAAGATCAACAGAGGAAAGTAGAGCTGCAGTATAGAAAGAATATTTAACACATTAATTAGGCAAATGTGCAGGGAAGGGGCTTTCTGGTAATATATTAGCACAAACATTCACTTTGCACAGAAATACGTAATTTGAGCTTTTTTAACCTATAGTTTAGATAGTATATTCAAACATGACAACAGCAAGATGAGTGAGCGATTTTTCTTTGCCTTGCAATATCTTAACCACAGAAAAACATTTCAAAAAGCAGCACAATTCAGCGGACCCAAACAAGGAAAAATCCAAAACATGAGTAATTGCACAGAGCAGCTGAGGGGTAGGTGGATACAAGCGGCTTCCCCAGGCTGCTGCTAACGATCGTTAACCCTCCCGCAGCCGCCCATCACCCAGGGCAGCCCTCCCCGGGAGCCGCAGGGCTGCCCAGCACCTACAGTCTGCGCCGCGAACTGCCCGGGGGGAGGGCGCGAAGGACCGAAGGGAACAGGTAGAAACTCGGTCCAGATGGTCCCGCTGGGAGCGGTGCCACGAGCCCGGGAAGGGAAAGGGCTGGAGCGCGGAGGGGATCCACGGCTCCGCGCCGATGGGACCGAGGGGGCGGGCGGCGGCCTCATGCCCGCCAGCGGGGCCACCTGCCTTTGCTTTGGGACTCCTCAGCTCCAGCTTCTGATGTCCTCCGCCGGCGCTGCCCCGCCAGCCCCGACCCGGCGCGGTCCCCCCGCCCCGGCTGTCAGAAGGCACAGCACGGAGCGGCGGGCGGGCGGCCCCGGGCACGCAGCGCTCCCGGACCTACCGGCGGGCGCGGCGCTCCGCGGGGCCGCGCTGTGGGCGCACGCACACGAGCACACGGACACACACAGACACAGACGCGGCTCTCGGCGGCGGCGCGGCCCCNCCGCCCGCCCGCGGGGGCGCCGGGCCCGGGCCGAGCGCAGGTGGCGGCCGAGGGGCCCGGGCGGGCGGGTCCCACCTCGCGCCGGCCTTGATCCCTTCGAGTATCTCTTTTTAAACACGATGTGAAGTCAAAGGACTTTGCCATCTCCTCTGAGAGACGGGCAAAAATAAACATGAGCGCGCAAATAAAAAAAAATGTAGTGCAAACAAATCCTTCTGCTCGGGGTCATTCAACGGGCATGGTTAAACGCGCAAATTATTTGTAACTGGTGATTTTGGGCACCCACTTGTATTACCAGTTAACAGGCACCTCAGTTCTTTTGTTGGACCCTGATGAATTTCACGGAACAACAAATTTCCCCATATTACGTAGTAGTCGGGACTAATAAAGTCAATACAATGAACCAAAATGAACCAAATTACTTTTAAGCTGTTAAGCTGTATTACAAGCCTAATAACATCACTTGTATATTAATATTAATCTTATTTCTGCCTTTAAGGATTTGAGAGAGCAATGTGCAAATGGAAACGTCTTTATGGAGGCATTAATTTCTAACCCCTGTGCAATTTCAAGGCCGAAAGGAAAGTTACACGAAATGAACATGTGTGGCATCAGTACAAATGTGAGCACAGATGTGTGCATTTACATCCATTAGCAGATTCAGAGAATGACTGGAGAGCTGAGGGAGTACCAAGTCACCAAAGAGCTTCCTAGAAAATTGAACCTTGCAAGCTAAGAAATGTTAATGAATTTAACTAATTTGCATTAAACATTGTAATAACAGTAATGGGGACTGACTGTAAAAACCAAAATAAAATAAAATTTGGACAATCTTAAAAATCGTTAATTCACTCAGAGAAGAATGGAAATATAAACCACTGGGGAAATCTCAAACGTGAAGTACAAGATAACACAATTATAACCATCGATGTTTTGCTCGGCAGTTTTGCATGTCTGGTTCACCTGATTCTTTTGAAGTGGCTTTCAAACAGGGTCAGAGGTTTACTAATGGTTTATATAAGTGTGGAGATCCACATTACAAAGTACACGGCCACTCGAACAAAACCTCCAAGCCCCTGTAGCACAAGCAAGGGACAGCCTGTGTCCCAAAGCACTGACAGGAGTGCCAACTAGAGGTGGCTGGGAGAAAAAACACAGCTCAGCATGTTCCCAAACAGGACTAGCAGATGATGTTTTATCCAGCAGCGTAAAACGTTGATTGCTCCCAGACAAAGCCAGTCACACAGAGGATGTTTGGTTCCATGCACTGCCCACGGGCCCAAACGGGCTTAGGCTGGGAGACATACTAATTTGCATGTGTGGGAGGGCAACTACAACAAGGATATTGGATAGTTCTGCTCAGGTACAATCGGCATCTTTCTTCCTTCTCAGGATTGTTTTATGAGCCACAAAAAAATAGAGGTTAGTTTTCCAATTTTTTCACTTCATCTTCGCCATCTTTAATAAATCCAGGATCAAGAATAACACCATTGACCTCTGATGTACTGTCCTGTGAGAGATTCTGGCTAGAAGATGACTTTAAGGCCATCAGTCCTTTCCTGATCTTGGTCAAGTCTTGAACCCCATTTCTTCTTTCGCTTTTTTTCCTTGTTTGTTTTCTAAATAAAAGAAGGAGCCATTACAGAGTAACTTCACAACAGTACTATGAACACATAGTTACAAAGGCAGTTACAAATGCTGTTGCAGACAGACTAACAATGCCAGTGATTACCATATCTTGCATTGTCAAAGCTCACAGCATGAAATGTGATCAATCAGATGGTATTTAAAACTCAGCCTCAGAAATATGTTTTCCATCTTTGCAGTCCTTTTCACCCCAGTGCAAGTTTACTGATAGCCTTTAGATGGTTTAAAGGGTGAGGAAAGGGATGTTTCCTCATTAAAAAAAATTATTAAAGGAAAAAGGTTTTTATTGAATAAACATATTATGAATATATATAAATATAATATTTTTAGCACTTTTTCCTCTTTTATGCATATTATCAGGTTTAAGCTCTAACATCTAACATAAATTGCTTTTTCTGATATTAAGTACATTGAAGTTCCTGTATTGAACATCCTCTTAAAATGCTTTCCTGAGTCTTCTCAGAGTCAAAACCACAGAAAACACTTTTGGTCAGCCCTGCAGTGGTCAGGCACTTGAACTTGATGGTCATTATAAGTCCTTTTCACTGAAATATTCTATTATATCAGAGAATCAAGCCCAAAATTACTCCATTTAAATAATTATACATTCAATTTCTGTTTGAACACTGCTGTTCCTGCAATACAAAGAAAAGTTGTAATATACTTGAATGTTTATTCCCCACCAAAGGATGGAGGGGGGGTGGTGCGGGGAGGGGGGGAAATCAAGCACATTACAGAGAGTGTGATTTGCCTACTTCATAGGAGTTTTGAAGAACAAAGATTATATCCTTCCATTTTCTAGAATATGACAATTCTGCATATTAACTATAAATTACAGCATTCTATTGTAGGTATTCTGACTGATGTTGAAAAATGTATTTTTGAAAAGATTCAAGAGGGTTAGCACATATGCTGAGTAACTAAAGGCTAGAATGATCCAAATTCTAATTTATTTTGAATATACACATGGCCTGACTTTTTGTGCTCTCAACTTGACAGATAACTAGGGTTTTTAATGTGAATATTTCATTATAAAGATATTAATAATTCATTACATCTTGGGAAATTATGCTATTTTATTCCACTGTAAAACAACAGTTCTCATGCAAGCTTTACTGCAGATTTAATTGAATTCATCAGTTAACAGAATTCAATATATTTCATCATACTAAATGAAGTGAGGTGGTGTGACTTAACCCTTAGTAGTATGCCAACAGAGGCTCAATTCAGAAGCGTACAGAAGCACTTTAAGAATTTTTACTTATCTGGACCTACTTCCATGATTATGACTGTACTTCACGTATTTCTTTATACACAAAGCACAGTCTCACATGAGTGTTGTGTGCTCCTCAGCCCATGGTCTGATATTGGCTTGACCCAAAGAGCAGGAAGAGAAAATAAATGTTTTACCAAAAGGTTGTTTGATTAGCTCCTTTACCTTGTACCATGTTCATGCATGTGAGTGGTCTTTGCTTCAGCCAACACTGCCAAACCTGGAAGATCCTATACTTCAGGAGAGACTTATGTAACTATTGCTAAGTTATGGCAAGATTAGATTAAAACCAATAATGCTGGGTCAAAGGCACTGTTTCCAGCATGGCAGGCCATCACTTTCATTTTCTGTTTATAGACTGAGGATTTTCCCCATGGAAAGAAATCACTCAACTGTCCAAACACCCTTGCTTTGCCATGTAACAGCAACCCAAATTAATCAGTAGCTGCAGAACATGTTCTGCCTGCAATTCACGCAAGTGAAGAGTTTGTGAGTTGCAGTGCCATAAACATCATGGCTAGTGGAGGAATTTGGAAGCATCAGTTGCTTCATACAGGGAACACAGGGAGAGCTAAAGACTTGTCAAATATATCCAATTTACATAATTTGATTGCTTCCTTTTCTGTAGTTGCAAGAAAGTCTTTTATGATTTGGCATTTAGAAATCAGGAGGAAAAAGTGGAAATGAATATTTTATTTGTGGTGCTTAAATAAGGAATATTTTAAACTGACACAGTCTATCATTTGTTCTAGCACCTTTTACAGTACCAAATGAGATTAATGAAACACTAGATTTGAAATCTTTAAAGAAGGGGATTTCTTTTCAGTATTTACCATAGCGTTATCCAGTTTTCAGCCAAAGGATTATTTGCAAACTGTTTACTCTGTGAGCTTTTTTATGATGCTGAACTAAGAATGACAATGACAATGTAGTGAAGAGCAAACTTTTGGGGGCTTGCAAACTCAAACATGGCCCCAAAGCAAAAAAGAATTCCAGGTGCAAAGCTCTGATGTATTTTTTGTGTCTTTATAGAGCTATTCGCTGAATATACAAGATAGCAGAGTAGGCAAACAGTCAATATACAACGTTTCTCCATCAATGGAGAAACCCTCCTTTCTTGCTCTGAGAAGTTCCTACCTACTTTGCCTTCCTCCTCCCTTTGCCTTCCACAAAGATCAGACTCCTAGTAAGGAACTCAGTAAGGCTGTTTGTTTGGAAAAGGGGCAGAAAAAGCCAACACAGCTGTGTGCAGTGAGATCACCACATTTATCTCACTGGGTCTGAATTCTCTTCCTAGAGTCACCTCCCTTCTGTGCAATGTTTCTCAGATTTCAACAATCAAGTCAAACACAAAATTATTTGTAAAAAATATGAAATCCTTTAGTTATCCAATTACAGCTGAACATTTAACGTAACACTGGATCCACAATAAAATGTACACAAATTTTCGTGTGGCTATTCTTCCTAATGGACTGCCCAGTCCTATCATCAGTGTAATGAAAACCAGAGATGAAACTACAACGTGAAAAGAATTAACTCAAGTCCTCCTGCTCTTACAACATCGGTAACAAAGGTAACCAAAACACTTTGGAAAACTATCCAACATGTAGATTGTCAGGCCTTTAGCCTTTGAACTCGAAGCTGGATGATTCTCCAAGAAGTATCCTTTTTATAGTACAAAGTTGCAAGCCTTAAGGTGGAACATGCTATATATTTCTTCAGGAGTATCAACATCAGATATAAAAATGACTTTAAACTCGATGAAGTGTTTGACTTTTTTATCACATATCCATTTTTAATGCTAGTAATGAAAATAAGCTTTTCTTTTAAAGTTGCTGTTGAATAAATCTGGGAAACTTTCCAAAGAATAATAATAATAAAAAATATTTAGAAGTACCTAAAATGCCAATGGAATTTGAACATATAGCAAAGTCCAGACCCTACCAAACATTAAAGTAAGATTAAACAGAAGGAAATACTGTAAAATATTTTAAATTAGTTTTCAATCTATTTGAATAGTGCAATTATTTCACCAGATGGTCTCAATGAAAAAGTGATTTAAAAAAAATTCTGTGTTGCCTGTTGCTAAATCTTTTTTACTTTAGTGGGAAAGATTTTGTACTCTAAGAAAATATGGATATAACTTCGCAAAAGAAGCCACTGTCCTGGAAGCTGTGCCCAACTAGTCCATATTTTATCTGTATACATAATACTCCAAAAGATTTTGGAAGACAAACAAGCACAAGAGGTTAATGGATTTTCATACTAGAAAAGTTTCAATAGTCCAGGGATGGTAATTCTTTACCAAGTCTTTGCAGAAGCTACAGTGATTTTTAATTTCGAACTTTTGCTCTACAAATATGAGAGAAGTAAGAGTACTGAATTATTTTGTTAAGTAATTTTCCAAAACTCCTGCAACCCAGGACTTTTTCTCTCTCCCTATGTATGTGTATATATACACACACACACTCTTAGACATACACACACATTCTCCCACGATGTGTCAGTGACAAAGTGCGGAAGTTACTTCCTTCCCAGTCTCTGAGACTTCAGGTATTTAACAAGTCTGAGTCACCATTTAGTGTCTAATA
Organism: Serilophus lunatus; assembly: GCA_013399895.1. Lineage (NCBI taxonomy): Eukaryota > Metazoa > Chordata > Aves > Passeriformes > Eurylaimidae > Serilophus > Serilophus lunatus. Next base: position 464,636 of record VXBA01005482.1, read on the forward strand.
CCCCCTTGTGGCTGCAAACACACACCTCAACTATAACATTTTTTTCCCCAGCAAAATCAATTAATTAAAAGGGATAAAAAAATTAATATGAATCTTGTACAAAAGTGAGCCACATTAATAAGTACCAGATGGGAAGTGGAACAACTAATGTTAACAGCCTGTGTTTAGGAGGAAGGCTGACGAAAAACAAGCATATAAAAGAAATAGAGAAAGTGACTGACAGCAGAATTAGAGAACTATAATTTTGGTGTTTTGCAACACAAAAGTTAATATTCTTCAAAGCTATTTTCAAAAATCTGTAATTGCAACCTGGGTTATATGGAAAGCCCAAAAAGTTGGATACCAAAAAATAAAAACATGAGCAATCTCTCTCTCTCTCTGAAGTGGAAGGTTGCCTGAAGTGCTGCTGCCCCCAGAGAAAATTCCCAGAATAAGTGGAAGCAGCAGTGATCCCTTTTGGGTTAAAACATTTTGTTTGAGGCTCACTACAGGATTCAGGTGCTGTGCTGTGGAAGCAAAATTACATTTATCTCTTGCTACCTGAAATGCAACTGCAGTGGTGTTCCATCTCCATCTACTTTCCTTTCTGAAAATGATATTTAAGACTAGAAGTTACAGTTTTTCATTACATGCCTGCCCTCAGCTTAGCTTTGGAAGAAGTTGATTACACTTGTTTGGTACTCAATTCCCACCACAGAAAACAAGTCCATATTGACTACAGGCTACAAATGGAATAAAGTATCTGCATTTCTGACCCCAGCTCATCTGAGTACATCAGCAGCTACATTTCAAACCAGGGCTTTTTTGGAAGGCGAGGGATGACCTTATTAAGCTTGAGCTGGTTTTAGTACCAGCAGTTGTTTTTACCTGCAACAAGTGCTATTGGCAGCAGCAGACAACATGGGAAGACTTGAAAATACTTCAGAGAACTATGTAACTTGGGCTGATCCCCAGGACAATTTACCCATTGACAACCTTCTTAGCCATTATCATTGCTCCCTGTCATTTCCTTCTCCACAGTTAACAAGCACATTGGAAAGCAAATCTACATAATGCATTTACAAGGGAGGGCTCAGTTTCAACAGATGGAATCTGGAAGGATGAGTGGGGCAAAAAAGGCCTGAAAAGCAAGCAAACTTGTCAGCTTGGAGTAGTGTCTTTCCCTCAGTTATATTTTTAGTCCCTGAATTATCCCTGTATTATTATTGAAAATGCAGTAGTAATTCCAAAGTTACTGGTCACTGGTCTCAAATCACACAGCAGTTCCACATCTGCCAGACATGGTACAAATTCTATATACACTCACACACAAATTTCTAGCACAACTGCAGATTAAATGTGTAACTTCCCATTCCCCCTTTTTATGTGACTCCTAAATGAACAATTTATTTTTTCTGAAGAGGAAGAAAAATGAAAGGAGTGTGAGAGTACTTATAGGAAGGGATGCATTTAACAGTGGCACATACCAGTGCATATGACTAAAGTTCACATCCTCTGTTGTCATAACTACTGTGAACACCAAGTAACCACACAGGTGGTATCTTTATTTCACAAGATTAAAGATACAGTACAAAATGAATCTGTACATCTTGCTATTAACAGAATTTGTTTACACAATTATATTACATTTGACCAGCCTTTATACTGATTTTAAATACAAAATAAATTTACAAAACTCCTACAAGACCCTTTAAAGAACTGCAGCTGATAAAAACAAAGGGTTCCCCCCCATAGTCCCTATTTGCCATATGCATTTGCAGTAGTTCAAATCAAACTAAATCTTTTCAGTTTAATATTCTCTGGAACAAAAATAGAATTTCAGTTTATTGTTGCCTATCTAACAAGAAAGCAATTTGCAAAGGTGTCATCCCCCTTTATAGGCCCAAACTAGCATATAATAGGTGGAAATTAGATAATGCATAGTCTTAAAAAGTCCTTTCACAAGCCATGTTTTAATGTTCTTCTCCAAAAAGAGTAACATTTGATAGCGTTTGTGTTGTTTGTTTTTTTTTAATAAGAGCAGCTGACTTATGGAAGGTAAGTAAAAAGTGAGTAAAACTGTCTCATAAGAGTCTCATGAGGACGTTTGTATCAAAGGCCTTAACTTCTATTACATTGTCCCATGATGGACAGTATCAAACAAAGAAAATTACTTCACCAGACAGCTCTGGGCAAGTTTCACCAGAATGATATAGTAGAATCCTGTTTTCCCAACAACTCTGCATTTCTTTCAACCAGCAAGAACAGCTAATGTATTTAATGAGTAGTTTGAGATGCAGAACAATGTGTCCTTCCATATCTTCCCATAGTTTTCCTACATACAGAAATTCCATCAACAACAGTTACTGCTTTGCAGTACCATTCCCTGTGCACAGAAAGAAGAGCAAGTCTGGGAAGGTCAAATAGGCAGGCTCTGGCCTATGTTACTACACACAAAGAATACAACTTTTCCATTCAAAACATGCTGAACACACCCAGAAAGGCTTCTCTTATATCAAGTTTCCATTCTAAAATACTCCTACATATAAACTGTAAGACAACCTGTGTGCTACCAAAAGGGAAAAGTACTTCACTGCAGTAAAGTGAGCAATCCAGCTCCTTTAGGAAAAAGATGCTTGATTAACTGAGTGCACAAGAAGAAACACATTGCTCATAAGAGTTAAACATACCTCCTTCAAAATGCAAGTTTTAGAACAGAGTAGCAAGGGATTGTCATAAAAACTTAAGTCATGGTGTAGGTAAATGATTTAGAAAACTTATTCATGTCTTTAGTCCCTGAGTTAACTCACCATTACTTATGGTAGGTACCTTTTTTCTTCTACCACTGCATTCAAATGAATGTCATCTGAAAAAGTTAGTGGTAGTAATTTGGTGGAAGGGATAAAAGCAGGAGAAAGACTTCCTTACTGCTGCTTCAAAAAGCAGTTCTTTAAAGTGAAATAACTTGCCGATCTTCAATCGTTTTCTTCTGCTGATTTCTTAGATGTAAAAATCCATCAGTCAGTGAAAGTCATCTATAAGACTGTCACACAGCAGCAGTGATGAGAGATTCTTATGCAAATAGGATAGAGCTTTTAGAATTTAGTTCCAATAGATCAAACAACCAAAACATTTTAATAACGCAGTAATAAAATCATTGAACATCCTAAGAGACCAATACCAATGAAACAATGGTATTTAACTGAAAAACCTTTTCCATACAATCTTTAATTTATTCATGCCAAACTAAAAAGAGCTCCTAAGTGACAGTGGCAAAAATACTTCAGAGGGAGTGTTCAGAAGTCACAGATATCTTAGAAATGCAGCTGGGGAGTGCTGTACATTTTAGACACTACATTTAAGTTCAATACTGTCTCATCTGCTAATGATGTTTAAGACTGAACAAGACATTCCACTACCACATGCTGTATCCTTCCACACTAAAATGAAAGATTTGTCTTCACATGACCAGCATAAGCATTTTGAAGTACTGAGTTCTACCTGTAATACTAGTACCTTTAATGCTAGCCATCCATGACATTGCCATTTACAAAAGAATGGATTGCTTATCTTCTATCTTGAACTACAGATCTATTGTGCAATGGTCTCCTTACAACTGTACCAAAGTATGAAACCATACCAAAATCTCAATTCTAGATAAAGTGTGTCAATATGTTGTTGCCAATCCGCTGGAAAAATATTTGCGTGAAATGAAGCTCTTAATCCTTTAAACACAACAGCTTTTGTAAGAAAGCAGCTAAAGTTTCCTCATTTGTATTTCATTCAGCTTTAAGACAGTGTATTCAGAGGATTCAATGCTAGCACAGAAACAAATATTTAATTGCCACTGGTAAATAAGAACAGACACTTCTGCATTTCGTGCTTCTAAACTACGTCCTCCCACTGTTTCCCAATCCCTACCCTGTAAATTTTAGTTAAATGAAAATTGTTACTAAGTGAAGATTCCTCTTGCAGTCTTAAATCATCAGTCCACAGGTCATATTCTTTACACAAATTAAAAGGCCTTTACACTGATCTGGTGGCATCTAGAAGCCGTAAACCACTAGCCACCTTTCTCTTTGGATTTTCTTTTTACAAGGGGTCCTCAAGATGGCACAGCCAGAGACATTATTGTGACTCTCATGTATACCAGGTACAAGAGAGGTTGGCAACAGCCAGAGCACTGCTGTAGCTTTGGAGTAGCATCACTGGAATAACCCCATGCCCTTTTGTCGAGAATATGCATTTTTGTGGCCTTTTCTGTAGATGCATTAAGCAGATGCATGCATGAGATACACACATTTCTTTCTTGCAGTGCAAACCACTAACAGGATTGTTCAAAATTAAATACAGAATGTCCAACTCTAGAAACAAGTCAGCTAACTCACTCAGATCTCTGGATCTCTCCTTTCTTCAGTGAACATAATAATACTTTCTGTAATCTAGACTCATCCTCTTCGTAAGGGCAAATTTAAGTAATTTGGGAACACTATCACAATACTTTATGATATAAAACCAAACTGAAATACACAGGCTCCTGAAAAGTTTTAGAAGTACGTGAGATCTGGGCACTGTGTCGACAGTTTTCAACTGATGAGCTTTACAGACCCAATATGTCCAAACCCACCTTATGGGCTACATACTGTCTAGTCTAAGGAGAATGGAGGAAAATACTCAAAAAAGCACAAATGGAGAGTGGCATGTTTGTTGGCTTAGATTATTGATAAACTCCGTAAAACTATGTTGAATTATCCAAGACAGCATAAAAGACCAAAGTGTAAGAAATACTGAAAAATAATGAAATAAGGACTACGGAAATACATTCTAATCTGCATCCCAAATAAGTTAATAACAGCCTTTTTGGAGTTTGACTATAGTTCAGATTCTTGGACTTAAATTTGACATAAAGTTATTTATTGTTATTACTTCTATAAAGGGCAACTGCTATTAAGCAGGCAAAAACTTTTCACTGCTAGACTTCTGTCTCTCTAGGAGATGAAACAGACTGAATAAAGAGGATCTAGATACAGCAGGCAACATTTTTGTAGTAGCACTCTTGTGTTTCCACAAAAAAAGCCATAGTGTTATTCCATTGGCACTGAAATAACATTCAAATCAGTTTCAAAATAATTTTCTTATCCCTGAAAAAGGCATCATTCTAAGCAGCTTTCAAACCTTTTTTTTTTTTTTAATACACTTTTTTGCGCCTCTTTTGGGGAAGGGACTGTTGATCCAAAGTCCTAAATCACAATGAAAATTGTTCCTTTTGGAAAAATCCAGTTCTTTCACTGAGACTCTTGTTGCTATTGCGGTGGTTGGTGCTCTGGTGGTGGTTCTTGTTGAGGCACAGCTGGCCGCAGTCCTGCTGGTCTGGGAATCACTTGATGTTGCCTTTGTCTGTAAGCTATAATTGTTCCCAGAAGCAAGGCGATGATAGTCATAAGATAGAGGTCCCATTCAGGCCCCAGTAGCTGGTCCATATCAATATGTGAGAATACCTCCCTTATCTAAGAAAGAAGAAGTCCACATCATCATGTCAAAGAACACAAATGGGAAGGCATTAAATTTGACTTGTAAGACTTTTCACATATGAGTACCAGTTTTAACACTTCAGTAGCTCTTTTCCTCTCTGAAAAAACAGCATCACATCAGTGTCATTCTTGATTTTCAGGAACTTAAATACCAGTAAGACTAAGAGCCATGCTATATAAGATGAACTATTCTATTTTCTGTTCTAAAGATGAAGGTTTTCAAAACGTAGCTTTGTGGCTTTCACATGAGAGCATTAAGCCCCAGGGCACTTGTGTGGCACAATGCTGAGATTTGTGCAGGCAAGGTACAGGAAAATTAAAGTGACTTACTGCTAGTTTTGATTGAAGTGCATCTTTATCAGACCCCATTTGCATAACCGTAAGCCAACACCAACTTTATGCTTCACTACTATATCTGATGATATTACAGAGTCACTGCCAATTTAAATCTGCATCAGCAGACTTAAAACTTGGAAAAGCTCTGCTCTGCATACTAGCTTTTGAGTGCTACATGGGTATTTGCTCAATTGATTTAGAGTATTTTGACCGCAGACCCCTGAAAGTCCTCAGTCTCAAGACTACTACATTTTGTCAAACTTAGCTGAACTGCCTGAAACTGCATTGGCTCAAAGTCATGATAATAAATTCAAATGTTATGGAAGTTAAGTAATCCCAAAAGGCAGCAAGATGTCAGAGAAATGTTTCAGACACTATACAGAAAGAATTCATCCCAACTGCAGGCATATATTTTTTTCTGGGGCCATCACTTAGTTTAGCTATTGTGTGGAGCTTCTACTATCTAACACAGATAACATTTTTCCTTCACAGAGATCAAACACAACTCTAGTAGGGTTGTTAAAGCTGTTTATAAAATAGTAAGAGAACTAGGGGTACAAAAAAATATTTCTTTTTTTCCTGAACAGCGATTATGTCACTTAAATCTGCTTAACTTTCATAGCAGATGGTCATGGATAAGAACAGTCAATCAGGTTTGGGAAATTTCTTCAAGGGGAGAACAAAACAGAAGAAAAATATCTGCGCACATTTCCATTTTCACAGTTGCACAATTAAGAAATAGGAATATCAGCTTTAGTAACTTTCTTATGCAACAACGCAGAACACATCTATCCTAAGTTTACAGAAGGCTCAAGTAGGACTTCTACTCAAGTAAGATTGCAACTCAAGTTTCTTTTAAAAATGGAAAACACGTTTGCTGTTTGCTTTTAATTCTGCATTACTTACATTGATTTCTCGTACATACTGCAAGGAATAAATCACTCCGAGCTTGCAAAGTGCTAGGAAGACTGGAACCTGAGCATCTGGGCTTGCTTCAGCTGCCATGTCATAGAATCGTTTTGCAAGATGAATATCCTAAAGTTAAGAATGTTCAAAACTTAATTTTGAAGAACATGAAAAATTAACTATATTTTTTTTTTCCTGAGGGATATTCACCATTCACTAGACAAGTAAAAGGAAGCTTAAATTTGAGGATGAAGCTATTGGAACTGACACTGGGATGGACGCTCACAAAGAGATTAATAATAATGCATTCAACATATTTACTGTAAACTAAGGCAAATATTTAAGTAACCCTAGTACACTCCAGCATCTCCAACACCACACCAAACATGAAAAACCGAGAAAACCCCAGTCCCAGAGGGGTACATAGCATTTCATCTCAGTTACATCACAGTATGCCTGCTGCATAGTGCAGTTTTAACAATTTCTGCACATATGCACAAATTAGATTTTACTCCTTGTGCAAAATGCACGTAATTTGCATTAATGAGGGCAACAAAAGCATGAACATAGAGAGTAACTTCAGCAAGAGCTTAAATTAGTGTTCTCTTATGTGGCAGTTGAAACAAGGCAACTTTAACAAGAACAGAAGATAGATACATGTACCTGAATAGCTTAACTTTCCATGGTTTGGCTGTGCCTTAGATACATACTATGCAATGTTAAGAGGCTTGCATGCAAACTGTCTATGCTCACCTGCTGATGTGATGGACATGTTTGTGGTAAGACTTACCTCTGAAAGTGTTCCAAGTTGTACACAAAGTAAAAGAAATCTCCAAGACTTCATGCCACCTGTTCATTTTATAATTTTATGCTGACTGTGATTACCATAAAGATTTTTCTTTTACTGACACAGCAAAACTTGATTCCATAACAGATGTGGAAGTCACAGTATGAAAACTGATGCATTATGTGAATGAGATGTAGTAGCTCACATTTAATATTTTAATTCAATAGAACAACTCTTAATACTTGTTGAGCCTAGAAAGTCTATTTTATGTATAACTATTTAAAAGAGCTTCCTTATCTCCTTTTGTACTGTGCTAGAAGTGGTCTAAAAGGAGATCCTAAATCATGGCACATTTCCACTTGTAACTAGCAAGCACTTCATTCTGCCTATGCATACTTCACTCTTACTTGACAGAAAAGTGAGAACTGTAGGAGCTTGAGTTGTAACACACAAATAGCACTGAAATACCACGCCAAATCTTAAGAGAAGACTGTAAGAAAATTAATTCCTCCTTACTTTTGAGCAGTAAATGGAAACAACCTTCATTTCAACATGTATTCTTGGGAATTGGACAACATCAAATTTATGAAAAGTGTTTAAGCACATGTGAGACTTCTGAAGGGGCTTAATATTTGACAATGAACCTGGTATGAGTTCGAAAACCACCTATATACATACAGGAAGCGTGGCATAAAATCCAGTATGTAAGAGAGGCTATTCAATAAAAAAGAATAAGGCAAAAGCTGTTTGGTGAAAAAAAACTCCAAACAAAACCACATTAAGAAATAACATATTTATACAGGATTATCCAGAATGAACAGTGACCTGAATTCAAGTTGTGCAAACCACCTTATTGACACATTCTCCCTGACTTTGGAGTGTTTGCAATCCTAATGACATGGATATAGGTGAAGACAGATTCTAAGTACACATCCCTTTCTTCAAAACAGTAAATCCCTGATTTTGTTATATACTATAGTGCTAAAATGTTTCTATATCTCTTCCAGAGGCCTCTAGTGGAAGAACAGACTTCAGTGGTAGACATCCTTCTATATCAGAAACATTTTAACTGTCAATCAGTACAGTGGTGCTCAAAATTCAGCCACTTCCATTCTGGGAAAGGAAAGCCAAATATTCTTCCTCTTTGTGCAAAACTCAAGACTTAACCTAATTCAGGATATCCTAGGCCAGCCCTAGCCTCACCTAGTCAGTCCTAAATCTCCATCCTCTCATCTTACAGTTGTAAAATTTTAGAACACAGCAAAAACATTGCATATCCACAATTATTAAAAGTGATTCTATACATGTAATTTCCTTGCTTAGACATTTTCAATGCTCCTTTCCCATATTTACACTAACTATCTCTATTTCCCTTGCAGTTCAACTCTTCATTCCATACTGGCTCTGTAGGAGAGAAAAGTATTATTCCTCTGCATAAAGCAATGCTACACATGCTCATCATGAGCCCCTGTGCACTCGTATCAGCTCTCTATGTGTAGCCAGTTCCTCCTCAGGTTGGAGTGTACTCTGTGCAAATGATAGCATTAGGACTCATTTATCTCATTGTGCTGAACACGATGTAATAACATTTTCAAAGTTTTTATTACTTGCTCTAAACTGGGTTGTATTCAAGACAGAAGTAAAATAAAAACTCCATGTCTGAAAGGATGTTTTAAAAAGAAAAACCTGCAACTTTAGCACTGTTACTTTTAGGAGCAGGCTTATTTTCAGAAGTTAACTACTTTTGAGGGCTCAGTTAAAAAGAGAAAACAGTCCTAAAATGATATTTGAAAATAAACTTAAGAAAGAATGCACTGTGTTTTATTGTCACTTCTACATCTAGGTCATCGACCAATTTTCAAATGTTGATTGTTTGCTGCTGCCAAAGTAACAATACGTAACAGTAACTAAGATTTGCTTTTCATTGTTCTGACCTTTTGCCAAGAATTTAGGGGAAGAGAAACTAAAATTGCTCCTTTAGTAGACCAACAGAATAATTAGACAAAAAACAAGTGTTGAAGATCACAGAAAATAAGAAAAATGAAGCCATTTCTTACAGCTTCAGGTCAGGTTATTACTAAATTCATACACTAATTGCATGAATTAATCATACATTACATGAATTAATCATACATTGTCAAGTAGGCCACTCAAAATTAATATGCAATTGCTAATTACGTTATTTTGACATATAAATAAACATGTTGCTCTGGATTCCATAAGTTTTAATTAACTCATAGACAGCAATACACCATAGGCTTCTTAGGAGAACCAGATACACTGTCTTCTATGGGCAATGTACTTTGCCCAACTTGAAAAACCATTGTTAATAAACACATTGTTGGTGGTTCTTATGGTTTGTTACTTTGGTTTCAAAATGGCATGACAAAGAAAACAATTTAACCAGTGTTTCAGAGTATGAGAATAATCCGGTGCTAAAACACTCTGAGATTGGATTGATTTGCATTCATTTCACTATACTTCAAAGTCTTGAAAGCATTGCTCAAGCATATGGCACTCTTTTTGGCAAGAGTCACCATTTTGGGTAATGTTTTTCCCCATCTTTGCATCATTTCTTCATCTAGTTAAGTGTGAAGTGGATATACTTATCCATTGTCTATTGGTGAATGTACTAGGACACATGCTAATTCCCATTAGGTGGTCATATAGTACCCAAAGCCCAATAGTGGTTATGGACCTAGAATCTAATATTAATAAATGTACTCTAATGAAGCAGACTATCAGTCTACATCTTACTCACCTGCTTGATGCCCAATCCCTTCTCATGCATGTAGCCCAGATTAAACATTGCTTGAGCACTGTGCTGCTGTTCTGATGCCAGTCGATAGTGAATAAATGCAGTTTCATAATCAACATCAGTACCAAATCCATAAAAATGGTAATCTCCAAGTTTAATTCTTGCAACAGTATATCCTATAAATTAAGAAACAACAAAAACCATAAAATAGCTAAGCAAAGACACTTTGGGCTTCCTATGAAGATGTGATAAGGGCTTTAATATTACTTTCCACAGTTTGCACAAACTGTTTCTTTTTTCCTCCCCATATAAACAGCTCTTTTATTTTTTTTTTTAAATTTGGTTTAACTAACAATGTCTACTTGCAGATAAAACCTTTTCCTAGTAATCCTACCAATGTTTTTACTGCTATTAAGTGGTATCACCTGAAAAGTCATGTTGGTCATAGTCATAATCACTAATTACAGAAAAAACTTTTCATTTGCTGTGTGGCCATTAAGGGCTTCAACTTTGTTTTTAAAACAGATACTGATAATTTCAAAAATGGTGCCTCATCATCATTTGGTAACTGAATACTGAATTATTCCATCATCTCAATTTCTTAACTTTCTACTAATAGCCAGGAAAGTCTAAAGATAAGGCTCTATTTTCATGATATACTTTCTCTAATGTAAAAAACTAGTAGACAGACACCAGCAGAGATGCACACATATGAAAGCTAAAGACCTCAAGATATTTAATCATTAAGTTCAGTTTTGCTTGTTTTAGGACAGGATTGCAAGCACCAGCGTTTAAACTTCTGTTGCTTGTACACGAAGACTCCATTATTCATCACTGAATGTTGCTTACTTTGAATAGGAAATTGCATTTCTTCTCAATGATGACAAGTAACCAAGTACTCTTCAGAATTTTGGATCTATTTTTCCAAGCAGATACATTTTTAGAAAACTCATTGTAAACATTTCTAATGCTGTTGAACACTGCTGTTACAATTCCACATGTAATGGCAAAAGAAACACACAGTACTTCTGTGTTTTAGTCCTTCTAATCTTCAGAATCACAGAAAAGCTCAGACCTACAATCATATTGCAATAACACTAGAGCTAACAATGGAACAAGAACACAACTGCCCTATGTGAAGTACAACTTTTGCTGAATAGGAGGTAACCTTTCCCTCCTTTCATGTTTTGTAAGAAAACATTAAATCAGACATTAATGACTCTACTAAACGTTAAGGAAATTTCCCTGTCTGACCATTTGGGAGGCACTCTGGCCATCACATTCTCACCACCACAGGCCCTTACTGCCAGGACTGAAAGCCCTCCTAAGTGGGTGGCTCCAGAGAGCTGACAGGTGTCCTGTTTGACTCTCTACTCATGCCACAAGTCAGACAAGTTTTCCTTAATGGCTCAACTTCAGGTTGCCCAGAGCAGTAGCTCAGGTACCTAGATCCTTTAAACAATTTCATAATGGCACAGTAACACAAGAAACAGTTCATGCTGGCTCCTCTGAAGAGGAGCCCTGAACAAAGGAATCCCTGAGTCTGGGGTCATTGGCTCCTGCTGTGTCTCTGAGTGTCCAGTCCCCTGGCTGGTGCCACAGGTCCCTTTGCTATGCAAAGGGTCGGCAGTTCAAGACCTCTTGCCTCAGACTTCTGCCACTCAGAGCTCAACCTGCAGCTCACACTGCAGATGCACACCAAGCTACCTGCACTGAATGTATTCCTCAATTTAAAAATAAACTGATTGGAATTGTGAGGTACGAACATACCTTGAGAAGCTGCTCTATTCCAATGAAGCAAAGCCCGAGGATAGGTTTCGTTTTCTCCTACTATGCTAGCTTCTTCTAGAGAAGAAAGTAATCCAGTTAAATAGGATCATGGTATATGAACACAAACCAACCCCCATGTTTATAAGTCAGTCTGCTGAAATAAATTAAAAACTTGAAGTAATCTGTGTATGAACATAAACAAGATTAAACCCATCTGAAACTTAGAAAGATCCCTCTCATCTATATGGCCTTTCCATTTATCTGCCCATGTAAGAGCTAGGAGCAAACTAAATAACATCACCCTGGCCTACATTCCTGCTGTAGGAGATTCTGATGCATACTCAAGGAATGACAGAAGATGCATATCTCAAGAGCACATAATTTGGTCCTCGACAAAGGTGCACTCAAATATAAAGCTAAAGTATATATTATTTTAGTTTGGCCACCTAAACCCCAAGACTAGCCAAGTAAAACAAAGGCTTAAACTCCTTAAACTAGCCAGAGACTGCATGTTTTATACAGCACTGCTTCAGCTTTGTCAGAAGTTGTCCATGTCCATGGAAATTTGAGGGTTCCTGAACTATCAGAGTTCAGACAGTTCAAAGGATTTATAACTTCAATAACTTTAATTTATAATCTTAATAATTTATAACTTTAATTATGGTTTCATCTGTACTATCTCACAGTTGACACACCGACTTTCTGTATAAAGTGTATAAAAGTGCATAAAATTCCTAAGTGGGAAATTAAGTGTATTCTAACTTCTAGATCAGAAAGTCATCCTTAGAGGTGAAAAAGAAAACTGACTGCTTCTCAGTGTGAAGAGCAGGAAAGAGAACAAGAGTTCTAACTGAACAAGAGCTATGCAATTGTATTTTTAGGCATTCCACTAAATAAGCTACTGCAAGGCCAACTCCAAAAAAATCTTTTCAGTACAAATTCAGATCCTTACTTTGATCAAGTATGAAAGCAGCATTGCTTTGAGCAACTTCATAGCCTTGTTCTGCCAAAAGAAGATACTGAACCACAGCAGAATTTGAATCACCATCTTTATAGCTGTTGTAGGCAGTCATCAGTCTTTCAGACCAACGTCCCCGTTCACAAACATTCTTAAACAACTGCAGAGGAAAAAGGAAGGAGGACGATATTGGTTGTCAGGAACTTCAAAAATTTAGGTTTTTCAATAAGTAAACCTTTAACATTCCGATGCCCGTTCAAAATATTTATATTTCACAGGAAAACCATGATAGACAAACTCAAAGTAAGCCTGTCTGAAACAGTTAAGATATAAGTTACTAAGGAAATACACACCAAGATTCAGATGCTTATCTCAAATTCTTCTTTAATATCTTAGTTTTTTTGTTACACTTAAATCCAGGTCTAAACAAAGAATTTCAAACTTATAAAATACTGATGCTTGATTTGCATTATATTCTTTTGGTTTTCTTCAAAGTTAATAAAGCAAATACATACCCAGCATATTAACATAAATAAAGACTTTTCTCATGAAATGCAAAGAAGTTTGCCAATATATCACTTTCCCTTTTGATATCCTTGACTCCACAGTCACCGGCAGAATTTAGCTAAGACTAATGTCCTATATAGGCTGATGTGCTTTTAGCCAATCTTTTGAAAATCAGTATTATTTGACCTTTATAAATGGACAACCTTACCTCAACAGCAGTATGACAGGATCGCATCACTCCAGTGCCAGTAGCATGCATCTGAGCCAGATTATAAAAAGCCAGAATGTGGCCACCCTGGGAGGCCAAGTTAAAATATTTCAAAGCTTGTTTATAGTCTCTCTTGACTCCAATACCATCTAAAAGAAAGATTAAATCATTGCTATTCATTCCTCTTGAAAAGCACAGTTGTATGAAATACAGGACTTATTTTTTAAAATTACTTAAGAGTTGTGAAAGTGTTAGGAAAAAATAGAATGAAATATAAATTCAATGCAGCAAGCCCATTCTACATGCAGTATGCAGACTTCTAATGCCACCTAGTGAACAGTGACTGAAAGGGCAGGGACTTAGAGCTGGCAAATCGTTTTGATGCCACTTACTGTAATACATGGAACCTAGTTGAAGTTGTCCATCCACCCATCCTTGTTCTGCAGCCTTCTGGAAATACTTCAGTGCCAGCTCATAGTTCTGCAGGAAGATTTGGTCCAGTCATTAGAGCCTTGCAGTACACCACAGTTTAAGAGAGAAAACATGCATTTGCATATGTATAAAGACAGAAAAATTACAGTGAGATGTTCTAGTGAAAATATTCCAAATTTTGACCAGGAGAAACAAAAAATGAACTAAGACATGCTAATATTGTTGTAGTCTGAGTCTGCAGCTATCTCAAAGCTGGCATCCACATATAGCTTTGCTATGAATAGTTATGCTTACCAAAATGGAAGTTCTATTCTGTTTCTAGAACAATTATTTCTTTCCTCAACTTTGGACTAGTTCAACTTTTGACTATCTGTCCGCATAGCTAAATATAAAACATTTGACAAGAAATCTTCTTGTGGGAAAAGCAATAAAGGGAATGAACTAATTAAAAGTTTCAAAGTGTTTCTCTACTCCCACAGAGACACAAAATGGGGACAGTTAGGATTTGTTTTACTTCACAAGAGAAAAGTTCAAATCTCCGGCTAAAATGCACACTGCTATGCAGTTCTAGTAATTTAAGCAACATTTTCAAACTTACGACAGAAAATTTATCCTTTTTCGTAGCCGCTAACTCCATAGAATATCTTTTTTATATTATGCGTTTCCTCAAGGAGTTTTCAGTGTAAGAGAAAGCTTCACAATTAAGTCTTCTACAGTATTTTCCTCCAGAGAAAAAGTTTGTTGACAACAAAAAGTCACACAATCACCTATGATTAGAAAGATGAGTGCCAAAAGCTTACCACTGGAACACCTCTTCCGTAGAGGTAAGCCATTCCTAATCCACTCTGTCCAACCGGATTACCCTGAAAACACAGAAAAACACTTCTGCAAAGAAAGGCAAAACCTACAGCTAACTTCTTTCAAATCTGGTATGTCTTTAACATTAAAGCATATAGTGCTCAAGACAAATTCATTTTGTATCTTTACTCCTACTAGTAGTTACTTAGGGGGGAAATTGCATCTATCATGACTTAATCAGTAACAGGGAAAAAACCTTTCAATAATATTTATGGAAGTCTACTGTGCACTTTTACAGTGTTATACAGGATGTATAACCTATATCCACAGAACAATGGAGCATAATAGCTTATTCATCTTTAGTTTTCCCAATTTTGAAATGTTTTGGATGCTACAGAAGCTCTCAAAACAATCCCAGGAACTCTAAGGATTTCTCTTAAGGGCGGATCGGTGGCTGTGCTGTGGGCTACATTACTAACCACTGTCCTTGCAAAAGTGCATGCTGTGGCATTCCTTCAGTGCCAGGACAGGTGATGGGACACATCAGAAACCTTCAGGGAATGTAGGAAATGAGCACATTGAGAGATCTTTACTCTAGGACAGAGATGTAGAAGAGTATTCTAATTCTGGAATGTCAGAACCGTGACAGCAGTTATCTTACAACAGTCCCTTCAAAACAATCTAGTGTGTTTTAGGTGCTAAACATCCTTCCTGGAGGACTACTTTTGCTTTAACCGTACAAATGCTACCAAAAGAGATAGGTCAAAGGCAGACAAAAGATGATTAATGACCAAAAAACAAACAGTTCAATGAGACGAGAGGTGTAAAACCATTATCTCTTTGCAAAACAGAAGGAAAATACTATAGTATCAGTGCACTGGAAATTTCTGTGAAAAGACAACTTCTGATCAACAAAAACTAGAACTTTACAGAATTTCAGACTATTTACGTGGACAGTATGTCATACTGTAACGATGTAATAGTTACTCTATTCACAAGACTTAGACTCCTTCTGCTGAAAGCTTCATGAAGAACTGGAGGCGGTTTTTGACATCTTAGACAAGCAAGGTTTAATTATGGGCTAATGTGGGAGTAGGCGTGTGCAGATGGAAGGGCACATAAAGAAGCATTTGCAGCATTTTGAAGCTAATCAGCTTGTTAGTGCACATGCTGTATTTCTAGCTTACAGATAATCATACCATATCAGCAGCTTTCTTGAAGTACTGAAGAGCTGTTTCATTGCTCTGAGGTACAACATCACTTCCTTCTGAGTACATCTGAAAGAGAAAGGCATTATTGAAAAACAGCCACAGACATCAGTTTAGCATGAATATTATGAAGCATCTTCACCTTGCATGTCTATTGTACTTACACTATTCTGACTATCGCATTACTGAATAACTATTAAAGAATCTGCCCAGAAGCAGAAAATACATCTCTCTGCTGTAAAATTCAGATTCAGAGGTTTTACCTTTCTAAACAGAGAGTGAACTGCCAATAGAAAGTTTTCGTGGCAATACCCCTAATTTTTAATTCTATCAATGTGCAGTAAAGAACACAATCAGGCAAGAATCTGGAAACCAGTCAAGTCAAACTATACTGCCAGTCAAAATACTTTGTGAAAACAAAGCAAAGACTGGTTACTAAACAGTTCATTTCATTAGACACAAAACTCAAGTAGTAGAGAAAGTAGGAACTGCAATTTTTTCTGCCAGGTGCTGTCAGGGATGACAGCGGGTCTGGTCTGTCAGCAGCCTGGCTTCGATTGATGAAATTGATTTTGATAATATTTGGGTATACCCTTAAAACAGTGGGTCACTGTGAATCTCAGTACAGCCTTGGATAAGTAAAAGCACGTAACACTGTGTAGCAGTGAACCCTGTTTGGAAGAGCTACTACTGCTAGCAGAATGCCAGTAACTGATTTTGTATAAAGTAAACTTTGTAGCAAAAACATTGTAACTAGTGATAAGTAAGCCTTCTGGTTACTTTTTATAACCCTCCAATCATAGTAGTGGAAAACAACTTTTTGTCCTATGAGAAAAGAACACGCTGCTTTCTGTAATAATACAATACCAAATGCTACAGCAATAAAGGACCCATTTTGTCTAGCAACCCAGTGTGTCGTTCTCGTCCCTACTGCGACAAGGTGCCTTGAACAGCACATCGTGCTGGTTTTTTCAGGCTTTAAGGACATGAATTTTGCATCTTCTACTGCAGTGACAGCCTGAAAAAAGATAAGCAAGAGCTGGTGCTTATTGCAGTCTAACCTTAGAGGGTACTCAAATGGAGATTTGAGTATAATAAGGATTTAGCTTCTTGCAGGCTAAAGGCAGTCTGCAACCTAGATCTCAGACAAGTGACCTAAATACCTTTCTAAGCAGTAACACATTATCATAACCACAAGAAGCTTGCCAATCATGTTTTAGATTAAAATCATAGAATGGCTTGGGTTAAAGATCACCTAGTTCCAACTCCCATGCCATGGGCAGGATGTCAGCCACGAGATCAGGTTGCTCAGGGCCAAATCCAACCCGGCCTTGAAAACATCCAGGGATGGGACACACACAACTTCTCAGGAAAATGTGTTCCAGTGCCTCATCAGCCTCTGAATAAAGAACTTCTGCACAACATCTAATGTAAATAACTCCTCATTTAGTTTAAAACTATTCCCCCTATCGCTATCTGTCTTGAAAAACATAGCTCTCCCTCTTCTTTTAAGCCCCCTTTAGGCATTGGAAGGTTGCATTGAGGTCTCTTCAGAGCCTTCTCCAGGCTGAACAACATCAGCTCTTTCAACCTGTCTTCATCCTTCATCTTGATGGCACTCCTCTGGACTCATTTTGTGCACCTTTTTGTACTTTCCTGTGCCTCCCTTGACACGCTGGCCACACCTCTTTTGATGCAGCCAAGGATAAAATTTGCCTTCTAGGCTGCAAGTGCATGCTGTTGGCTCACATCTAGCTTTTCGCCCCTGAGAATGAACCCCCGAGTCCTTCTCTGCAGGGCTGCTCTTAACAACTTCTCCTCCCACTTCGTGCTCATGTCTGGGATTACCCTGACCCAGGTGCAGCACCCTGGACTTGGACTTGTTGAACTTAACATGATTCTCACAGGCCTACTTTTCAAGTTTGTCCAGGTCCCTCTGGATAGCATCCTTTCTTTCTGTTGTGCCAAATGCACAGCTCAGCTTGGTGTCATTTCAAACAATTCTCTGGCTGCATCCATCTAGCTGATCCTTATGCGCTAAATATTCCACTCTTCAAATCCATGTCTCATCCAATGTTGTGTGGGACCATACTGAAGGCGTCACAAAAGTGTAGGTAGATGACAAGTCATTCTTCCCTTGTCAGCTGTTGCTGTCATTCCACCTTAGAAGGCTACCAGATTGGTCAGGCGTAACTTTCCCTTAGAAAAAAAGGCCTTAAATCTGAGAAAACAAACGATGGCCCACCCTGAAGGTAGATTCAGGCTTTAGTTCATTCAGAGTAAGTGCAGATCTATTGTCAATTCTCACTTAGATGCCCCAGCTCTCCACATAATGTAACAGCGTCTCTCCCTTTTCTCTTCTCATCTTAGTATTTCCTACTGGGCAAAATTTTGAGAAACCGAGCTTTTCCCTATACACTGCATGGAAAAGAACAGCTGCCTATTAAGAGGCACACTCCCCCATAGAAAAAGGAGATTTAGGTATTTAATTATTGGATTTTTAAAAAAACAACCTCTAGTACAAGCACTTTTTAGGAAAAAATAAAAAGTTCCTGCAAAGAAGGAAAATTCAGACTAGACATAACTGACTATAACACTCAAATCTTGCAGGAAAATGCAAACCAGCAGCAAATAAAAATACTTAGATTTCAGCATTCAAGTTTTAAACTGCTTGATATCAGAAAGTGGGAAATATTTGCTACTTTTCATTGAAATGTAGTCAGTTTTCTTAATTTTGGGAGTGTTTATAACTTACCTTTCCTAGAAAAGCCATAGCATGTGAATTGCCAGCATTAGCTGCTTGATTGAAGTATTCAAATGCTCGCTGTCGAGATGAAAATAACTATTTTAGCCATGATTATTATTTGAGTATCTTTTATTGCAAATGGAGCAGAGGCAGGTAGGCTGTTTCTCAAGTTACCAGGTTCTTCTGGAGACAGAAGTTATTAATTCCACCTAATTTAATGTATGTAACAGGGTTCCCCAATTATATCATCAGAATATTGAGCAGCAACCCTTCTCTACAGTGTATTCCAAGAAGCAGAAGAAAAAACCTATGAACTACAACTGCTGCTATGCACAAGCTATACAGGTAAATTTTTCTTACACAGCTAAAACTTTTTTACCATACCTCCAAACCCTGTTTATAATAGGAGAGATTTGCCAGTTCCTATTCCACTTTTACACAGAATTTGGTTATATTCATTCTGACCACTCACTTTCATCTCTCAACCTTTCTGAAGCAGTCATTCAAGGTATTTTAAGTGTCATGACCATTAAATAATTTGTGTTGAGTAACTACTGTACTGGATGAAATAATCCTCAGCTCTCCATTTTTTCAATGCATACTTCAAGAGAGGTTAGCTATTCTAACTTCTATAAGCAGTAGCTAGGCAGGCTTACATCAGAAGTTCTACTCTTTATGTATAATAAATATCTTTCAGTACTAACAGTTGCACTGTTTTGTCTACAGAAGCAAAATACTCTTGCAAGCCACAAACTAGTCTCTCATCACTAATGAATGCCCAGTGCATCATGAAGATTCTACCCCACGTACAAAAGCTCAGTGAGTTTCCAGTACTACTCGATGAAAACACAGTTTTTGACATTCTCATTTCTAAGATGATTAACCTTAAACTAATTATGTAAAAAATCAGTTTATCTACTATTCACCTAAAGTTTTATTGCACAAGGCTACTGAAAATTATTACATACCTTACAGGGGTAATAATACACTACTGCATCACCACTGTCTCAGTTATACCTTTTCCCCTTCTGCCAAGAGTCACGCATCAGAGACATACAGAAAAAGTACCTGATGGTTTTGCTCTACTCCTCTGCCTCCGTGCAAGTGCAGCTGTCCAAGGCCAACCTAAAAATAAATTTTACATTGCAAATAAGTCACTTTTCCCAAAAGACTTTCTTCTTCTATTAATACAGACACCAGCGAGCTAATTACATGCAAAAAGACAGATGATATCAGAGTTAAAGATGCCACAAAGTTTGAAGGCACAGATTTGTTTCAATAACTATATTACAGGCCTATTTTTTCACATTAGCCTAAGTGGAAATTTATCCTAGATAAAAGTGACATGACTGTCCGAGATGCAAAATAACAACTGTTCATTTGAATCCTGCCCTATCTAATTCTCAAGTCATATATGACCAGGTTGGACTGCAACAATTTGTCTACATTAGCATCCTCCCTTCCTCCACTGTGTGTAGAAGAGGTCCAGACTGCAGATGCAGAAGTCACATAAGAGCAGAAGCAGTGAGAAATCGAGATTTCCTATCAGGGTCAGTTTTTTGATAAAGCCTTCCTCCACAACATATAAAGCTATCCTTGAAATAGTCTGTCTGGTTGCTAGTGAAAGACAAGACCTCTTTCCTAAGATGATAAAGTTGTAATGTTTTGGACATACTTAAAAGGCATTTTCTTCCAAGTTCTACCTTAAACACCTAAAATCTAAGTCTTTTCACATAAAAACTAATTGGGACATAGCAATCAGGTTGATTTGGGAGAAAGAGAATACTAAAGCTCCAAAGTCTTTCCATTTTTCAAAGAGCTGTTCCTGTAATTCTTGAACATGTCTGCATGCTGTCAGGAGAATTTCATCTTACCTGTGCTTGTACATCTCCTTTCTCTGCTAAAAATTGGTAATACTGGATTAAGTCTTCTTCTAGCATCCCACTTGCCATTCCTGGATTTTCTACTTCATCTGGTAAGCGAATTCGCTGAACCACTGTGCCACCAGTCAAAGAAATATCACTAGCAACTGGAAAACACGTAAGTTTTCAGACAGTTTTTACAGAAATTACACCACAACTTACTAAAACCAGATCTCTACTGAGCTTCAAGGTGTTACTCAAGAGAATGAACTGATACCCTCTAAGAACCAAAGACATTTCAATAGAGATAAAAACAGCGTATCGTGATTTGGAGCCAAATGGATAACTTGTTTAATAACAGGAATTCTGTATGTGTATACTATTAGTGTTGATAGTACTTCTACTACCTTCTAGTTGAGTAATATAGAAATACATAGAAAGTCAAGAATGTTATCCTAGTAAGAGGTTTTTACCATGATTAGCCACAAGTCGGTAGTGAGTGAGAGCAGATTCACAACTTTGAAGGACTCCTATCCCAGCCCAGTAGCGGTAACCCTAGAAAGGAATATATACAAATACAGGACTATCAGTTATTTGAGAACATGTTGCTTGCCAGGTTACAAACTTTTTCACATTATTTGAGCAAGATTTGATGAGAAATAGGCAGGACAAAAGTCACAAGTCCACTGTTATCTGCACTAAAAGCAACTGACTTGATACCATTAAAGGTCAAGTGCAGTCGATATACTTCAGATGTTACTCAAGAAAAAGCAAATAAGCAGAACGATACTAAAGGGTGAATACCTAAAGCCTTTTACTTATGCATGTTGTACTTTATTTGTCTTAAATGTCACAATACTGATTAACCAGCATCTTCTGTAAAGATCTCTTTCATAGTTCTCATTAGACTACAAAAAGTTAGAAGTCTGACACTTCTGCATTAACTCAAGAGATGTAAATGTGGTCTATCTAAATTCATAGTGGTATACAGCTTAAAGTCCTTATGTTAAAAAGGAATAAACAGGGAAGATACTATTGCCCACTCAATGCATGCAAAATGATCTGACATTTGGACAGTGTACTGATGTGAAATCTTACATTAAAAATTTAGGAGTACAAAAACACTCTTGCATATGTAAAGCTATAAACCATCTTACTTACCAAGATCATATGAGCGATCAGATTTCCTCCTAATGCTCCGAAAGTGTAATACACCAGCGCCTTAAAACAAAATCATTGGTTATTTTACATTTGACTCCAAGATAAAATACAAGAACAAACACTAAAAATTTTTAAATTACCTTGGCTTGACTAGAATTGACTCCTAGACCAGATGCATATAAAAATCCAAGAGCCTAGAAATAAAATAAAATTTGTCAGCACTTTCTTTCAAAAAATCAAGGATCAATTTTCCCGGAATACATAAGCAAAAAGTAGTCAAACAACAAATCAAAGCTGCAAAGCATATGCCAAGCTCTACTTTCAGTTTGGTACCTCTTATACCTATGCTCTTCCCTGGCCCTTCTAAAGTGTAAAGTTTCTAAATTATTCAGTCGCTTACGATACTAACATAAATTAGTGTTTCACCAGAATTCAGTTGAGTGGATCAAGTGCAAGGAATAAACTACTACCTTCCTGGATGTCAAGTGTAGATCCAAAGGTCCTAAACAGTGAAAAGTATCCTAGTTTAAGGACCCCTCAAGTAAAGATCAGCAATATCTGCCAGGTTATTCATGCACACCATTTGTCTCATACACTAGTGCAAACATATGTGAACCATGGCCTTCTCTAGAAGATTCATACTGTTTGGTTCATTGTCTGACAGATCCTATGAATTTACTATTTTGCATCTGTTCTGCCATGGGTTAGTTGCAATTGTGACTATAAATATAAGCGGTTTGAATGCACAGAGCTGTTTGGCTGATGTGTTTTCAGAAGTTATTTTTGTTCTTAAGATTTACATAGTTACTGCACTAACATCTGTTGCAGCTCTGTGGCTCAGAAGAGAAACTAGTAGCACACAAGATAGTGTGTGCATATAGAGGTATCTATATTTTGCAATGTTCTAACACTATTCTAAGTAACCTGAAGGCACACACAAAAATCATCTTGTGTGATAAGTATTGAATTTTGGACCAAGAAAAGTCAAGGCCTTCCTTGAGATACAGTCTTTAGAGGACACATGATCCTGCTTTCTATGGTAAATCAGTATTCCACCATTAAACAGGGAGCAACAGAAAACTTGATAGCCAAAGAGTTAAGAGAAAACAAGCAATTCCTTAAAATGACACTCCCAAAAGAGATAATTAAATAGTGAGTATATGCAGATACTGAGACATAAAAATTAATAATACCCATATTTTATGACTTTTCATAACAGTAAGTAAAAACAATTCTATACTGTTCAAAGGCACGAGGACAAAGCAAGTCCTATTCCACTAAACAGTTTTTAAGATTCCTTGGAGTTTATAATTCCTAGATTATAAACTTGTGTGTACATCTATCTACCTCAGATAAAATTGCAAATGAAAAGCCACAGCATTCCACACAAACCACAAGAAAAAAGCAACACAGTTTCAGAGAAGGTTTGTTGTTGAGAGTCACCTGTCTCTATTCGTTTTTTGACTTATACATCCAATTTAGTCAGTCATACAACAGATAAGAAATTAAATGAAAAGACCACCACCATACTATACCTATTGGTAATTAAATATTGTTTTTTTAAACTCAAAGAGAAGACCTGTTTGTGTTTACCTTGAGGGTGGCAAGTGCCATCCATAAAAGCACCTTAAAATAAGTACAATCTATAAAAACCCCTTATAAACCTATAAAAACATCTGTAGAATTAAGGACGTACATACCATTTGTCCTTTAGGAGAACCTTCTTCTGTTAGTTTTTCAAATAGCTCTTTTGATGACTGGATGTTCTGCTTAAGGTAATCACCAAACAACAAAGCATATGACACTTTCTCCATGGCCTTGGTATGATTCATGTCAGCTGCTTTCAGAAGATACTGATATGCTCTTAAAAGGAAACAATTTTAGTCGACTTGAGGTGAAGAAGCAGATTCCATTCATAAACCTGAAGATTCTGGAGGAGCGCTTTGTTTTTCAGTTTTAGCCTCTATTTTCTATGAATGTATCATTTGTTCCAGCTACAAATCATCCATGCATGCAACAACTCATGATATAGATAATAGACAAGCTGGATTTTAATGTTCACTCTACTCCATAAGCTAAGCAGTAAGCATTTCCTCTCTTGTAAGATATACAAGAAGTTTAAGGTCACAACGATGGCGTTTTTGTAGCAACTATTTTAGATACCCGTACTAGGTATCTAGTAGAACCACTCTTATGACTGCCTGAAAAAGACTATGGAGTCTCTCATTTGTTTGAGTACAAAATCAGCCCAGTGAAAATACCAAGCACTGGGCCCAAGACAAGTACATACATGACCAATGTTGTGATGAAACAGTCGTGCTAACCATGAGAAGTATCTCTGGAAACTTCCCTTTCTATTTCAACCTCAGAATTTATGGTAGTCCTTCTAAATAATTTCACAGCAGTTGGTTTCACAGCAATTAAAAACCCCATAACCTTAAACATGGTAACACAGCACTGTCAAGCATGCTTCAGCTTGGTTTCTTTGACAGCACTCAAAGATTTTTCTTTACCTCTCCTCCTTTTTATTCTCAGACTTGCTTTATTTCTTTAGGACAGACTGAGGCACACCTGGCTCTTCAAAGAATTTCATCTTCTAAGAAAGTGTAAGATGTGCAAGAGAACTAACATCTAATACTGTTTTATAATTCTTACACTGTTTTATACCAAAAAATGCTACTCAGAATCCAACAGATACTGTCTCCATTTGTCTTTGCCAAGGTGCAAACTGCTTCAGTTTCCCCGCATAAAAATGAGAAATACTCTCCCTTATCTGCACAAATCAATTTAAAATACTATAAATGCTCACATAATAAGAAAATAGGAAGACACCACTTACTGATGAAGTTGTCAACATGAGTAATAGGGAGTTCTAAATTAACCACTATAATTAAGAATGTCTGTGTAAGCTAACAACTATTTAATCAGTAATTGGATATAAACAGAATAGAAAGTAAAGAGACTAGAATGAACAGAAAACTAATTTTTCTTATTCTTTGGTATTGTTTGCAAGCATGACCCTCTTCTGTCATACAACATTGATTTAAAATTTTAATAATTTGTTAAGCTTAATACTATTTTTATGGTGATAAAAACATCAGAAAGCAATACAAAAACCAGAGCAAGATAAGAAATGCCAGCTTTTCCAACTTTATCTTTGAAACAGAATGAGAACTGGACTGCAAGAAACATTGGGAAAAGGACAATTATCTTGTATCATGTGCTTATTTTTTTTTCCTGGGCAGTTGTCACATATAAACACGGGCTGGAGAACTACAACACCATCTTGCATTAAGTCAATATTTCGATGACATTCAGTCTTCAGAAATTAATCTTATACAACTTTTACTGCATTCAAAGGAATGCAGACATAGATTTGTTTCTCTAAATACCCTAAATTACTATTTATTTTCACTACTATCACTGCATAGTTTGTTGTTAAGTCCAATAAAACTAAAAGTCCCAGAGCAACTAATTTAAATCTTTTGAATTAAGTAAGAGTGACTAGTTATGTCATCTTTCTCCTATGGGGAGTGGATGAAGTAGACTTACACTTTCTTCTGAGCCTTTTTACTGCTTTCATTTAGAATTTTCATTCCAATTTGATAAACATCCTCAGCTTCTTGCATCTGCCTTCTCTTGTTGGACTGCTCTTCAGCTATAAAAAAAGAAAAAAAACAGTGTACATTAAGAGTTCCACCTACACAGTGCAAGACTATTCTCTCAAAATTCCTATTGATTATAAAGGAAAAAAGGGAAAATACAGTCAGAAATACGTTTCTGAAACAATAAACAACCAATAAACAAGATAAGTGATGACAGAAAGCTGCCTAAAGACGGTGTTGGATAACTTAGTAGATGGTTTCTTCTTGTATGATGTCTGCCATATACGTTTGTTGATATAATGTTCTTTTCATTGCTGGAAGCGAAGTGTGCAGGAAGAAAGGTTCCTCCTTCAGGATGTTTCCTAGAGAAGGCTTGCCTTTGTGCAACAAATCAGCAGGTATAATGGGAAACACTGTCAAAGCCCTACACCACAGCCTCAGGAAAAGTTTTATCGATGCCTCTTCTGCAAGATTTCCTAATTAGCTCCTGGAAGTGGAGTTGGCATTAAAACTTTTCCCATCTTGAAAACTCTGCCTTTATAGCCACTTGCTTATCACAGTATAAAGTGACCACTAATAAATGACAGGGACTTTTAAATTCTGAAATAAAGGGCATTAAGAGGAGTGAAAACATTAGCTTAAAAAAACCTGTTTCTTGGACAAGAATAAGACATCAGGTTACTTACATTCACAGAAGCCCCACTTTTGATCTTTCTTGTAATCATAGGTTGTTGCACACCAAAGCCTGCCATCTTCCCTCCCATCTGCAGTGCACTCTGCATATTCCTTCTCCATAAACAAAAAGGGGAAGTGGCAAGGTTCACCATCTGCAGTGCCTCCAATAGCTGTCAAAACTGAAAATACATACCTAGGAATTAGACTGCTGTCCTTTATTCCCAAATTAAAGTCATCTACTACATATAATAAACTACTCTTGTGTTGTTTTTAACTTATATGAGCTACATGTAATCAAGTTTTCATTAAAATTTCTAATTTACAACAGCCCAAAAAAGCAATTATTTTTCTAAATAGCACTTGAAAAATAAAATTCTTAGTTTTAATTATGAAATGAAGCAGATTTGGTTTCGTACATTTTTTACTTCTAAGCAAAGAAAGCATTGTTTGGATTAGAGAAGGTAACTTAAAGTTACATTTCTATTGCCCATCAAAATAAACAGCACTTCCTTGTGCTTTCTCTTCTCTACAAACCTTGCAATGCACCCTTGAAGTGCACTCCAGACCATATATTACTTTTAGCCCCAGGGTTAGACACAATCATAAGAGAACAACACATATCACTAATGTCATACTGAAAGTACTTGAATATCAGCAGAGATGAAAAGACTCAAGTGAAATCACTACAATGTGGATGGAGGGCTATTCTAATCACTATGAGTCCAGTAATTTTTGACTCTTGAATGTACTTATACTAAAAACATCACTTAATTTCACCAATATAATTAGTTGCATTCAAAGTGACTTTGAATAATATGATTTATCATTTCTCACACACTAGAATTTCAAAGGTTACTGATTTCAATATTGCAATATTTTAAAATAATACCAATCTTCTATGACGACTGAGAATTATCTCTGTTTTATGAAGATGGAATTATTTCAATTAGACTGTCTTTTATAGAAGGTTTCCTCTTTCATTAAGCTAAATCTAACACTTGGGATCAGCTTCATTTGAAGGTATTTGGAAAATCATGCAACTGACAATGTCAATTGTACATTTTTTTTCAAGTTAAATTTGTAATTTCTGTGGTTATAGAAAGAGCTGATTCTTTTTTCTAGGGTCTATAATTGAAAGGCCTAAAGACCATACCAATTTAAAAATTTCATGATTATTTTTTTGAAGCAAGATGAAGTCTTCAGTTGTAGTTAGCCAGTTCCAATTGCTCTTCATACCTGAATTCCTTGGCAGAGGACCACCAAGTTAATCAAATCACACAAGGAAGTGAGTTATTTTCAGTAACTGCATTCAAAAATAATGTGTACAGATGCAATTAGCCTGGAATCGTTTCAGACATCTGTGAACTACAGAGTAATGTACAAACTCTTGCTAAGGGTACATGTAACTACAACTGATGGGACCTCTTATCACTGCCATTTGAACAAACTCCAGGCCCAGGATATTAACACTTGAAAACTTGAAGTTTTACTTGTATTGTTTAGTACCTTGTCTCCTGTATTGAAAACAACTTCACAGAGTGCTCTGCACGAGAGTTAGCTGCACACTGAAGTTATGAAATTACTCTGCCCCATTTCTCTCCTTTGCCTTTTTTTAGTTCTAAATTCAAATCTAATGCTGTTTTTGCTCCCACATAGTAACAAATACTAATCCCTAAAGAAACACAGCAATGCAAACACAGGTTAAAACACTCACCACAGTTATTACGTACTTGGAGAATGATAAATGCAAAGTGAGACAAACAATTTAGCTAGAGTTGGCTTTTGTGAAACTGAGTGTTCAAGAAGCAATTTACCTCTTTTCCCATGTCTGAATAAAGTATGTGGTATTTAATTTCATGTTGTCCTTAATTACTTATTTCTCATTTCATACTTTATGATGCAGGAAACCCAAACATAGATTACTAATAAGTATTGGTTACATTACTGTAAGATTCTTCCAAACAGGAAAGAAAATAAATGCAAGAGGAATTGCCAGCTCTGTATAAGCTTGGGGTAGATTTGGGCAAACACTGTTATTATGGAACTACAGTGTTACAAAACCTTACAACACCAAAATATCAGTAACTAAAAGAGATAACTTTCTTAGAAGAGAGCAGGACAACATTTTTCTTAGAAGGTTAAAAGCTTTAGTAGCACTAATTCTAAAATACTGATTTTTTTATGCTCGATATCCTGCAAAATACATGTAGAAACTTGCAGAATATATTTATTTTCATGCAATCTCATGACACAGTAGCTAAACTATATTTAGAAAAGCTTTAATGTCTCTTAATGCAGTCCTGTCACCAGTAACTCACCTGGGAGATGCAACATCTGTACCTGAGACATGCTCACTTAAAGAGCTTGCCAGAAAACTGCTAAAGGACAGCTTATTCTCCAGACAGAATACAAGTACTTTTCTTTCATAATTGCTTTTCATATAAACCTAGTAATCCTTCCATTCACATTATTTATTTCATTAGATGTTCCAAACCTATGCAACACTTGAACTTTTTTCAAAGTCACTTGCAATACTTTGATAGGTGTCGTTAAAAACCTTAGTTGCCATGGAGTAAGTCACCTGGCTCATTCATTTTTCTGACATACATTTTTAAAAGTATATTAAAGTTGACTTCTGAAATAGACTGCACTCACGAAATGCACTGCTTAGCTCAAACTTTTGTGGAAGGAAGGTATTCAGTGGATTTTATATACCTTTTTCCTGTACAACACCTACCAACAGCAATAATTAATAGAGTACAGTTTTCGAAAACTTTGCAGTTATAGAGAAGGCTTATTAGAAAGCACTGAATTAGTAGTTTACAGAGTTAATTTCACAATGCCTGCTTTCTTTTAACATTTGAATCTGAGTTGAAAAGACAAATACTCCTAGTACCACGTAACTACATTTTTGCAGTAATATTGAAGATTTACTTTTTATGGACAAGTGAAAAGCCTGCTGTGTAGGCCAAGGTGATCAACTGTGCCATCTAGTTATCTATTACTAACTGCAAGTCAAAAAATCGTATCAAAATTATGTATTAAAAAAGCAGTGTCAGCATTTCCTGAGGATTTAGGCACAAGGACAATGTTTTACCTATATTTAAAAACTTAGTGAAGTTTGCATGCAATTTAGATGCTGCCCCAAGGCTCTCAATGCTGCTGCAAAGAGCTTGTCTTTACATCACTATTCGTTCCTTTTCTGTCAACTGACTCACTGGGCAAACAGCCAGGGGGCTGAAAAACACTAATGCAATTTCTCTTTTTATGGTGCACAAGATCTGTACTTGAGTCCTACTGAAGCCATCAGGGCCCTCTCTGTTTGATAGTTAAAGCTTTCCAGCAAGATGGAAACAATAAGAATAATGGAAAACTCTTTCAAATGCATATCAAGATAACCATGCAGACTTCAATCTCGATACATTTCAAAACTTTTTGATACTTTCTAATGGAAAAGGCAATTACCATTCCATTACAGAAAGGTTAAGACATTGGCTATTTCATATGTTCAAAATTACCACTAGTGTTCATGCACATGCCAAAGTTATTTGGATGCATCTTTCTTGCCACTTGTTCAAAGCTCTGTGAGCAGTTACCTGGACTTTGTATTTCTGCTTCTTCCAAATCCTTATTCAATAAATTTGACATTTCTAGAGAGCTCAACTCTTCCAGTGAATTCTCTTTTTCCTCTTCTTGACTGTGCAAGTTCTCTTCATCCTCTGATTGAGAGTCTGATTTCCCCGATTCGAGAAAGATCTGACCTGCTACCACTCGAGTTCCTGTGGAGTGGTCCTTTACCTGGTCCTCTGCAGATAAAGTCTGAAGGAAAGCAGACACATAATTTAGAAGCTTAGAAGCTGAGGAATAGCAGCACTCTGAAAAAAAAAATTACTTTTTAAAAATACGATTACTTTACTTAGGCTGGAACAGTAGCATCACAAGTAAGCTGAGCTACCTCTATCAGCTCTCATTGGCTTTATCCCTTTCAGTTATTAGGAAGAAAAATTTCAAACTTATAACACTTTAGTTTTCAGATGCACAGAAGAAATTAATGGGACAGGAAGAGCTACAGAACAGTTTGAAACAGAAATCAAAACATAGTTATGAATTTCAGACCTTTGCTCCCACTCCACAAGAAAAAATGGAATGACTAGAAACTTATCTTCTCACCTTTGAATCCAATGATTCATCTTGATTTCCCTCTTCATCTAGAAGAGATGTTATAAGTCAGTAAAATGCTTTTCCAGAAGTGATTACATCAAAAATAAAAATAAGTTCAGTTATATTCTACCATGGTTCTGAAATATTCTGGTGTACCCAGCTGACTAATGCACTTCAGAAAGACCTTATTAGTGTTGTCAGGAGGAATCGAACATTTCACAGATGATCCTCTTCCTTAAGTTGTGCCACAACCATGTGTTCAATAGTGAAAAAAGTGTGGTTTGTTTATTTTTAAACCCAAATCACAGTCTGAATTGTTGCAGTCCAACTAAACTACCTAAAAAGGTGTGCATCAAAAAAACCTATGGAACCTCAGGGTTTTAGTCACAAAATCAGCTTTAGTATGAACAGCTTCAGTAGCAACCAGAAAGTTACATTAATCTCACCACACTTTCAAATAACATTGTCCTTTGTAGGATGAAAAATTCATTTTCCTTGGCCAGCACATTCAAACCTTTATATAGAGGTCTTTCTTCTGAAAAGTGAGAAATTAGTTTAAGACAGGCAAAAAGGAAAAGCCAATCGGAAAAGTTTATGACAGTTTTACCATTGTTTTGCAGAATTATTTCTTCAACAATTTTTTTGTTTCTGTAACTTAAATGGGCTACTCACTGTACTCCAACTTGCTCTATACTATCATCTTGATGGAAAGTCTCCAAAAGTAACACCGCTGACTGACTGTTCCCAGTCATCAGCACCTGATACCACCTCATTGAGATAAACAGAACCCCTCCACATTTGCAAGACACTACAGGCCTCCCTCTCTTAAATATAAACAGATCACTAAGCAAAGCTGCCACTAATGCCTCCTCCTACATTTAGAAATCCCCTCTTCTGAGGTTCTAGGGTGTGTAATACCCCGTAGCAGTGGTAAGGCACTGACAGGCTGGAGGTCTACACTGTGACTAGAAAAGGTGCCCCGTACATTGGCTATGTCAGTCAGCTATGAAAGGCTACCCCCACAAATACTGAATGCCGACAAAACTCTCCAAAAGTTTACAGAACTCTGCGGACTTCCTGGAAGCATTTGACAAACAAAACTTGCATACTTTTCATTCTCATGCAAATGAAGTGTCTCAGCAGTGATAAATCATCCCTGAAGTGACAAATTACAAACATGACGCTTGACGGTTCATGTTTTGAAGTCTACTACTACAAATGAGCAACTGTGTGCATTTGCAATGAAAGGTTCATCTTGGAAATTGCTCTCCAGAATCTGGCTTCCAAATTGTTATTTGTGGTATAACCTTTGACTGGAACAAGTAAAAAGATGAGGGAGAACCACCTTCAAGCTGTAATAGTAAAATAAAAACAAAAATGCTAAGACAAAAGTGAAGCTGCGAAACTACGGTGACAAGAAGTTCGAGAGTGTAACTGAGACAATAAACAACAGCTTGTTGAGGATGGTGAAGAGGATGTACAACTCAAAAAGTCTGACTGCCAGAAGACATGGAATTAAAAAGGATCTGGAACAGCTGATATATGTAAGTAGCTCTACTCTACAGGTCCAAAAATGAAAGTGTGTAGAGCACTTCAGAGAAACTTGGAGACAGCAAAGAGCACTCCAGATGAAAGAAACTGTGCAAGGAGCAATCAAGACAGTATAAGAACAAACACCAATTTGGAAAAAAAACCATGAGGCAAAAAACTGGCTGCATTTCTGGCAGAGACCCCAGTGCTTATCAGCCTGAGAAATCTAATAGATAAGGGTGTTTGTGGTAAGTCATAAGAAGTTCTATCACTGAACTTCAGCACTTCAGATCACGACATAACACCTGGTTTTTAAATACAGTAAATATATATATGCATTTAGGATACTTGCTGACATTTCTATTTTGAAACTATGAAACAAATGTGAATTTATCAAATTTCCCACGATTTACTTTCTATTATCTCAAATAATTTTGATCTAAGACAAATGCCACCTTTCAACTCCAGAGCTTGTCAAGACATTCAGGCATGCTTCTGGAGTAGCAAGGTAACATACCCAGCAGCTTGTATTTATCTTTTAATATATAAAAAGAACTTATAGAGTAACTGTTATTGCAGCAAGAAACAATGTTTAGTGTTTTTAATAGCTACACCAGGGAATATGTTTTTGTCTGCTCAAAACCAGCCTGTGTGCCTGTCAGCACTAGAGCTTTCTAGCATCACTCACTGATTTCAATTTGTGGAAGGTTGATTTTATAACAAAAGACCACAGGAGGTCAAATATAAATAGGTTATACTATCTGTGTACACATCAAAGAACAATTTTACTGTAGATTCATAAGCAAAGCAAAAGGTTTACTAAATTGAAAAGCAGGAGAAGAGACACCTCAGCAAGGTAAGGTAGAGTTCCTTAAGTAAAATAAATAAATAATTAAAAATACTAACAATAAATAAATAAATCTATTTCCTTTCTATTGCATCATTTAAAATTTCTCAGAAAGAATCAGCTTTTTTTTATTGTACTTGAACAATTGTTTTCAAACAGTGGTTGAAAACAGTACTAAAGCAAAGAAAAATATTAATGACACTTTTCTTAGTTCTGAGACTTCCTTCTAAGGTAGGCAGATGAGGTTGCAGTGATGATGAATAATGTGAGTAGAGGAGGGATCACAGCCTTGTTTCACAGAACTGCTGACTAATATGCACCCACTACTCAGAGAAGTGTGTTTACTTCTATGAAACACTTAAGAAAACTATCCTGAAACTATTCATGAAAGGTCTGTGAAAGGTCACTGTTGGATCTAAGAACAGTTTATTAGTCAAGGGTCAGCTACTGAATAAATTCACAGATGTTACATTTGTGCACCTGCTTCAGAGATTAAAGGTGATAGTTTGGTTTGTTTTTCCACACTTCAATTAAAAAAAGTAACTGAATTTTTTTTTTTAATTTGGATGAGTTACCAAGGCTGCCTAATTCGATAAACCTCTTCTGAAAATGCCAAGTGGAAATTAATCTTAGCATTTGTTAAACAAATTAGGGATATTCAATGACATATTAAAAGGAAAAGGTAGGCAAAAATACTTGTGGCTGAAGTGGGCAGCTGACAACGTTGCACTGAATCAAAGAATTAACAAGGTTGGAAAAGACCACTAAGATCAGAGTCCAACCTGTTACCTCAAATCCCATCCACTAAACCATGGCACTAAGTGCCTCATCCAGTCTCTTAAACACTTCGAGGGATGGTGACTCCACCACCTCCCTGGTAGCCCATTCCAATAGGAAACCACGCTTTCTGTGAAAAATTTTTCCCTAACACGCAGCCTAAACTTCCTCGACACAGCTTAAGACTGTGTCCTCTCATCCTGTTTCTGGCTGTCAGGGAGAATGCTTCACTTACCAGCAGTGCTGAGCTGTAGACACTGATGGGTGCTCTCATGTTCTACAGCTAAAAATCGCTTTTCAACTATCCACCACTTTGTGTATAATTGAAATTGGCTTTAAAAAGTATTCATTTTTCCTCAATTAGAAAGACCAGCATCCAACCAACCCATGTAAATACTGAAAAAGTACTCTGGCAGCCCATGCTAGAGAAAAAGATTCTACCATATGCTGGATAAAGATCCGACCATTTTGTGAGAATCACTATTTTCAAGAGACCACTAGCAGGAAAAGGGTAGAAACAAGAAGAGCTATGCAGTGTGATTCAGCAAGAATGCCAGTAGCTTGACGGAGTTCAACAGTTCCAAAGTTTTGCTGCATTAGAACAACTCAACTGACATCTGATAAAGCTAAAGGACTGCAACCACCAGACAAGAAATGCTACTACTTTCCATCTTACAACAGTCACCCACCTTCAGGAAACAGCCAAAAATTCAGTGAGTGCAAGCGGTTGGCAACCTCCCAGAGCTCTGATGAATGCCCTAACTGATCATGGGTGTCAGTCACTTTCCTTCTAGTTTTTGCCATGCTCTTCAAGCCTCACATACTCTTACAACAAAGCAACTACTAAGAGTCTGCCTGGAGCAGTGATCTCCTAAGTGCAGTGTGTACAGCTCGGGGGTGTGCCACCCGACCCACGGGGCTGCAGGAAGAAAATACTTTCTGTATTGTCAATACATGACACTTTTATTAATACACTGTTCATTTTACCTTTAGTTCATTCTTTTCTCATTTGTGTTTTTATACATGTTTTATGCCGTACACAATATGTTAGGATAGTAGCACATCAATGTTTAACCTATTAAAAATGCATGTAAGATGCATGCTCAAAAATCTTTCTATAGAGGGGGGGTGCATGAACAGAAACAGGTTGGCAATGACTGTTTTAGAGCATCCATCAGGGATTTTCTGTGGTATTTTTAGTCATTTCTTTCAATGCTGTTTTTATGCAAGTGACTAGGTAGACTTTGAAAGGGAATTCAAAGTCTGTTTATCCATTTTTTGCAGGAAAAAAGGAAATCTTAAGAAAAAAATTACCTCAGCCTGCCTCTCATCAATTTTTCAACTGTTACATTCAGCACAGAAACACTTGATAGCATAGATGTGATTCCCATTCCACAAACCTCTACAACGTGCACTGAGTTAAGCAAAATCCATAAGTGGCTTCTATTCAGCAAGAATATAGTTCCAAAGTATCCTTGGCAGCAAGTAAATTGTTCCCAGCTACAATCTGTGCAGTGTATTCATTTCTGTACAACTAGAAGATTGAGATATAGGTCAACCCTCACCCTGAATAAAAATCTTTTTTTTCCAGTCTCCTTGCAATTGCTGGCTGACTAGGTTGCAGAACTTACTCTCTCTGGAAGAACTGAGGTTCCTTAATAGGCAACAATGCAACAAGTTTAGGGAATGTTTTTCAGTTACGTAAGTAAAATCAGACAGCTCAGGGAAAGCCATTGAGCTCTGTCTTATGAAAGAACAGGTACTGAAGCTCCCTACAGGGATATGACTGTGCCCATTTGTCCTACCAGTTAATGAGACAGCATGAAAATGTCTGCTAAGCACTGAAGTTAGTCATGGAAGGTGCATGAGAATCATAGGAAGAGCCACTTCCTCTTTTCAGGCAGAATGAGAACATTTTCACCTCTTAATCTGTGAACATGAGGAAACAAACCCAAGAGTCAAGTAACACTGGGAATCAGAAAAAAAGATTTTTATCAATGTTCTTAGTGAATGGCCAATAGAAGGCCATCACTGCTGTGATAAGCAGAAGACAGTTAGCATTGTCTAAAAAACACACATACTCTGAACGCTTTCGCTCCTTTTGCCAATTCCCAATGGACTTCTCAATATTCTTTCACCAGTCTCAA
The DNA here is from genome assembly GCA_013399895.1 of Serilophus lunatus. NCBI lineage: Eukaryota > Metazoa > Chordata > Aves > Passeriformes > Eurylaimidae > Serilophus > Serilophus lunatus. Next base: position 500,325 of record VXBA01005482.1, read on the forward strand.
TTTTAAACTCCACCATAATTTGTATTAATATCATCCATTTTAAAAAATAGTGCCCATTTCTTCAGCCCAGAGTTTTCTCGCACTCACCCCCTGCTTTCAATAAGTTGATCCGAAGAAAATTTATGAGAGTTAGGGCTTAAAGCTATAGTTAAAAAAATGGTCATTAAAAACTTCTCCAAAAGTCTGGAAATTTAATACTTGAACCCTTTTTAGTCATCCTCCTAAAAACCCCTCCCATCAACATACATTCCAGATGACTCTTTCCAGACCAGACATTAGGAATAAACAAGTGTTCAAGGAAGCAATTAACACAGCAAGGCTTACACCAAAAAGTGGTACTGCTGCTGTGGAGAATCAGCATGAACTGATACCTTTCTTTCAGACTGATTCTTGCCAAAAGCTGAAACAAAAAAGGTATTCCTCTTAAAGTCTGCTGCCAAAAGATGGGCTCTGAACACCATCTCCTAATTAATTCTGGATATTAATGAACAGTTTTACCTCACAGTAGCAACTCAACTTTGTTGACAGCTCCTTATTCTTCATTCCTGTACCGTACCATGTGCTGTCTTTGGCTTACTAATTGTATCAGTTCAACTGACTCTAAATGTATGGTTTATAAAGGCTAAATTAAACTACCAGAACTTCATACTCACAAACACACCTTTGTGATAGTGGACAAATAGCCAAGATAGAAGAGTTGCATGCTAGTACAAGCCACTGATGCACACCTGATCAGCCCTTAGTTTTGTCACCTATTTCCCACATACATAACAGATAGTTGATCTGACATTCACAGCCTCATCTTGCCTTAGCTTTTTTCCTTATACAGAGAGAGAGCACATAACTCAAAGTGGCTGCATCTCTGGCTTCACAGAACTCATGTTTTCAGTAACCTGGGAAGTGGCCTCTGGCTTATAGAGTGATCTACGAAGCTCAGATTACCTGAGCACCAGCAACAGGACTTCGAATTTCAACTTCCTACAGCATAAAGGAAAATGAAACCCAAACCACCGAACAATGTAAGAGTACATCCTCAGCAGCACTGGGTAAGGCCGTCTGCTAAAGCAGGGACTTCTGGCTTTAGAAGCACTGTCTAAATAAATGCATTGCACATCCCCCTCACCAGCCCATGGTGGAAATAAGGGTGTGGGAGGTAGAAACCTTAAGAAAGGAAGTAGATGACAACACAGGAGAAGCACACTAAAACTGAGCTGCATAACGACAAAAGCAGCACGAAAAAATGTATTACGGTGGCACAGCGCAGGACGCGGAAACGCTCTCTATATATCGGGGTGACAAAACTGCTCTGACAATGTTGAAATCAGCACTGCCAGCGCCTCAGCCAGAAAACGAGTGCTAGAGAGGAAAGGACGCCTCGTTTCAGTTTTGAGCAGCGCAGTCACCACGGACCGGCTCCCAGCGAGCGGCCGAAAGGCGGGCACTGCACTGAGCAACGCGCCCACCCCCGCCAGGCCTGCGGGGCGGCCCCGGCGAGGAAAGAGCGCCGGCACGGGAGGAGCAGCGGCCCCGCAGCTGACAGGACCCTCCCTTCCCCCCGCCTCAGCGCCCGGCGCTGTCCCCACAAACCCAAGTCCCCGGCGGAAGCACCGGATCGCCTCCCCCGTTGTCACCGCCTCCGCGCCCCAGTGCGGGCGCCCGGGCCCCAAAGACCCTTCGGCACCCGCCCGCCCACCGCCGCC